>CM032489.1:12911920-12930486 GCA_019059595.1 Marasmia exigua | reverse complement strand
AAAACGCGTTCAACCTGTGCGGATAAAGAATGGAATCAGAAATCACTTCTCGCTCGCACACCCACGAGTGCGAGTATAGACGTAAATAGTGTGCGAGCGAGAAGTGAATAGATGCGCCGCCATTTCTGATCCCATTCATTATCCGCACAGGTAGTACATCTTATTGGCGACGTAGGCTTTTCTGCACTCGTCTCGTACTGACTGAAGTGACAAACAAAATGGCAGATGATGATTGATGACACGCAATAAAAGAATTGAATTGAATTGATGACCACGGATTTTTAAACTTGGCGATCAGAGATATAGCGATTTATCCTTACTAATATTATAAAGGCGAAAGTTTGTTTGGATGGATGTATGGATGGATGTTTGTTCCTCTTTCACGCAAAAACTACTAAACGGATTTTAATGAAACTTTACAGTAATGTAGCTTATAGATCAGAATAACACATCCTTACTAATATTATAAAGGCGAAAGTTTGTTTGGATGGATGTATGGATGGATGTTTGTTCCTCTTTCACGCAAAAACTACTAAACGGATTTTAATGAAACTTTACAGTAATGTAGCTTATAGATCAGAATAACACATCCTTACTAATATTATAAAGGCGAAAGTTTGTTTGGATGGATGTATGGATGGATGTTTGTTCCTCTTTCACGCAAAAACTACTAAACGGATTTTAATGAAACTTTACAGTAATGTAGCTTATAGATCAGAATAACACATAGGCTATAATTTATAAAGATATTGTGTGAATTGTCCATTACACGCAGACGAAGTCGCGGGCAAAAGCTAGTATCTTATAGTTCAATGTTCAGATCAAGTTAATTTATTTTTTTATTTAAACAGTTTAAATATTACCTGCAAAGAGTCATTTGCAGGTCTTCTCATTGGTCTTTTTATTACGTTTTATTGTAAAATGCATCAAAGTTATTTCAGCTATAAGCAACCCCATTGCCGCCAAATTCATTTCATTCGCGAATCATCGGTTTAAGGTGACGGGTAGCCCTAACTAAACAATTTCGGGGTCACAACTACAGAGAACATTGAATATTCCTGGTCACAACCTCTCGGCAAACACTTATACTATTTATTAAATAACGATGCACAAATGTGGAGTCCAACGCGTATGCGAAAAATTGATTACGCCAAAAGTGGCCACTTTTCGCGTACAAAAACTAACACTAACATTTGTGCATGTTTATTAAATAAATAGTATAAGTGTTTGCGGAGAGGTTGTAACCCCGAAATTGTTTAAAATAGATCCGGTTTAGTAGCTAACAATTTAAATCGATTGGCGTCGATAGTTAGGGCTACCCGTCGCCTTAAACCGATCATTAGCGAATGAAAATGAATAAGGCTGAACACATGTACCCAAGATAATTTGTGAAGAACTGTATGTCAGGCTAGGAGCATTCCTGACAACCTCAAACCCATGCTCCCCGCCTCATCCTCGAACCACCCTAACTCACCTTATCCTTCCCCTCATGTCCTGGAGGAGTTAACCTCGACTCTAAAAAACCCCAATCTAAGGTGTCATCCGACCCGTGCCGATAGATGCATGGCCGAAGGGATGTTCGGTCGAGAACGGAGGGGCCTCGAAACCAGGCGAAATCGAGGTCTATTTAGCCTTACCCCTGCAAGCGGGGCTCTGCAGGGGTGGACCTTTACTTCCCTAGCTTCTCGTGGGAACTATATGGATATTATTGACATTATAGACAACCATTTAAATTCTACCGAAGAGGTACCAGGTACCTCTGAGGCTATGCTCTTTGGTAGCGATACTGAGGAGCATACTATCACTGCCGAAGCACCTGGGACTGATGGACCGGGTACTTCTAACGCGGAGTCGACCCCTCTGGGTGCAACGCACCAAAGGGACTCGTCGACCAAGGGGCCAGAGAGTAAACCCAGGGTTAAGCTCTCTGGAGCTGATAGGAAGCAAATCTATCGGCTCGTAGCGAAGGGTATGAACTTCGAGCAGGCGCTAGAACTGCGCATGAGTGAGAAGGCTAAGCAGAGGACCCAAGAGGAGGGGGAAACGAGGGAGCGGGCGACTAAGCGCCCTCTCAATACCTCGTCTACCTCGAATCAAGGCAATCCTACCAAGGCACCGAAGCTTGGCGAGCCTTCCACCTCGAAGCCTACTTTTAAGGAGGTTGCTGGGTCCGTCACGTGTGGCATCATAGACGCCCTGGGAAAAATGGACCAGGAGAGGGTCGAAATGCTTCAAGAGGCTATCTTGAAGTGTATTGACACCTCAGATGATGGGGACGGTCCCAGCTTTATTGGATGCAAACCGCGCTCGGGTGGCATCCTTTTGGCGTGCGCAGATGAGGACTCGAAGGAGTGGCTCATCCGCAAACTGCCCAACATTAAACCCTGGGATGGGGCATATCTCTCCGCTGTAAGCGAAGAGGATATGCCCAAGCCTAGGTATGGTACGGCCTGGATACAGGAAGCCAAACACGACGCAGGTACCATCCTGCGGAGGTTGGCAAAACAAAACAAAGGTTTAGACCTCTCGAGTTGGAGGGTAGTCAACCGGAAGCCCGAAGCAAAAGGTCAAACAGTGACCTTTTCCTTCGACGAGGCGGCCTTGGAGACTATTCTTCAACGCGAGGGGCGTCTCTACCTTGACTTTGGCCTTATCCAGATAAGGGTCAAAGGGGGCAAGGTATCCGGGGACAAGAAGGAGGGGGCAAGCGTCGAGGCTCGTCCAAGTACCTCCAACTTGGTCTCGGGTACGGAACCCTCAAGAGGAGCAACTGGAGCCGACTCCAGCAGCACCACACCTCCACCCGTCCGGGGGACGCATGGAGTCTCGAGGGGCAACAGTCGTGTTGCAGGACCCTCGAGAGGCAGGAGCACCAATACCTGCCAACCATCTGCCCTAGACAGCAGAGGTCGTGGTCGTGGTGGTCGAACACGACCAGCAGGGGGACGCGGCAAGAGAGGCGCTGTGCGAAGGCCGGTAAATCTACCGACCCTAGCACAGGAGCACTCCAGCAGGAAAGCCGCAAGCAACCTGCTCAACAAAAACAAATAATCCCCCCCCCCCCCCCCCCTCCCCGTAAGAAACAGACACAACCCACCTACACAAATATCCTCCTATCCCTTCCCTCCGAATTTAGAAACTTTCTCCCAACCCTTCCCTTCCCAATCCCCAAACCCAACAACATAATGATTAAGGTGATACAAGTAAACCTCCAGCACTCAAAGGCAGCCTCAGCTGCCCTTTGCCAAAGATTCCTCTCTGAGGACCTGGACATCGCCTTGATCCAAGAACCGTGGGTGAATAAAACCACAGTAATGGGGCTAAACTCGGCAGGTAAGATATTAAGTAACACCTGCGGAGCAAGGCCAAGAGCATGCATGCTCTTCAAGAGAGGCATAAATTACCTCCCGATCCTTCTCTGTGTACAGATGATGCTGTTGCAGCGCATATAGACCTACCCGGGGGGAAAGGTGGGGAGACATTCATAGTCAGCTCCATGTACCTACCCGGTGAGGACCAGGATCCGGTGAACAAGGTGACGCCGGTAGTGGAATACTGTCTGGAGAGAGAAACCCAGCTGCTGGTGGGTACCGACTGCAACTCCCACCACACATCATGGGGCAGCTCCAACACGAACGCTAGAGGTGAGTTACTGTTTGACTACTTGCTCACTAATAATCAATTTGTTCTTAACGTGGGTAGTAAACCAACCTTTACCACACGTTCTAGGCAGGAAGTACTAGACTTAGCTTGGTGTTCAGGTAATCTCGCACACCGAGTGACCAATTGGCACGTCTCAGATGAGCCGTCCATGTCCGATCACACCCACATTAGGTACGACATACTATGCTCGGGAACAAAGGAACCGAACACCTACCGTGACCCCAAGGGAACAGACTGGGAGGGCTTTAGGAACTCCCTTAGGTTATACCTTGGAGATTTTAAATACATCAAAACTGTGGACCAAGTGGAAGCCGCAGCAGAGGACTTAGGCAAGAGCCTAATGAATGCGTATCTAGAAAATTGTCCTCTCAAGACCACTAAGAGCAACAGAAACACGCCTTGGTGGAACAAAAACCTGGAGCATCTGAGGCAAAAGGCCGTGCCTTATTTAACAAGGCAAAAAAAGACAAGAACTGGGATGCTTACAGGAAGGCGTTAACACGTTTCAATAGGGAGGTCAGGAAAGCAAAAAGAAGATCCTGGCAAAAATTCTGCGGGTCAATCAAGGACACTGCCAAGCTGCCAGGATCCACAAAATACTATCCAAGACACCTGAATCCCATCTAGGCCTGCTAAGGAAAGCGGATGGATCTTTCACAGAATCTCCGGAGGAAACACTGAGACTGCTTGCTCAAACGCACTTTCCGGAATCCGTGTACATTAATAACGAAAGAGAACTCCAGGTCAGTAAATCTCCGGACAGGAGACCGAGGAATGAAGACTGGAGGAGAGCTTCCGTTATTTTTCGTCCCCAGCAGATAATTTGGGCCATTAGGAGTTTCAAGCCGTACAAATCTGGTGGGGTCGATGGTATCTTCCCGGCTTTGTTGCAGCGGGGCGAAGATATCATCATCTCTACGCTGATAAAATTATACCGTGCAAGCTTTGCTTGGAGTTATCTGCCATCAGCGTGGACTCGGGCGAGGGTCACTTACATTCCCAAGGGAGGGGACAAAGACAAATCGCAGCCCAAGTCCTACAGACCGATAAGTCTCACCTCATTCCTACTAAAACGATGGAAAAGGTGTTGAACAGTCACATCAGGGCAACATACCTCGTTGAAAAACCCCTGAGTGCAAGACAACATGCCTACCAAACAGGCAAGTCCACGGAAACGGCACTTATTGACCTGGTGGACAGAATTGAGAAAGCCATAGAAGACAAAGAAATTGCACTCTGTGCCTTTCTTGACATCGAAGGGGCGTTTGACAACACCAACTTCGATGTTATAACACGTAGTATGGTGAATCGTGGAATCGACGACACCACCACCAGATGGATGGGATCCATGCTACAAAATCGGACTGCAACAACAACGTTGATGAATAAAACCCTACATTATAGAGTGACCAGAGGATGTCCACAGGGCGGAGTCCTATCACCCCTTCAATGGTCATTGGTTGTTGACAGTCTCATCTGCGAGCTCAATGAAGCCAGATTTCTGACTCAGGGTTACGCAGATGACATAGTAATAATGGTCATAGGAAAATGCCCTAGCACCATTTCCAATCTTATGCAAAGGGCCCTACGAATAGTAGAAAACTGGTGCATGAGACACGTGCTAACAGTCAATGCACGTAAGACGGTCTTAATCCCGTTTACCAAAAGAAGGAAACTAGAGGCGCTACACACCCCAACACTTCTTGGTACGAAGCTATGCTTGTCCAACGAGGTCAAATATCTCGGAGTCTTTTTAGACCAAAAACTAACATGGAACAAGCATCTCGACTACATCACTAGAAAGGCAAAAATTGCGATGGGGGCAAGCAGTAGGTTGGTGGGGCTAAAATGGGGGCTACGGCCCATGGCCGCACTCTGGATTTATAAAACCATAGTGAGGCCGATCGTCACTTATGGCTGCTGTGTGTGGTATAAGAAGACGCACCAACTTAACTGCGTAGAGAACCTCAGCAAAGTTCAAAGAACTGCCTGCCTTATAGCCACTGGCGCGCTTTCGTCCTCTCCCTCTGCAGCACTGGATGCCCTCCTGAACATTCCACCTCTGCACATTCACGTGCAGATGGAAGCGAGGATGGCTATCACGAGAGCGAAAATCAGAGGGAGGACGAGATGGCATTCTAGGGTCATGAGAGGCCTCTACAACGAACTAATGAAAATTCCGGTCATAGATATGCCCTCTGAATCCATGGTCCGTGAACACCGCTTCGATAAGCGGTTTACAGTCTTGTTACCAAGTAGACAAGACTGGGAGGCTGGAACTCCCGGAAATGTTAAGCAGAATGACATCGTTTGGTATAAAGATGGCTCCAGGAAGCAGGGCATATCTGGGGCGGGATTTTGTAATGATCGCTGCGGAATACGCAAATTCGCCAACCTGGGTCGCTATACCACAGTGTACCAAGCGGAAGTCTTCGCAATAATTGGCTGTGTCCAAGAGAGTCTACAAATGAATCTCCAGAATAAGAAGATATTCATCTTCTCAGATAGTCAAGCTGCCCTCAAGGCGTTAACATCCTGTGAACTCGACTCCAAACTCACTAGCGAGTGTGTCCTGCTCCTAAACCAGCTTGGCAATGCCAACATTGTAAATCTGATTTGGGTACCGGGACACTGCAATATCAGAGGCAACGAAGTCGCTGACGTGCTAGCAAAGGCCGGGGCAGAGAGCCCACTACTCGGACCGGAACCAATAAGTGGCGTTCCAGCATGCATGGTCAGGTTCGAGTTAAAAGAGTGGGAGAAAAAACAAAGCACTGAATTCTGGAAAAGATTACCTCGACTAGAACAGTCTAAGGCGTTGATACAGGCGTTCGATCAGAAACGAGCTGTAGAAATAACAAAACTGAGTAGAGGACATGTTAGGGCACTCACTCGGACCCTCACAGGGCACTGCAAATTAAATAAGCACCTGCACAACATGGGCCTTACAGATACCAAAATCTGCAGGTTCTGTCGCGAGGACGAGGAAACGATTATCCACGTCCTCGGCGAGTGCATAGCGCTGCACCGCTGCAGAAGCCGGCACCTGGGAGCACACATGATCTCAGCTGACGAGATCAAGAGCTCCCCCATCAGCTCCATTCTCGGGTTTATCCTGGAACTGGAGCTACATGAGGTGCTGTAATAGGTTACGGGGCTGCCACAATAGATCATCTACTGGTCGCAGTGGCTATGAGACGCAGGGCTCACCCCATTTCTATCAAATAATAATAAAAAATAATAATAAGGTGAGTCAATGGACAACATTTCAAAATTGCTAAGCTCTGTAACAAAAAATACCAATTCTTTGTTTTACCAAATGTCAGCTGTGTTTCTAGCAAATAAAAAGTTTTACTTATTTATTTTAAATGAGGGAACCGGAGGCCCAATCCGGGGGAAAGGGGGGTTTAAAAATTGGCATCGCACCTGTGACTATACACGTGTCGCGGGTGCCCTCCGGTACCCTCACTCACGCAGCGAAACACAGCACAGTGTGCTGCTTGCTTGGTACCACTCCCTTCGAGCCGGCCCATTCGTGCTGAACCATGACTCTCCCACCCTTTTCGGTTTTAAGGTGTGACGTGTCAAGTAGGTGTGAGTGTGTGACCTAGCATGGGATCCCCTGTGGTGAGGCGCGCGCACTGCACCAGGCACTTCTTGTAGAACAGGAATAACTCGCCGCACGAGGCGATCACCGCGCCGGAGCCGCTGCCCGGACCCACGCTGGATGACTTCGCGTCCTGAAGAAGACAAAAATACTGTTTTTTAACTTACTTCAAATAAGAAGGAGGTTCACATTTCGATTCGTATATTTTTTTATGTTTGTTCGCCGATTACTTTGCCATTTATGAACCGATTTAGATGATTATTTTCTAGTTAGATAGAAAGTTTGGTGTATTTTGGTTAGTTATTACCGAATCCGATCTTATTTTGCGAAAATAAGAAGTATCCGAAAATTGAAAAATATCCGAAATATCCGAGGTATCGCCATAATCAAAAGTGATCGATAGATTTGGCGTATTTTGGTTTGTTATTACCGAATCCGATCTTATTTTGCGAAAATAAGAAGTATCCGAAAATTTAAAAATATCCGTAATATCCGAGGTATCGCCATAATCAAAAGTGATCGATAGATTTGGCGTATTTTGGTTAGTTATTACCGAATCCGATCTTATTTTGCGAAAATAAGAAGTATCCGAAAATTGAGAAATTACCGTAATATCCGAGATATCGCCATAATCAACAGTTATCGATAGGTTGGGTGTGTTTTGGTAAGTTATTACCGAATCCGATTATATTTTGCGAAAATAAGAAGTATCCGAAAATTTAAAAATATCCGTAATATCCGAGGTATCGCCATAATCAAAAGTGATCGATAGATTTGGCGTATTTTGGTTAGTTATTACCGAATCCGATCTTATTTTGCGAAAATAAGAAGTATCCGAAAATTGAAAAATATCCGTAATATCCGAGATATCGCCATAATCAACAGTTATCGATAGGTTGGGTGTGTTTTGGTAAGTTATTACCGAATCCGATTATATTTGCGAAAATAAGAAGTATCCGAAAATTTAAAAAATATCCGTAATATCCGAGGTATCGCCATAATCAAAAGTGATCGATAGATTTGGCGTATTTTGGTTAGTTATTACCGAATCCGATCTTATTTTGCGAAAATAAGAAGTATCCGAAAATGGAAAAATATCCGTAATATCCGACGTATCGCCATAATCAAAAGTGATCGATAGATTTGGCGTATTTTGGTAAGTTATTACCGAATCCGATCTTATTTTGCGAAAATAAGAAGTATCCGAAAATGGAAAAATATCCGTAATATCCGAGGTATCGCCATAATCAAAAGTGATCGATAGATTTGGCGTATTTTGGTAAGTTATTACCGAATCCGATCTTATTTTGCGAAAATAAGAAGTATCCGAAAATTGGAAAATATCCGTGATATCCGAGGTCTCGCCATAATCAAAAGTTATCGATAGATTTGGGGTATTTTGGTTATTTACTACCGAATCCGATCTTATTTTGCGAAAATAAGAAGTATCCGAAAATTGAAAAATATCCGTAATATCCGAGGTATCGCCATAATCAACAGTTATCGATAGGTTGGGTGTGTTTTGGTAAGTTATTACCAAATCCGATCTTATTTTGCGAAAATAAGAAGTATCCGAAAATTGAAAAATATCCGTAATATCCGAGGTCTCGCCATAATCAAAAGTTATCGATAGATTTGGGGTATTTTGGTTATTTACTACCGAATCCGATCTTATTTTCCGAAAATAAGAAGTATCCGAAAATTGAAAAATATCCGTAATATCCGAGGTATCGCCATAATCAACAGTTATCGATAGGTTGGGTGTGTTTTGGTAAGTTATTACCAAATCCGATCTTATTTGCGAAAATAAGAAGTATCCGAAAATTGAAAAATGTCCGTAATATCCGAGGTATCGCCATAATCAACAGTTATCGATAGGTTGGGTGTGTTTTGGTAAGTTATTACCGAATCCGATCTTATTTTGCGAAAATAAGAAGTATCCGAAAATTGCAAAATATCCGTAATATCCGAGGTATCGCCATAATCAAAATGATCGATAGATTTGGCGTATTTTAGTTAGTTATTACCGAATCCGATCTTATTTTGCGAAAATAAGAAGTATCCGAAAATTGAAAAATATCCGTAATATCCGAGGTATCGCCATAATCAACAGTTATCGATAGGTTGGGTGTGTTTTGGTAAGTTATTACCAAATCCGATCTTATTTTGCGAAAATAAGAAGTATCCGAAAATTGAAAAATGTCCGTAATATCCGAGGTATCGCCATAATCAACAGTTATCGATAGATTTGGCGTATTTTGGTTAGTTATTACCGAATCCGATCTTATTTTGCGAAAATAAGAAGTATCCGAAAATTGAAAAATATCCGTAAAATCCGAGGTATCGCCATAATAGAAAATGATCGTTGATTTGGCGTATTTTGGTTAGTTATTACCGAATCCGATCTTATTTTGCGAAAATAAGAAGTATCCGAAAATTGAAAAATGTCCGTAATATCCGAGATATCGCCATAATCAACAGTTATCGATAGGTTGGGTGTGTTTTGGTAAGTTATTACCGAATCCGATCTTATTTTGCGAAAATAAGAAGTATCCGAAAATTGAAAAATATCCGTAAAATCCGAGGTATCGCCATAATAGAAAATGATCGTTGATTTGGCGTATTTTGGTTAGTTATTACCGAATCCGATCTTATTTTGCGAAAATAAGAAGTATCCGAAAATTGAAAAATATCCGTAATATCCGAGATATCGCCATAATCAACAGTTATCGATAGGTTGGGTGTGTTTTGGTAAGTTATTACCGAATCCGATCTTATTTTGCGAAAATAAGAAGTATCCGAAAATTGAAAAATATCCGTAATATCCGAGGTATCGCCATAATCAAAAATGATCGATAGATTTGGCGTATTTTGGTTAGTTATTACCGAATCCGATCTTATTTTGCGAAAATAAGAAGTATCCGAAAACTGAAAAATATCCGTAATATCCGAGATATCGCCATAATCAAAATTGATCGAAAGACTTGGCGAATTTTAGTTGGTTATTACCGAATCCGATCTTATTTTGCGAAAATAAGAAGTATCCGAAAATTGAAAAATATCCGTAATATCCGAGGTATCGCCATTATCAAAAGTGATCGATAGATTTGGCGTATTTTGGTAAGTTATTACCGAATCCGATCTTATTTTGCGAAAATAAGAAGTATCCGAAAATTGAAAAATATACGTTATATCCGAGGTATCGCCATAATCAAAAGTTATCGATAGATTTGGCGTATTTTGGTTTGTTATTACCGAATCCGATCTTATTTTGCGAAAATAAGAAGTATCCGTAACTGGCGAGTTTCTTGCCGGATCTTCTCGACCAGAAACAACTTTCCGAGCCGGTGGTAGAATCACATTATGTTTATTTATTTCTTTAGTATATTTTATGTATCAACATATATATGTATTTACATGTAAATTATACATAAGCACTTATAAATAGTTTTAAGTCATTCAAATGTATGACGATTTGTAAGTGCTGTGTACAAGCCTATGCAAATAAAGAATTATTTGACTTTGACTTTGACTGGAAAGCACACAAGAAACCAGGAATACCTTAGTTCTCAAATTAAAAAAAAACGAGGCTTACACAAAGTGGTCGCTGTAGCCGAAATCGGCTGGGAAGGCATCATCATCATCATCACAAGTCGTTTTAAAGTGCGACCCACTAAACACTGCGTCACCGAGGCAGTCAATCTTGAGGTGTATAGAAAAGCGCTTAGGGCAGACTTTTACCAGAAATGTCCGGTTTCTTCTAATCCCGCATCCATAGTAGTTTCCAATGGGCGTGGAAATTCAATGATTCAAAGGATGATCTGAGCAATCTTCAACAAACTCTTGTAAAAATTATTCGGAACAAAGACAACGTTGTAATTAAGTATTGTGTTTGAAGTCAAACAATAACGATTTAAAATAACAAAATCCTAAGCAATTCGTTGCCGAACATATGGTGCGCTTCCGACAAAATCTGTCATTACAAGATGGCCGCACCCCTTCCACAGACGCAACGCTTTGCTAGAGCTTCTATAACTCTGGATTTATGGTTTTATATTGTCATGTCACTATTTTCCTTGATGCGCCGTCATATACATTACCTGAACAAACCTATCCATGAAGGACCTGAGGTTGGCATCCAGGCTGTGTATGTAGAGCGAGAGGTACGGCTCGAAGCACTCGCCGATGCAGCGCACCCACGACGACGTCACCGCCGCGTCCCCCCCTCCCGACAGGGGGGCGTCTGGTGGTGGGAATGTCTGGAAAGATTATTAATTTTCTATCCAGTGCGATTGTGGTTAAGCGTTAGCCTATTGACCAAAAGAAAAATTCACGGCCTCACACAAAACCAGCGTGTAGCAGCACTGTGCTGTGTTTCGCTGCGTGAGGTACCCTCACTCACGAAGCGAAATACAACACGGTGCTGCTTTACGCTGGTTATTTAGGGTTCCGTAGCCAAATGGCAAAAAAACGGAACCCTTATAGATTCGTCATGTCTATCCGTCTGTCCGTATGTCACAGCCACTTTTATCCGAAACTATAAGAACTATACTATTGAAACTTGGTAAATAGATGTATTTTGTTTACCGCATTACATTTTTTTTCATAAAACCTATACGTGTGGGGTATCTATGGATAGGTCTTTAAAAATGATGTTGAGGTTTTAAACATCATTTTTTTTCGAAACACAATACTTTGCGCAAGAGACGCTCCCAAAGCGGTAGATTGTGTCCGTCCCGACGATGACGATGATGAGCACACGGATCGCCTGATGGAAAGCAATTGCCGCCGCTCATAGACACCGACCACATCAATGGAGTTACAGGTGCGTTGCCAACCTTTGGTTCGTAAGGCCCAATGAAGGGACATTGGGCCTTACGCGAAGCAAATTGATGTCAGGCATCATTTTTTTTGGGATAGAATTAGTAAGAATTTAGTTAAAATTTAATATCTTGAAAGTAATAAGATACCCGCTGATATCCTTACGAAGCCATTAGCGAAAGAGACGTTTGATGTATTTTTGCCACACTTGCAAATGCAAAGAATGTAATTTTATATGTCATGTTGTTTTGTATGTTTATTGTAACATTGTGGTGTATAAATCGTTTTTTGGATTTTCGCGTTGCATTATAACTATAATGTATCAATACGTGGTCACGAACGGACTAAGTCCGCTACCACGGCTGCTGTAACGCAGCCGAAACGTCGAGCCAAATATGTGAGTACACAATGTTGTTTCACATAATAAATATCGTGTTAATCCCCGTATTGATACATTACATTGTGGTGTGTTTAGCATTAGTTATGCTGAGTTGAGTTTAAGGGCAGATTTTGGAAGTGTAAACAAAACACGCTGCTCTATGCTTTGATCTATAGACTGTTCTTATGTTAGGCTGTCGATGTGATGTGGGCTTATGGCCATCGAAGAACTGAAATACAAATCTAAAACATAAACGTTTATTTAAACTGCCGCCACTCTGCCAACTGGTTAAAAAAGCCAAAAACAATTGATTTTCTTTTATGTCTCCTGTCTGTTCTAATAGGAGGTTAAACACCTTTAAACCCCTATCCTCACTCACGCAGCGAAACACAGCGCAGTGCTGCTTCACGCCGGCTTTCTGTGAGGTATGGTACTCGTATCACTCCGGTCGAGCCAGCCCATTCAGGCCGGAGCGTGGCTCTCCCTCCTCTCTTTTCATCATCATCATCATCATCAGCCCATTTAAGTCCCCACTGCTGGGGCACGGGCCTCCCTCAATCACATGAGGGGTAATTGCCATACTCACCACGCTTGGCAGACGGGTTGGCGAGGGTTTAGATATAAAAGCAGAGTTTTCCTTCTCTGGGTGCTGATGATCATGTAAGCAGCTTTACCTTAGTCGCCCTTTACGACACCTCGGTAAGAGTGAGGGTGGCCTATTCTTTTTTATCTTACTAATTTCAAATAGTTGGCACCACCATTAATGCGCACGTTCCCTATAGGTTAGGTATAAAAATCTAGCGAGAGCGAGATCCCCTCGCAAGCGCGCTCCGAAGGGGGAGGAGGGGGAGGAGACGCCGAGCAGATGCGCGTCTCCCCCCTCTCCGCGAAGGGAGCCCGCTGGTGCGTGGTACGGGGGCACCAGCACCAGCATTGCACAGGCTCCCTTTGCTGCCCGATAGGGACGGCTCAGTTCTCCCGGCTGTCCCTATCTCCTCTCCCGGCACGTCCGGGGGATGAACCGCCTAGTCCGCCGTACAGGCGGCCATCCGCCCGGGGAATATCGTGGAGGGAGGCTTTGGCTGTATCACCATGATACTCCCCAATATGGGCGATGAGGGAGAACCGCAGGGGGTTTAGTGGGTATGCCTTTGCCTGGCTTCTCCTTGGGAGAAGCCCCCCGCCAAAGGAGAGCCCCACATAACCCGGCCACCCCCCGGTGGTCTGGTATGCATAAGGTAGTCGGCTCATCTCTTGAGCCGGCGGCATTCCCCCTGCGAAACCAAAAACAAAAAAAAGGTATAAAAATCTGTTCTTTCTGTACGAGTAGCAAATTTAAAAACTTACATCTTTGGCATTAGTCTCGAACGTGTCCTGCTTCTCTATGGAATTGGGGTCTATGTTTTCAGCTGCCGCCAAATCAGTTCCTGTAACAACATCAATAAAAATCTATAAATTCTCACAACATCTCATACGTTGACCTGATTCCGTACTAAGTAGCTTAAGCACTTGTGTTACAGATATCAGACAACAGAGGAACACAAATATATACAAGTGTTCATCGCACGAATGTTTGTCCCCACCCTGGACAATCGAACCCACGACCTTTGGCGTAAGAGGCAGGGTCACTACCAATTGCGCCATCCGGTCAGTCATCATAACTATTGACTTGTCCTATGTCCCCTAGGAGGGGCAAAGGGCGTCCACAGTGCTGCGCCATATCGAACGGTCGTGAGCCATCGCAATTTTTTCACCCGACTACGGCGAAGCAAAAAGAAGGGTTATGATTTTGACCTGTATGTATGTATGTATGGTTGTTCATCTGTTCCCTCATAACTTCTAAACTAGTTATCATATTTGAACAAATGAGGTGTCGTTAGAAGCGTCTTGATTGTCTTCTGGTTATAGGAGACATGACGTCACGTTAAATTAACTACAGCGCCCTCTAGGGGACTTAGATGGTTTATTCCCGCTGTGCACCCACTGCTAGTCCACCCCGGGTGGATATCGAAACGAGTATTAAAAAAAATCCCGTTGTCCACCCCTACTCGGTTGATAGAGGGGGTGGACAGAGGTAATTTTTTAAACAATTGTTTCACTGTCCACCCGGGGTGGACTAGCAGAGGGAATAAACCACTTAGATTAAGGAACTAAAAAAAAAATTTGCTTGGCGGTACCGTGTGGAGTATCAAATGAATGAACTTTTTTTAGCACATTTCAAATATGTTAACTTTGTCTACATAACTAAAAATATGTTAAATAAAAATAAATTTAAAAACTAAAACTCGACTACCAAAGCAACACGCTCTAAAAAGTAAGAAACAAGAACACATTGATTTTATTTTAATACAAATACAAAAAAAAAAATACAATAATATTTATTCAGTTTCTTACAATATTTTTTATGCAAGGTTTTGGAGTCTCCTTTTTACCCGACTACGGCAAAGCAAAAGGAGGGTTATGATTTTGACAGGCTATGTATGTATGTATGTATGTATGTATGTATGTATGTTCATCTGTTTCCACGTAACTTCTTAACTACTTATCAGAATTCGACAAATGACATATCATTATAAGCGTCTTGATCGTCCACTGGTTATAGGCTATATGAAGTTTCACAAAATCTAATGTGGCGCCCTCTAGCGGACAAAACATACAGAGTAAAAAAATAAAGTTATGATAAATATGCCGTGTTTGGTATCATTTGAAAGCGCTTGACTTGTACATTTTGAATATATATATATTACTAGCACTTGGACACCAAAATAGTACAAATAAAATAAAAGTAAAAAAACTAAAACCCAACTACGACAAAAAACGTCGCTGAAAAAGTATAAAACAATCCGCAGTCACACGTTGTCAAAGGGTATTATATTTAACGTGTGACTACGCCTTTCCAAACATGAAATGTTATCTCTACATAGTGAATATTGCATAAATTGACAACGAAGGCTTGTTTTATACTTTTTCAGCGACGTTTTTTGTCGTAGTTGGGTTTTAGTTTTTAAGCAATGGCGTTGCTTGTGTTAGGAGAAACCGTTCTTCTATAGCCGTTTTCAAAATTATTTTGTAAGAATGTACTGACTGAAATAGCAACAATTTTTACAGCAATTTTGGTTGTTTAAAAACAATTTAAAAAGAATGAGAAAGAACAATTTTATTATAGGAAATTTTGATACTATTCCAAACACTGACATAAATCTATGCGTGTGTGTGTTTGTGTGAGTGTGTGTATGTATTTTATTACTATAATGAATCTGTTTTGCTACAGTAGGTGGCATACGACCACGGCGATACGGAATAATCATTTCAGCAGAGACAATTTTCTTGTTTCATACTTTTTAGAGCGTACAAGACAGCAGTAAGACCAGTGATGCTTTACGGGGCTGAATGCTGGACTGTGAAGGAAACACATGCTCAGAAACTACACGTGACCGAAATGAAGATGCTTACGTGGTCGGGCCGAGTGACTAAATTGGACAAAATTCGAAACGAATACGTCCGAGGTAGGTTCAAAGTCACCCCTTGTCCAGGAATAGCTCACCGAAACACGTCTCAGATGGTACGGCTACATCATGCGGAGAGACAGCAAGCATGTGGTCCAGAAAGCACTGGTAATCCCAGAAGGCAAGAGAGGAAGGAGACGGCCGCCCTTGACCTGGTGGACCAGTACAGCCAACCTAGTCAAGAAGTCCCAACTGCCTGACCCGACAACCCAGGACAGATTGTCCTGGCGCAGAAGGATAAGGAGAGCCGACCCCACCTAACGTGGGAACAGGCAAATGTGGGAGAGCCACGCTTAGGCATGAATGGGCCGGTTCGACCGAAGTGATACAACTGCCTCACAGAAGACCGGCGTAAAGCAGCGCCTGCGCTGTGTTTCGCCGTGTGAGGAGGTTACCGGAGGCCCAATGGGGGGAAGGGGAAAAGGTTGGCAGCGCACTTGTGACTCCGCTGGTGGTGCGGGTGTCTATGGGCGGCGGAATTGCTTACCATCAGGTGATCCGTCTGCTCGTCTGCCACCTCTCATATAAAAAAAAGGCAAAGAAGAAGAAGGAATACTTTTTAGAGCGTGTTTTTTAGTAGTCGGGTTTTAGTTTTTAAACTTTATTTTTATTGTTGATAAGACCCTACGTGCCTTGGGGGAAAATGTTTGGTTTCATTAGTATAATGCCCTCGATAAGTGAGTAAGACGGTTAGAAAAGCACGGTATATAAGCGACAGCTCAGTCAGTCGACAGAACTATCAACCCAGGAGCTAAACTGTAAGGGTTAGAAACAAGACATTTAATATTTCAATATTTCACAACATCACATACATTGATCTGACTCCGAGATATGTAGCTCAAGCACCTGTGTTACGGATATCAGAATCAACAGTGGGATTACAAATATATACATATAATACTTTTCTTTTGTAAATACATACTCATAATACATACAAACACCCAGACCAATACAAACAGACATGTTCATGCACACAAATGTTTGTACTGTGCAGGGATCCAACCCGCAACCCTTGTATCAGAGGCAGCGTCCACTACCACTGTTCCAATCGTGTCGTCAAACATTTTGCACAGGAGGTCCATTCATAGCGTAGGGGAGCACTAAGAAAGGGTTTTTGTAAATTCACCCCCTATGGAGGTTAAACCCCTTAAAAAGAAGAAACTAATCTATTCTTACATACCAATTAGCTAGTAACTTGGAGACGAAGAATACGTGGGGGAACTGCTACCCGCGATGTTAATGTCGTTATACACAAGAAACAAGCCTAGAAAATATGCACATGCATCTTCAAAAATCCAAAGGAGCATTCGGAGACTTGAACTCCATCTTATAACTTCCCGTAAAGAATACGCACCCTCCTAATGCACTGGATGACCATTGCTTCAAAAGTGACGTAGGTAATTACAGAGTCGGCAAAATGCCTGGGACCTCTGGTCAGAGGAGAATCCCAAATCCCAACATTTGTCACGCTGACCAGCTCGCTAGCTCCCCTTAAAAAGCTAAACCCCTTCAAAGTTAGTATGAAACTTTTTCTTTTCAGAAGTTATCCAAAACGTGTAGGTTTCTTTACGATGTTTTCCCTCACCGCCGAGCTAATGGTGGAATGGTGCATTACCAGTGAACCGCTTGTGCAGCAGCAGCTCGAAGTTGTACGTCTTCTGTATCGCGTACAGGAGGAGCTTCACGTCGATCTCGCTGCGCCGCGACGACATTATGTTACTTAGCTCCGACTTCGTTATCTGTGACACAAACCATTAATATGTTTAATATGCATCTGAAAACAAATTAAATTGAACATTTGAAAACCCCTGACGGCGGCCATCTTGGATTTGAAATTTGTCACAATAAATATATTCTGCTACTCAAGTCCTTTTATATGATACCCATATTGTGGGAGTTGTGTTAAAACATACAATACATATCTTTGTGACGGCGGCCATCTTGGATCGATTTTTATCCAACATGGCTAAGAACACTTCCCCCTTCATCATCATCATCATCATCAGCCCATTGAAGTCCCCTCTGCTGGGGCACGGGCCTCCCTCAATCACATGAGGGGTAATTGCCATACTCACCACGCTTGGCAGACGGGTTGGCGAAGGTTTTGATATAAATGCAGAGTTTTCCTTCTTTGGGCGCTGATGATCATGCCAGCAGCTTTACCTTAGTCGCCTTTTACGACACCTCGGTAAGAGTGAGGCCACCCTCACTCTTACCGAGGTGTCGTAAAAGGCTATTCTACTCTGCCGGGCACCACACGGCCATATTTTCTACTACTCAAGTCCTTTTATATAATACCCATATTGTGAGAGTTGTGTTAAAACATACAATCCATAAATCTTTGTGACGGCGGCCATCTTGGATCGATTTTTATCCAACATGGCTAAGAACACTTCGCCCTTATTAATTTTAATTCTATGATTTAAAAAAGTAATTTTATTGACTTATTTTTACATAAATGCCATATCGATTACCAATTTATTGCTATTTTTCGTGTCAATGCCTATGAGCGAAAATTCCGATTAGCGCATTATCCAATTCATGAGATATGTTTTACAAATTTTATCTATAATATAAAATACTCCAAATG
>CM032489.1:12871821-12897395 GCA_019059595.1 Marasmia exigua | reverse complement strand
TATATCTGCGAAACAAAGATAGATACATCATTATCATGCTACTAGTGGCCCGCCCTCACTTCTTTTCGTGACATTAGTTCCTCTTTATACCAATAGATGGCGCTAGCTGTAGATAACATCGCGGAAGCGTTTCGTTTTTTCGGATTACCTATAACCGTTGCCGCTGTCTGTAGATTTCTTTTTATGCTAGAGGCGACAAACGAGCAAGCGAGTAACCTAGTGGAAAGCAATCATCGCCGCCCATAAACATCCGCGAAATCAGAGAGATTGCTAATGCGTTGCCGGGCTTTTTAAAAAGGAGTACGCTCTTCTCTTGAAGGTCCCTAAGTCGTAGCCGTCGGGAAATATTACCGCAGGCAAACCGTTCCACAGAACTGAGGTATGTGGTAGGAAGTTCCGCGAGAAACGCACCGTATTAGACCACCATCCATCGAGATGATAGGGATGGAATGACAATCGGTTCGAAGTAAGAATTCAGCTGCAGGGAGTAAATGAAACAGTTCCTCAGATCACTCCCCATGATAGATGCGGTATAGAATGCTGAGGGAGGCTATGTCCCGCCGCAGTGCTAGAGGATCAAGTCGACTAGAGAGAGTAATTTACCTCTTTATAAATAGAAATAGAAGAAAAATAGACGATACCAGACTAATTGATCGATCGTCGATCGAGTGCAATAATCGATTGTAGAATTGATAAGTCGAAGTAGATTTTTTTATGTTATAGTTGGCAGACAAGCAAACGGATCACTTGATGGTAAACGAATGCCGCCGCCAATTGACACTGGCAACACCAGTCATCGCTTATCGGTGATCCGTCTTCTCGTTAGCCACTTATGAGATGAAAAAGAATGAATTAATTTAAGTATTTAATTACCTTATCATCAGCTTGTCCTTGCAACTCTTCGTTGATTTTCTGAGCCTTCTCAAAGATGGCCTGAGCATCACGGTCTACTTCAGTGTCCAGCTCATATGTGGCCGTGGCATTCTCTCTTTGTTGTTGCACTGAAAGGGTCGTACGAGATGTGTTCGGCTGAAAATTAAAAACATGTTTTCCATTTTAATGACATTAAAATTTCTAACGTTATAGATGGCCTTTTTTTCCCCTCAGGGGGTTGAATTTCCAGAAACTTATTCATAATGCTTATTTACACTATTTTACACTAATCAATGAATGCCAAGCTTAGATTCAATCAAAATAGATCCCTTCAATTAGACAACTGAAGTAAAGAAACAGACACAACCTAGGCACCTATATATAATCCTATCCCATCCCTCCGTCTTAGCTAAATTCCCTAACCCTTCCCCTCCCAGTCCCCCAAAACAACACAATGATTAAGGCGATACAAGTAAACCTCCAGCACTCAAAGGCAGCCACAGCTGCCCTTTGCCAAAGATTCCTCTCTGAGGACCTGGACATCGCCTTGATCCAAGAACCGTGGGTGAACAAAACCACGGTAATGGGGCTAAACTCGGCAGGTAAGATATTAAGTAACTCCTGCGGAGTGAGGCCAAGAGCATGCATGCTCTTCAAGAGAGATATAAATTACCTCCCGATCCCTTCGCTGTGTACAGACGATGCTGTTGCAGCGTATATAGACCTCCCCGGGGGGAAAGGTGCAGAGACACTCATAGTCAGCTCCATGTACCTACCCGGAGAGGACCAGGATCCGGTGAACAAGGTGACACCGGTAGTGGAATATTGTCTGGAGAGAGAAACCCAGCTGCTGGTGGGTACCGACTGCAACTCCCACCACACATCATGGGGCAGCTCCGACACGAACGCAAGAGGTGAGTCCTTGTTTGACTACTTGCTCACCAACAATCAATTTGTTCTTAACGTGGGTAGCAAACCAACCTTTACCACACGTTCTAGGCAGGAAGTACTAGATATAACATGGTGTTCAGGTAATCTCGCACACCGAGTAACCAATTGGCACGTCTCAGATGAGCCGTCCTTGTCCGACCACACCCATATTAGGTACGACATACTATGCTCGGGAACAAAGGAACCGAACACGTACCGAGACCCCAAGGGAACAGACTGGGAGGGCTTTAGGAACTCCCTTAGGTTATACCTTGGAGATTTTAAATACATTAAAACTGTGGACCAAGTGGAAGCCGCAGCAGAGGACTTAGGCAGAAGCCTAATGAAAGCGTATCTAGAAAATTGTCCTCTTAAGACCACTAAGAGCAATAGGAACGCGCCTTGGTGGAACAAAAACCTGGAGCATCTGAGGCAAAAGGCCCGTGCCTTATTTAATCAGGCAAAAAAAGACAAGAACTGGGATGCTTACAGGAAGGCGCTAACACGCTTCAATAGGGAGCTCAGGAAAGCAAAAAGGAGATCCTGGCAAAAATTTTGCGGGTCCATCAAAGACACTGCCCAAGCTGCCAGGATCCACAAAATATTAGCCAAGACACCTGAATCCCATCTAGGCCTGCTAAGGAAAGCGGACGGATCTTTCACGGAATCCCCGGAGGAAACACTGAGACTGCTTGCTCAAACGCACTTTCCGGAATCCGTGTACATTAATAACGAAAGAGAACTCCAGGACAGTAAGTCTCCGGACAGGAGACCGCGGAATGAAGACTGGAGGAGAGCTTCCGTTATTTTTCGTCCCCAACAGATAAGTTGGGCCATTAGGAGCTTCAAGCCTTATAAATCTGGTGGGGTCGATGGTATTTTCCCGGCTATATTGCAACGGGGCGAAGATATCATCATCTCAACGCTGATAAAACTTTACCGTGCAAGCTTTGCTTGGAGTTATCTGCCATCAGCGTGGACTCGGGCGAGGGTCACTTACATCCCCAAGGGAGGGGACAAAGACAAATCACAGCCCAAGTCCTACAGACCGATAAGTCTCACCTCATTCCTACTAAAAACGATGGAAAAGGTGTTAAACAGTCACATCAGGGCAACATACCTCGTTGAAAAACCCCTGAGTGCAAGACAACATGCCTACCAAACAGGCAAGTCCACGGAAACGGCACTTATTGATCTGGTGGACAGAATTGAGAAAGCCATAGAAGACAAAGAAATTGCACTCTGTGCCTTTCTCGACATCGAAAGGGCTTTTGACAACACCAACTTCGATGTTATAACACGTAGCATGGTGAATCGTGGAATCGACGATACCACCACCAGATGGATGGGATCCATGCTACAAAATCGAACTGCAACAACAACGTTGATGAATAAAACTCTTCATTATAGAGTGACCAGAGGGTGTCCACAGGGCGGAGTCCTATCACCCCTTCAATGGTCATTGGTTGTTGACAGTCTCATCTGTGAGCTCAATGAAGCCAGATTCCTGACTCAGGGTTACGCAGATGACATAGTAATAATGGTCATAGGAAAATGTCCTAGCACCATTTCCAGTCTTATGCAAAGGGCCCTACGAATAGTAGAAAACTGGTGCACAAGACACGTGCTAACAGTCAACGCACGGAAGACGGTCTTAATCCCGTTTACCAAAAGAAGGAAACTAGAGGCGCTTCACGCCCCAACACTTCTTGGTACGAAGCTATGCTTGTCCAACGAGGTCAAATATCTCGGAGTCTTTCTAGACCAAAAACTAACATGGAACAAGCATCTCGACTACATTACTAGAAAGGCAAAAATAGCGATGGGGGCAAGCAGTAGGTTGGTGGGGCTAAAATGGGGGCTACGGCCCAAGGCCGCACTCTGGATTTATAAAACCATAGTGAGGCCGATCGTCACTTATGGCTGCTGTGTGTGGTATAAGAAGACGCACCAACTCAACTGCGTGGAGAACCTCAGCAAAGTTCAAAGAACAGCCTGCCTTATAGCCACTGGCGCTCTTTCGTCCTCTCCCTCTGCAGCACTGGATGCCCTCCTGAACATTCCACCTCTGCACATTCACGTGCAGATGGAAGCGAGGATGGCCATTACGAGAGCAAAAATCAGAGGAAGGACGAGATGGCAATCTAGGGTCATAGGTAACCTCTACAATGAACTAATGAAAATTCCGGTCATGGATATGCCCTCTGACTCCATGATCCGTGAATACCGCTTCGATAAGCGGTTTACAGTCTTGTTACCTAGTAGACAAGACTGGGAGGCTGGAACTCCCGGAAATGTTAACCAGAATGACATCGTTTGGTATACGGATGGTTCCAGGAGGCAAGGCGTATCCGGGGCGGGATTTTGTAATGATCGCTTCAGAATACGCAAATTCGCCAACCTGGGTCGCTATACCACAGTGTACCAAGCAGAAGTCTTCGCAATAATTGGCTGTGTCCAAGAGAGTCTGCAAATGAATCTCCAGAATAAGAAGATATTCATCTTCTCAGATAGTCAAGCTGCCCTCAAGGCGTTAACATCCTGCGAACTTGACTCCAAACTCACTAGCGAGTGTGTCCTGCTCCTAAACCAGCTTGGCAATGCCAACATCGTAAATCTGATTTGGGTACCGGGACACTGCAATATCAGAGGCAACGAAGTCGCTGACGTGCTAGCAAAGGCCGGGGCAGAGAGCCCACTACTCGGACCGGAACCAATAAGTGGCGTTCCAGCCTGCATGGTCAGGTTCGAGTTAAAATGGTGGGAGCATAAGCAAAGCACTGAATATTGGAAAAGACTACCTCGACTAGAACAGTCTAAGGCGTTGATACAGGCGTTCGATCAGAGACGAGCTGTAGAAATAATAAAACTGAGCAGAGGACATGTTAGGGCACTCACTCGGACCCTCACAGGGCACTGCAAATTAAATAAGCACCTGCACAACATGGGCCTTTCAGATACCAAAATCTGCAGGTTCTGTCGCGAGGACGAGGAAACGATTATCCACGTCCTCGGCGAGTGCATAGCGCTGCACCGGTGCAGAAGCCGGCACCTGGGAGCACACATGATCTCAGCAGACGAGATCAAAAGCTCCCCCATCAGCTCCATTCTCGGGTTTATCCTGGAACTGGAGCTACATGAGGTGCTGTAATAGGTTACGGGGCTGCCACAATAGATCATCTACTGGTCGCAGTGGCTATGAGACGCAGGGCTCACCCCATTTCTAACAAATAATAATAATAGACAACTGAAAATGGACCTATTTTGTTTTGACATATGCTTGAGGGAGTCAAACGTGCTATGCGTCATGTCAATAGGAGAAAGTAGGATCAACAAAAATAAATCATTTCTAAATAATTTACTTTAATAATAGTCGATCTGGTCGGTCAGATTGATATTGCAATACAGAGTGTATCTATCCACATTTTGATAGCCCATTTGGTTGCAGGTTCAATCCCCGCACTGTACAAACATTTGTGCGAATGAACATGTCAGTTTTTATTGGTCTCGGTGTTTTCTTTATATTTTATGTATATATTTACAAAAGAAAAGTATTAAATGTAAATAATTGTAATTTCGTTGTTGATTTTGATATCAGTAACACAGGTACTTGAGCCACCTATCTCGGAGTCAGAACAATGTAGGTATGTGATGTTGTGAAATATTTTTTATTTACTTTTTCATCATCATCGCTGCCGGCTTCTTCAGCTTGTGGTTTCCTTATCTTTGGGCCAGATGTTGACTGGATGTTCGGATTTGCTTTCTGAGGACGTCTCGTTGGCTGAACCACTGTCTGCTCATCTGAATCAGAGCTGTTCTTTTCTGTAACATTAACATAACTAATTTTAATATAAAATCTATATTAATAAGAGAAAGTTGTGTTTATTACACTATGTAATGTAATGTAATGTTACACCATTTATAACTCATGAATGGTTTGACTGATTACGCTGAAAATTGGTGAAGAGGTAGCTTAGAAACAGGGGAAGGACATAGCATACTTTTTATCCCTTTCCTGTGGAATAAACATAAACGAATACTACGCCCAGGGGAATCTATTAATATGATGAAGAAAGTTGTATTAATTACACTATTTATAATTTAAGAATAGTTGGTCCGTTCTTTCTGAAAATTGGGGAAGAGATAGCTAAGAATCAGGGGACCGTTATAGGATACTTTCTATCCCGAAAAAATAACAGGTTCCTGTTGGATGAACAAAAATGAATACTACTCAGTTAATGCCAGGGGAAGAATCTAGAACTTAATCAATTTATTTTTAGTTTAGGTCAACAGAGCGATAAAGACATACACGAAAAAATCTCATAAATTTATTAACACTAGAATAAAAGACTGCTAGGACATAGTTGATATTTCTTATAGCAATTTTTCACAATTTATTCTTAAGTAAATAACACATAGGACATAACATAATATATGGTTTTGTTGGAAGTAGTCAGTCCGAAGGACTCCTAAGCATAAAGAGAAATGTCCTACTGTCGGCTAGTTTTAAATAAGTTTAACACAAAACATTGTTGCTAAACAACAATACTCATAACCTACAAATACACAACACTTTTCAAAAGTTCATACTGAATTGAGCAATTACATTTAATTAGATATATTTTTTACCTTCAGAGCTTGAAGCTTTACGTTTTCTGCCACCTCTGTTTCTGATATTACGCTTTTTAAACGTTGTGGGAACTTCTACTTCGACATCAGACATTTTGAACTAATTTTACAGATGTAATTTCTACGAAATGTAATTTCTAAGCACAATATTTGCTAGTTTAGTAATCCAATTTATTATAACTACACTTAAATACCAATTAATATAGTAAAATTAAAATAAATCGTAATTCATTTAGCGAGTCGCATCGTAATCAACAAAACACAATAATTTTGTTTCATTTCATTATTTTGTTACTTTTTTGTTTGAAACTCTTCTCATTAACTGGAAATTTTAAATGAAAACTAAAACAAAACGCCAAATTGTTAAGATTTATACAATTTTGGAATGGAACACTCCTTCAATGGCGTTTTGACGTTTGACATTTTTGACAATAGTGTTCCTTTTTACGCAGCATTCATTTATCGTCGCAATTTTGTTACCAAGCGCGGGTTTTACAAAAGCTTTAAACAACAGCTCTCAGAGACGTCAAATTAACTTTAATTAGTGACACATATTTTAATAGAGATGAAGACTATTAATAACTTAGTTAATGAACATTTATGAATGAGAAGTCGGTTAAAAATTATTCATGTGGCAGTCAGTCCATAAAAAAGTAGTTAGTCAAAGAAAATTATACACCAAGCTGTAGGATGAGTAATGGATGAATTACTTTTTATTAGAAATATTGACCTCTTTATTCTGTATCGCTATTCAATGAAAACAAGGCAGTACGAAGTAGGTACAGTCAGCTTCAAAAATATCTAAACGTTCAAACTAACCAAAAAATATCTGAGCATTTGACATTTAGCCAACTGTATCCATTATTCATTTGTTGTTCGAGAACCACTGACAACAAATTAAAGTAAGTTAAGGTGACGGGTAGGGCACACTCGCGACGGCAATTGATTTAAATTGGTTGCAACTAAACCGGATATCTTTTTAACAATATCGAAGCTGCAACCTCTCGGAAAACACTTATACTATATTTATTTAATACTTATACTTAACTTTTGGGTCTGCTTTTGTTCTCAAAATTTGTATTACCACCAAAAACTGCCATTTTTGGCGTTAATCCAAATTAGTGCACAATTAAATAAATGGTATGAATGTTTGCTTAAAGACTCGCGCTCCGAAATTGTTTAAAATAGATCCGGTTTAGCAGCTAACAATTTAAATCGATTGGTGTCGCTAGTTAGGGCTACCCGTTGCCTTAAGGTATTGTGCTAAAAGGGACTTTTGTCAAATGCTCAGATATTTATGCTAGGTTTGAACGCTAAGATAATTTTGAAGCTGACTGCACCAGCCTATAATAAGTACCTAGGTACGTATTACCTAAGTCTGAAGTAGGACATCCGCATTTTTATGTTACATCTATCCTTAAGCTGTCTTCCGTAGGAAAACCTCGAGAGTCATTTCCATAAATTAATATAATGTAGGTATAAACCATCTATTACAGATACCACCTAGTTATTTAAAAAAAAAGAGCTTATTCCTTCCTTAAGGCCCTAAATCGGTGAAACTAGCACCGCCAATAGATTTATATCGACTGTGGCGATTAAGAGAAATGTTATGGCTCATGTGGCATCAAGCACTTACAAATTTCATCGGCTTAGTAACGCGTTCAGTGATCTAATTGGTAGACCAGCCACCCGGATTGTGGGTTCGAGTTTCACCTGAACACGAGATGAAATTATTAAGTGTGTTATTTACTTAAGAATAAATTGCAAGTGATTGCTATAAAAATATCAATTATGAGAGAAATAGTAAAATTGAAAATTTTAAAAAACCCTCGACGGCGGCCATCTAAGAACACTCCCCCTTTATTCATCTTTCAAACAATAAAAAAAAAATCACAATCGGTTCATTTGTTCGGGAGCTACGATGCCATAGACAGACACACACACACAGTCACAGACACGTCAAACTTATAACACCCCGTCGTTATGGCGTCGGGGGTTAAAAAAGTACTTCTTTAAATACGTTAAGTACAGGAGCCCAATTCTCGTGCTTGTGATATTTTGAGAACAAGGCGGATATCATCCGAAAACCATAAAAAAAACTATGTTTTAGTGATATATGTCGTATGAAAATAAATGTCACGAGCACGAGAATTGGGCTCCAGAATGGTAAGTTTTTTGAAAAGCATACCAATATTTTTTATATCGAAACGTGTGAATTTATTGAAAAGTGTTTGTACACGACCTTCATTTATCTATTTACTGTTGTCGAGTACAGACTCCTTCACCTTTATTACAAATCGCGATCTTAAGTTATTACCGTACTAAAGCTCTGTTCTAACACGCAATGTTAACTAACACAAGTTTTGTTCCGGGACTATCCTTAGTTCGCGATTAGTAATAAAGAAGCTTGGGTCTAGTTTAGTTTTTAGGGTTCCGTAGCCAAAATGGCAAAAACGGAACCCTTATAGTTTCGTCATGTCCGTCTGTCCGTCTGTCCGTCTGTCCGTCTGTCACAGCCGATTTACTCGGAAACTATAAGTACTACAGTGATGAAATTTGATGGGAATATGTGTTGTATGAACCGCTACAAAAATATGACACTAAATAGTAAAAAAAAGAATTGGGGGTGGGGCCCCCCATACATGTAACTGAGGGATGAAATTTTTTTTTTCGATGTACATACCCGTGTTAGGTATCAATGGAAAGGTTTTTTAAAATGATATAAAGTTTTCTAAAAAACATTTTTCTTAAAGTGAACGGTTTTTGAGATATCAGCTCTCAAAGTCGTAAAAAGTATGTCCCCCCCCCTCTATTTTTATAACTACGGGGTATAAAATTCTAAAAAAAATAGAGGTGATGCATGCTAATTAACTCTTTCAACGATTTTTGGTTTGATCAAAGTATCTCTTATAGTTTTTGAGATAGGTTGATTTAACTGTAATTTTGGTTAAGTTATTGTGCTTACACTGAAAACGATGGCTGAACCTTATAAGATAGATCAAAAAATATACTACAGTATTGTACACCTTTAAAAATCCGCGATGATATAAAATCTTTATAATGTATATTTTTTATAATGTTTTTACTTATCTTGACAGGAGTCGTCATTTCTCTTTTGTTCTTGTCTTGTTGTAAAATTTTGCTTCGAAAATGTGCTGATTTGGTTTGTATTTATTATTTATTTATTTTAATATATTCTTTCAATATTTACATGCACCTTTTCTTTCGTCTGCCTCAACTGTATTGATTGGTGGAATAAAGTTGCCATCCCATCCATGCCATCATGGGGGGGCATTTCTCGGACACTCGACATCAAAGTCGAACATAGAGATTTCATACATTCATTCACGTCTATCTAGACTTGTGCATGTCGAGTGCACGAGAATAGGCTAATAGACCACGCTTCGGCATGAATGGGCCCTCTCGTCTGGAGTGATACCATGGCCTCACAGAAAACCGGCACTGTGCTGTGTTTCGCTGCGTGTGTGAGGGTGCCGGAAGCCCAATCCCGGGGAATGGGGGGTGTAAAGGTTGGCAGTGCACTTGTAACTATTCTGGGGTCGCGGGTGTTCATCATCATCATCATCATCATCATCATCATCAGCAGCAACCCACACTCGTCCACTGCTGGACATAGGTCTCCCCTAATGCACGCCACTGCTCCCGGCCACTCTCATCCAGCCCACACCAGCCAGCCTTCGAATGTCATCATCCCATCTTGTCGCAGGGCATCCTACACTACGCTTACCGAGTCACGGTCTCCACTCAAGGACTTATCGGCTCCAACGGCTGTCAGTTCTGCGGCTAATGTGACCAGCCCATTGCCACTTCAGTTTGCTAATTCGGTGGGCTATGTCGGTGACTCTGGTTCTCCGTCGGATTACATCATTTCTGATGCGGTTCTTCAGAGATACTCCGGGTGTTCATAGGTGGCGCCAATACCTTACAATCTGGTGATCGGTCTGCTCGTCTGCCGCCTATGAAATAAAAAAAAAGGCCAGCTGAGCCTCAATGCTGTTTCCCCATATAATCTGAGTTGATAAATGAGTTTACCTTATCAAAGAAGTACTTAACGTAAGCACTTACAAAACAATATGTACAGTCAGCATCAAAATTATCGTAATGTTCAAACCTAGGTACCAAAAATATCACAGAAAACCAGCATGAAGCAGTGTCTTGTCTAGCGTCTATGCTGTGTTATGCTGCGTGAGTTTTGGCAGCGCAGTTGTGACTCTACTGGTGTTGCGGCAATCGCTTTCCATCAGGTGATCCGTATGCTCGTCTGCCGCCTATTTAAGATTAAGAAAGGATTTTCGAGTTATCGGTTTATTTTTTACACGCTTTCAATGTCATTTCTAGCACGAATTAAGTTTTTAGTAGCAACATTTTTTTAAATCTTCCTTGAAAAATCACAAATCCTTTTTTATTTTAAAAGTCTTGAAGATTTTTCATTTAGTGTCCTTATTTCATTACAATCAATAAAAATTGGCGGCACAAGCGGACCGTAAAAGTGCCCGCCCTTAAGACAACGCGACGCCAATATATTTAAATTGTTAACTACTAATCAGCTTCGGAACTCCAGTCTCTAAGAAAACATTTATACTATTTATTATTAATTGTGCACTACTTTTTGATATGTTGTTGCACTCGAAATTTGGATATATTTGGAACGCCATATGTAGCCGTATATGGCGGTAATTCAAATTTCGAGCACAAAAGCAGACCGAGAAGTTAAGTTTACATATTAAATAAATAGAGTAAGGGCTTTCCGAGAGGCTGGATCTTCAAAATTGTTTAAAAAATATCCGGTTAAGTTGTTAACAATTTAATTTTAGTGTACCCTACCTGTCACCCTAAGTACTTAATTTGATTTCTTGTCATTCGTTTCCGAATAAATGAAAAGGCACCTTGGCGTAGGTATACTGACATAGGTATACCTAACAGCTGCGGTCTTTTGTCAATTTTGTGGTTTTTTGTTTCTGAACCGCCACGACATTGAGATCTTCAAGAAACGACTCTAACCTTCCTCAAAGGCCGGCATCATCATCATTTCCAACTCTTCTGGTGTAGCTGATGTCTTTGGATGGGTGGCGGTGATCACTCACAATCAGGTGACTCGCTTGCTCGTTTGCCTCCCTTTATCATGAAAAAAAAAATGCTCAGATATTTTTGGTAGGTTTGAACGCTAATATTTCCATGCTGACTGTACCTAAGTAGTTACGCATGAAGAATGTTTTCTAGGCAGGTGGTCCGTTAGCAATAAGGAAAAAAGATTATAGATTTTTTATATCTAATAGGTGGCAGACGAGCAGACGGATCACCTGATGGTAAGCGATTGCCGCCGCCTATGGACATCCGCGACACCAATGGAGGCACAAGCGCGCTGCAAATCTTTAAACCACCGTTTCCCTCGGATTGAGCCTCCGGTACCCTCACTCACGCAGCGACACACAGCACAGTGCTGCTTCACGCCGGTTTTCTGTGAGGCCGTAGTATCATTCTGGTCGAGCCGACCCATTCGTTCTGAATCGTGGCTCTCCCAAAACCTTAGCGTAGGTATACTGACATACATTCGTACCCTGGACAAACATTCGTGCGATGAACACTTGTGTTTGTTCGGTGTCTGGGTGTAATATATGTATTTAAGTATATATTTGTGTTCCTCTGTTGTCTGATATCTGTAATACAAGTGCTTAAGCTACTTAGTACGGAATCAGTTCAACGTATGAGGTGTTGTGAGAATTATTATTATTTATTATTATTAACATATTCAATAAGCTACCACAAAATGTCATTAATTTATCACTGGATAAGTTTAAGTCTCATATCAAAACCTGCCTAATGAAAAAAGGTTACTATAGTGTACAAGACTATTTAAATGATAAGGATTCTTGGTCATGTTAATTGATTAATCTTTTAAGTTGTTATTCATAGTAGTCGATTAAATTTCATAATTGTATTTTTTTTTCTCTTCTCAATTGAAACTCTGTAACATCATCAATATTAGAAAAGAATAACTACTGAGTTTCCTGCTGGTGTCTTCTCAGTAGAAATCGACATTTCGAACCAGCGGTAGATATTATGTGCCTATTTTGACATTCATAAGTGTTCTGTGTGGACCTAAATTGAATAAATATTTTTTTTTTTTTATCTTTATCACCGACACACTAGAGTCGTTGGAGGCGCGAAGAGACTTTGGCTCTCTTTGCCTCTTCTATAGGCTCTTCCATGGAGAGTGCTCTGAAGAGCTGTTTAATATCATACCAGGGTCACCATTTCACAATCGCACGACTAGACGACGTGGTAAACTCCACCCATACTATCTGGAACCAACCCCTTCGAGAACGCTCCGTTTCCAGCGCTAATTTTTCCCACGCTCGTGCAAACTCTGGAATGAGCTTCCAGCCGCGGTGTTCCCTGTTCGCTACGACATGTCCTTTTTTGAACGAGGTTTGAAAAGAGTTCTTCTTTCACGGTAGGCAGCGGCATGACTGTGCTCCGGCATTGTTGATGTCTATGAGCGGCGTTTACCATATACCATCAGATAAGACGCATGCTCGTCTGCCTATTATTCGCAATAAAAACAAAACAATACGAATCTGTTGGCGGCACAACTGGACCGTAGAAACTTTCCGAAACGTGCTGGAGATAAGATAAACAGGTTGGAAAGAACAGAATATTCCGAACAAGCGCTGAAAGTTGATTGATAGGTGTGTCTGTTAGAATGTGTTTACAAAAGGAAGAGATAAACCCATAGTGCAAACATTTCCACACACAAGTCTTTCTAGCGCCTCAGAAATGTCAATTAAGCAAAATGTTCATTAACTTAATTGTAGATGGTCTAATGGATGGCCAAGGTAAAGCTGCTGGCATGATCATCAGCACCCAGAGAAGGAAAACTCTGCATTTATATCAAAACCCTCGCCAACCCGTCTGCCAAGCGTGGTGAGTATGGCAATTACCCCTCATGTGATTGAGGGAGGCCCGTGCCCCAGCACTGGGGACTTAAATGGGCTGATGATGATGATGATGATGAGATGGTCTTTACCGCCCCGTTGGTCTTAGTGGTTTAATAGTCAATAGTCAATTACGTTTATTGCATTCATGAATGAAGTTAAGGTGTCACAATTATATTCCTGTACATCATGTTACCCTTTTGGGCATAGCCTATGAACGTGAAATGGATTAATGATATTAATTTTAATGTTAATGCATTTATTTATTTTTAATTTTATTTATTTATTTTAAGGTGACGGGTAGGGCACACTAACGACGCTATTCGGTTTTAATTTTTAGCTACTAAACCGGATCTATTTCAAACAATTTCGGGGTTACAACCTATCGGCAAAAACTTATAGGTACTATTTATTAAATAACCATGCAAAGATGTTGGGTCCAACGCGTATGCGGAAAATTGTGCACTTTCAAGTGATCATTACAGTTGAGGTTCCATGTTCGACCCGGGAAGCGCAGCCGTCGCTTTAAGGCGACGGGTAGCCCTATTTTATTATTATTTGTTAGAAATGGGGTGAGCCCTGCGTCTCATAGCCACTGCGACCAGTAGATGATCTATTGTGGCAGCCCCGTAACCTATTACAGCACCTCATGTAGCTCCAGTTCCAGGATAAACCCGAGAATGGAGCTGATGGGGGATCTTTTGATCTCGTCTGCTGAGATCATTTGTGCTCCTAGGTGCCGGCTTCTGCAGCGGTGCAGCGCTATGCACTCGCCGAAGACGTGGATAATCGTTTCCTCGTCCTCGCGACAGAACCTGCAGATTTTGGTATCTGGTAGCCCTAACTAGCGACACCATTCGTTTGTAATTGTTACTACTAAACCGGATCTATTTTAACCAATTTCGGGGTTACAACCTCTCGGCAAACACTTATACTATTTATTAAATAACCATGCACAAATGTTGGGTCTGTTTTTGTATGTCGCGTAATTTTTTATTCTAGACCTGTCGCCATAGGTAACTAGAATAATCTAGGTATGTAACAGCATAGATTAATCTTAGTCCAAGTATATAGATAACCAAATGTATAGATAGGTAAAGAATTATAAGATTATTCTAATAAATTAGATAGACTTTATATTAATAATATGATTGTGTTTCTAATTTATAGGAAACAACAATAACCGATAAGTTTCGTTTTCTTAATTTTGAAAAACAACTATGGGTACGCTGCGTGAGTGAGGGTACCGGAGGCCCAATCCGGGAAAAAGGTGGGTTAGAGATCGTAGCTCCGAAATTGTTAAAAAGATATCCGGTTTAGTTGGTAACAATTAAAATCGATTGGTGTCGCTAGTGGTCTTATTTTAGGTACAGGTTAGAAAAATTTTTTTTAGAATTTTTTTTTTTATGTGTCATGTAGCAATCCAGACGAGCAGACGTATCACCTGATGGTAAGCGATGGCCGCCGCCGGTTTTCTGTGAGGCCGTGATATCACTCCGGTCGAGCAGGCCCATTCATGTTGAAGTGTGGCTCTCCCGCAGTCAAAAATCTTTCCGTTGGGGCGAAAAGGTCCTCGAGTGGGGGCCTCGTACAGGAAGTCGCAGCCGTGGCAGGCCTCCTACAAGGTGAACCGACGATCTGGTGACGATCGCGGGAATCCATTGAATGCGGGCGGCACAGGACCGATCTGTGTGGAGAACATTGGGGGAGGCCTATGTCCATCAGTGGACGTCTATTGGCGGAAATGATGATGATGATTTTTGGGAGGCGTGGGCCTCTACGTGTTGGCTTTGGCTACACGTAGAGGCCCTTTCCATTCCTTTTCATTTCCGGATGATGATTTTTGGGAGGCGTGGGTTTGGGACTACTGGTTTGAGTACCGGGCCGAGATCTCGGGGTCCTAGGTGCAACAAGGATCATCTGATGTGTGTTAAATTAGAACTAATGATATTCCTTAAGAAATAAGCATAATACTAGCATACAATATTCGTCCACAAAGGTACACAAAATGATTCCTAAAGTTGCAAAAAGCTACGCAAAGATACATAAAATTAGACATACTTTTCATAACGTTTTGTTTCGTTACTTAGAAACCACGTTAAGGTATTGGTCATGCATCCGATCGCTCGGGCCAAGACACAGTGAGGTCACACCATCCCCCCCATATCAATCTCCATCTCCGACCACCAAAAATGTAATTGTGATCGTAACTCGTAAATTACAACAGTAAATTTCGACTAAAATAGAAATAACGCTCCTTATACACCTCTTACCTACCACCCCACCTCCCTCCCCCCAATTTAGGGCCCCAATCATATCACTTTAAAATCCGAAACCATTTTTTGATAACATACATAATAATGTATCTACTTATTTTCTCTACCAAAATAATGTAAGCGGCACTTGTGTAAAACAGACAACCCTGAATTTAGTTCCTACGATTGTACTCCGATGGGACCTTAGAATCCGTGTAAAGTATGCGTCTGTGTGCGTGCGTAATCGAGCGTTTGTTCGTAGTGTCTATACTGCTTGCGTATATATTTACTGTACCTCTGTGCATAGAGTAATATGTATCCTCTGTGCTCAATTTATGGCGCGAAGGAGCGCGCATTCCATATACAAAAGTCGCTCGTCTTTTGTTATTTTTGTTAAAATTTTTCTTCTGGTGTCACCCATACCTCGCTTGTTTTTTTGTATATTTTTATGGATTATATTAGTTTATTTTTATTTTACAAAGATCGGCCTTGTTATTAAAGCGCCACATACGTTCCCGAATCCCGCCAACAGAGGACTGTCGCGTCCGTACACTAAGTTTTAGTGATTTGAAATCCCTCATTAGCAGGTATTTACTAGTTTCAACATTGTAATCTAAATAGGACTTTCCACTACGTAATATTAAAACATACGACGTTTTTCAATAAACATAGTTGTTATTGCTCACTCGTAATCGAAAGCAAATTCGCGCTTTCGAAAAACATTCCGTGAAAATGAGAACATAAACTGTCAAAATCAAGAAAGACATTTTTCTCTGTTATCGTAACTGCACTTACGACGTTTTGCATCTGTCAAGAATCGTTGTAAAAGTGGTATACCATTTCCAAACGAGATCACAGATCCTGGATAGACTGATACGGCGTATCCTTAGGCTTAAAGCCTTATATTTTACGTCATTTTGGTTGTAGAACGATTTCGAGCAAAAGTAGTATACTATTTACTGACGGATGGCAGGAAAAGGACGTATGTGCAGTATTAAGAAGATAACATACGACGTTTTGGAGTTGAGTTCGTGCGTGTTCGAGATATAAGGAATTCATGTTGCGTGTTAAACATTGCGACTTGAATTTTTTAATGGCGATCGCTTGCATGTGTTAAATGATTCCATTGGCGCAGATTTGATTCAATATAAAATTATTGAAGATGTGTTTTACAAATGAAAAAAAATGCAGTATAGTATAGTCTTATAATATCTGTGTTAGTGAACGCTGCCTCTGGTGCAAGGGTTGCGGGTTCGATCCCCGCACAGTACAAAAATTTGTGTGCATGAATATTTGTTTGTGTTGGTCTGAGTGTTTTCTGCATATTATAAATATGTATTTTTTTATATGATAGGTGGTAGATGAGCAGACGATCGCCTGATGGTAAGCGATTGCCATCAGATTGCGATAGTATTTACAAAAGAAAAGTAATAAATGTACATATTTGTAATCCCACTGTTGGTTCTGATATCCGTAACACAGGTGCTTGAGCTACCTATCTCGGAGTCAGATCAATATTGTGATGTTGTGAAATATTTATGTCGTGTACCTATATTAAGGTCGTGGGTTCGATAACACCCTGGACAACCATTCGTGCGATGAACACTTGGGTTTGTTCAGTGTCTGGGTGTAATATATGTATTTATGTATATATTCGTGTTCCTCTGTTATCTGATATCTGTAACACAAGTGCTTAAGCTACTTAGTACGGAATCAGGTCAACGTATGAGATGTTGTGAGAATTATTATTATTTATTTATTTATTAGGATCCCAACACAGGTGGCACAGCTTTATTTATTTATTTAATATTTATTTATAGGTACCTCATCATCATCATCATCAGCCCATTTAAGTCCCCACTACTGGGGCACGGGCCTCCCTCAATCACATGAGGGGTAATTGCCATACTCACCACGCTTGGCAGACGGGTTGGCGAGGGTTTTGATATAAATGCAGAGTTTTCCTTCTCTGGGCGCTGATGATCATGCCAGCAGCTTTACCTTAGTCGCCTTTTACGACACCTCAGTAAGAGTGAGGGTGGCCTATTCTACTCTGCCGGGACCACACGGCAACATATATAGGTACCTAATTAGCGATAAAGTGTTATTATGGTGATGACATTTCATTGAGCTACTTTACCTACTTAGGGAATTCCCATCGCTATCAATCACTCTCGAAGCGTTTAAGGTGACGGGTAGGGCACACTAGCAACGCCAATCGATTTTAATTTTTAGCTACTGAACTGGATCTATTTTAAACAATTTCGGGGTTACAACCTCTCGGCATGTTGGAAGTGTAAACGAAACATGCTGCTCTATGCTTTAGTCTATGGAATGTTCTCCTGTTAGGCTGTCGATGTGACGTGGGCTTATGGCCATCGAAGAACTGTAATACAAATCTAAAACAAAAACGCTTATTTATTAATACACAAATCTACTGCTGCCTCCACTCTGCCAACTGGTTATGGTCGCCAGATTTTTTGTATAGCGTTTTATGTAGAAAAGTTTTTTTTGATAGATTTTTTCAAATTGTAAAAAGATGGCTACCAACGGAAGTCAGTTTCCCGTCGAGAAACTTAAAGGTATATAAGCACTTATACTATTTATTAAATAACCATGCACAAATCGCCGTCCCCGCAGAATAAAATGATAACTGCCAATATCTTAATTTTAGTGTTATGCCATTTTCGAGATCTGTGGGTGGTAATACATCTGCTCAAATTTTATGGGATTTTTATAGAGTTAATTCACGAAGTTACAAAATGTTATAATAGTATTCATAGATTTAACACATGCCATAAATTACGAGAAAAAAAAATTAATTAAACATTATCGAAATGCACTCTTACTTGTTAGTATGACAAACATTCATATAATTATATTCTCGTAAAAATATTTCAACTAGATAATGATAAACGCAGTTATCATTTATTCTCGGTCAAAACGAACCGATCGCTACGTATATAGTTGGGTAAGCAAAACGACCTCTAGGGTTTGAACAGTAAGGCATAATATCATCTCATTCTCTCCCATAGATTTTACGTAAGAGCAATTGCAATAGCAGATACGAACTTGCCGGAGATTCCCGCGTAGTGTTATTGTTTACTTTCATAGTGACAGTGTATCACTGTTATTCTATGCGTCTTTGCGTAAACAATGCAAATTTTTTGAGTGATTTATTCTGAGTAAAGTGTAATAGTTTTTACTACTAGTTAATTCTTTAATAATATGAACGGTAATTAATAATTATGAACAAACAAAGGCACGCGCGTTTAATCGCTATTATGAGTAACATTGAACGGATTGAAGAAGAGACAATTAATCATTTTAATAGTGGTAAGTACCCAGTTTACAATTGTTTTTCAAATGCATAAAAGTATTAATATTTTACATTAAATGCATGATTTTTCCATGTTTGTATTTATGATACGTACAGGTACCTATGAGATTTTTTAATGGCGTAACAGTTATACCTACTACAATAATAATAATAACCGGCAATGCAGATTTAATGTATTATTAAGTGTTAAATGATTATGATGGAGTATAAATTAAGTTGCCTAGTTAGGTACAGTCAACCCTCTATGCAGAGGGTGTTTCAATAGGCGTCACAGACAGCCCTCTATGCAGAGGGTGTTTCAACGCAGAGGAATCAGTCACACACGTAATCCTGGAATGCGATGCTGTGACCACCCAACGCGAACAAATCCTTGGATATTGGTGAGTCGCTCCGCGAAGCCTGTGAAGCTCCCAGGAAACTTCTGTGCTTCTGGGCGGAGCTGGGCTGGCTTCAGTAGTCAGTCGACCCATCACGTACAATGGACCGAAAGAGAGTCTAAGTGCGGAAAAGGGAGCCCACATTACATTACATTAGGTACAGTCAACAGCACGTCAAGCAATACACCTGCTGTACGATATTAGCTCTTATGTACTCGGCATAAGCGGTACAAAGTCCAAGGTGTATAGTTTAAAAAGGTCCCTATGTATTGTTGTCTGCTTATGTACTGTTATTAATTTAATATTATAACTATTATTATTTTCAGAACAACATCTGGGACAAAATAAGGATGTGGCTATTACGACTGTTAGAGGGAGAGCTAGCTAAGCAGAAAAACCACCAGACATTGGGATTAAAATAATATTCAGCAGAAAAAACTTAGACTATCGCGACATGGCTCCGATCACTCCAAAAGCTGTCTAAAAGACATTTTAGGTATCTTTCTTTTGCTAACATCAAAAGAGGTTTGATGCGTTTATATATTTCCAACACTGGCCCTTAAACGCAAGCTTAACCTTAAGTTAAAATAACAAAAAATAATAATAACATTACAAGTTGTTGAAACACTCATATCTCATCTGTGAACAACGCTGCACAAGCTGGGTGGATTAGACTAATAATAGTTTTATAAATAAAATCCTTTCTAAAAAAAACCAGTCAACAATCAATTAAATTACAGATAACATCTGCCTCGCAAACATGTAATGTTTCTCCTTGCAGAGCGCTTTCGTCAATACATCGGCTAACATTACTGCAGTTGACAAGTATTTAATTTCAGCTATACCTTTATTTACAATTTCTTTAATAAAGTGGTGACGTATGTCTATGTGCTTTGTTCTAGAATGAAACATAAAGTTTTTACACAATTTTATGGCAGATTGATTGTCATTATAAATTGTTATTTTAGGCATGGTACCGAATATTTCAAACATAAACTGTCTAACAAATAGTGCTTCCTTACATGTGTCAGACAACGCCATGTACTCGGCCTCAGTACTGGACAAGGCGACAGTACGTTGCTTGCGACTCTCCCAAGCGACGACAGACTTACCCACAGTGAAGACGAAACCAGTATATGACTTACGGTCTATGTTATCCGATGCCCAATCAGCGTCGGCGTAAGCTGAAATATTCATGCCTGTTTTAGAAAAAACAAGATTAAAATCAATCGTACCTTTTAGATAGCGTAAAATTCTCTTTGCTGCTTTCCAATGAGTTTCGCCAAAACAATTGTTGAATTGGCTTAAATAGCTGACTGCATGACTGATATCAGGTCTTGTGCAAACTGCCACATACATCAGCGAACCAATGAGACCTCTGTAGTCGAAGGAATCATCTTGTTTTAGTTCTTTGGCTAGTTTTAGACCTGTCTCCATCGGCGTTGCAACAGCTTTGCAATCCTCCATGCGAAACTTCTTTAGAATCTTGCTTATGTAGTTTGACTGATTAAGGTAAATTTTATTTTCTTTCCTTATCAATTTCATTCCAAGTACATGATGTGCTGGCCCTAGATCTGTGATATCGAATTCATCCTGCAATTCTTTCTATATATTTTCCTTCCCCTGAAAGTTTGGGGATGTATATATGAACAGATCATCTACATACAGGGCTATAATTATCATTGACTCAGTTTCTCTCTTAAAGAAAACGCAAGGTTCAGAAGTTAGACGATTAAACTTCATTTTATCGCATAGAACTTTGGTAATCTTGTCATACCAAGATTTGGAGGCCTGTTTAAGTCCATAAACAGCCTTATTAAGCTTATATACCTTTGCTTCACACCCCTTGACTTTGTAACATTCTGGTTGTTCCATGTAGACCGTTTCCTCGAGGTCTCCATTGAGGAATGCAGTCTTCACATCCAAATGTTCAATGTCAAAGTTTTTTTCTGCCGCTAGTGCAAGCAGCATCCTCATAGTCGAGTACCTGACTACTGGTGAAAAGGTTTCTTCGTAATTTATACCATATTGTTGGGTATATCCTTTGGCGACTAAACGAGCTTTAAATTTCAGTAGCTCACCATCAGCACCATACTTTCTTTTAAATATCCATTTACATTGGACAGGCTTATGTCCTGGATCACGTTCTGTTAGAGTCCAACACTTGTTTTTAATGAATGAATTATACTCATCGTTCATTGCCTTTTGCCAATTGTCTGAATCGGGTCCATTCAGCGCTTGAGTTGGCGTCTTAGGTTCATCAGGATTGCCGTTTACCATTTCCACAAAATTGGCCGCCAGTGGAGACTCAGGAGCTTCATCATAGGAGCTGTCTGACCGCTCCGCCTCAGCTATTGAATCTTCCCCTGGAACGTAAGTTTCATCGGAACAATTCTCTGTGCCATCACTTGAATTTTCGCTGTCAGAGTCATGTGCTGTGATTGTGCTAATTCTGGGTTCGTTCTGTGATAATCTCGTGTCATCAGAAACATCAGAACTTACAGTGGATGCCCCTGATTGCTGAACTTCATTTGAAGTCAGGTTGTTGATATCAACAATCAACTGTTGATCAAAAGTATCATCATTTGACACGTTTTTACCCCAACATTTGTTTTCCAAGAAGACAACATTGCGAGAAATGACGCAATTTTTAGGATTGTTTGGTTCAAGTAGTCGGTATCCCTTGGACTCTTCACTATAACCCGTAAATATATATGGTTTACTTTTAGAATCTAGTTTTCTTCTATTCTTTAACATAGAATATGCAACGCAACCAAAAATTCTTAAATGGTTAAGATTCACCTTTTTATTTGTCCATTTTTCTTCAGGAGTTACCCCAGCAACTGCCTTCGTAGGACTTCTGTTTTTGAGGTATACCGCTGTGTTTACAGCCTCGGCCCAGAATTTCATTCCGAGTCCGGCATCTCGCAGCATGCTCCTGACCTTTTCCATAACGGTTCTATTGGCGCGTTCTGCGACACCATTTTGCTGTGGGCAATCTGGTACGGTTTTCTGGTGCTTGATTCCACATTCCTTGAGATGTTCCTGAAACTTAGAACTCATGTATTCTCCGCCTCTATCGCTTCTAAGTACTTTCAATTGTTTTCCAGTTTCATTTTCCACAAGTACTTTAAATTGTTTAAAATATTTGAAAGTCTCACTTTTCGACTTCAAAAAATAAACAAACTGTTTCCTCGTGTAATCGTCAATGAAACTAAGAATGTACCTAGAACCACTGATAGATGGCACTTGAATGAGACCGCATAGGTCAGTGTGAACTAACCCTAGCACTTTTGTAGCTCTGCTGTGTGACTTTTTAGGAAAAGGAAGCCTAGCCTGTTTTCCTTCAACACAAGAAATACATTGCTGAAAACCAGAAGTACTAAAAGAAATACCATCTGCAATACCTTTTTGGAGAAGTTGCATACTTCGTGCATTCAGGTGTCCAAGACGTTTGTGCCACAACTCCTGTGATGTCAAGTTTACTGTCGATGCCATCATTGTGCACTCCTGCTCAGTACAGCCGTCGTCTGACACAGTATCGAGCTGATAGACACCGTTAACTTGAGTTCCAGTAGCTAAAACTTCATTACCATCAAATATAGTACATGAATTGTGATCAAATTTTACAACATACCCTTTTTTGGTCATAGCACTGACAGACAATAAATTAGTACTCAAATTGGGTACATAATAAGTATCACTTATTGTCCTTATGCAGTCTTTTAAACGAACTTGCACTTCCCCTAAGCCCGCGGTCGATATCTTACTGCCGTTTGCTATGCTTACATCTACGGACTTATTACGCACGCACTTCACCATCACTTTCTCACTGTTACACATATGGTTGGTAGCACCGGAGTCGATATACCACAAGTCGCTGTTGACATTGACAGATAGCGCTGCCACAAGTCCCTTGTTCTTAACATAATTTGAATTTTGGGGCTTCTTGGCAGGAGATTTCTTGCTGCTACTGCTGTCTATTGCCTTTGGTTTTTTCTCCGGGCAGTCCCGTGAATAGTGGCCTTTGGTATTGTATTTGAAACACCGTGGCGGTTTGCGAGTATGACGTGCTGTCGCCGTCTCGCCCTCAGTCTTTTCTTCCCGTCTTTGGGTTTCCTGTAATAGTTTCGCTGAGATGACGTCCGTACTTAGATTCGGGGATGAGTGCTCAATTGCCATGATGAGCGGGTCATAGTCGTCCGTTAGTCCACTTAGCATGATCACCGCAACGAATTCGTCGTCCAGCGGCGACTCAATTTCATTAAGCTGATGCGAGATTTCCTTGATTTTGTTTAAGTAAATCTCCATCGACGCACATTCGGACAACTTTGTACCGAACAGGCTTCGCAACAAGCCCAACCTACGACTCAAGCCACGTCCTTCATAAGCCTTTTGAAGGATGGTCCATGCTTCATGGGCACTCTTAGCTGTGCGTATGTGTGGAATTATCACCGGAGCCACAGAAAGCGCGATCCGCGCCAAGGCTTTGTCTGCCCTTTTTTTGTCGTAATCTTCGATTTTTTCAGTTTCGACGTAATCCCACAATTCCTCGTGGATGAGGACCATCCGCATGGAAAATTTCCATGTGGAATAATTTTCCGCACCAACTAATTTTTCGATTGCAGTTGCCGTCGACGCCATTCTACAACCAACTAACTACGCTCTGCTACCATGTTACCAGCTGTCTAAAAGACATTTTAGGTATCTTTCTTTTGCTAACATCAAAAGAGGTTTGATGCGTTTATATATTTCCAACAACGACATCAGATGCAGTAATTACTGAAACGCGTGAATGTTTGAGTAATGGTAAGTACCTAGTCATAATGTATATTATTGTATTTATTAAGATATATTTTAAGTTCAATCGTTTCAATCCTCCATGTGTTCAACATCATATTAGAGTAAAAATCACACTGTATATCTATTTATCATAATATTTTTTTTTTCAGAACAACATCAGGCAGAAAATATCAACGTGACTTCTACGACATCAGATACAGTTATAACTAAAAGTCATGAATATACTTTACGAGAGTCGAAAAAAGCTATTACTTATTTCGAGGAAATCGAAAGAAATGGAGATTTCTCACCTGATGTATCAGAGTATTTGCCAAGCCCAGAAAGAATGAAAATATTACAAGAATGCGAAAGTCCATTCAGTGTTGGAGGGAACTCAGATTACATAGAAGCAGCCAGTCAGAATATACTAAAAACACCATCAACTGTTTCTAACATATCTTTAGTTTTAAACACAATCGATTTCATAGCATCCCCTTCAGATATATATATAGCTAATAAGCTACATGACACTCCTAAAATACTGACTCCTACTACAGAATGTATTTTTGATTTAAAACCACCACTCGAAAATAATGGGCCATTGAGGTACAAAACAAAGCCGTCATCAAAAAGATGCCTTAATATAATATTTCAAAATAATAATCAGCCATCCACCTTTGATATTTCAATAGATAACCAAGAAGTTGAAAAAGAAAGAGAACCATCACCGTCTCTAGTCGATTTCGTTGCAACATTACAACCTGAAAATATTTCTGACCATAATGCAGAAAAACCCGTTGGAGAGGAACAAGTTCGAGAGGAACAAGTTGGAGAGGAAAAAGTTAGAGAGGAGCAAGTTAGAGAGGAACAATTTGGAGAGGGGCAAGTTGGAGAGGAACAAGTTGGAGAGGAACAAGTTAGAGAGGAGCAAGTTGGAGAGGAACAATTTGGAGAGGGGCAAGTTGGAGAGGTACAAGTTGGAGAGGACGAAGTGGGAGAGAAACAAGTTAGAGAGGAACAAGTTGGAGAGGAACAAGTTGGAAAAGAACAAGATGGAAAGGAACAACCCAAAACTATTATAGTTCAAGAATCGACACAAAATAAAAATACCAGAAAACGTAAGCAAAATTTAAACGAAAGACAAGATGTTAAGAATAAAAGATTAAAAAATTCAGGAGAAGCCTATAAAGGATGTAGATCGAAGAAAATATACGACAAAAAAGTTTTAAAACCTGGTTGTAAGTGCACGAAGAAATGTAGCGAAAAGATAACCAATGATCAAGAGAGTACATAATGCAGCAATATTATAACATAGGAGATCACGAGAAACAGTGGCAATACATAGTAAATCATACATTAGTCAAAGATGTCAAACGAATCACTGTAGAGCGAAAACGTACCCGAACTCAATCAATTACTTACTTCTTTACAA
>CM032489.1:12842482-12871721 GCA_019059595.1 Marasmia exigua | reverse complement strand
ATAAAAAACCCAAGCTATGAACAATGAAACAATAGAAACAATACTTTATCCCAGTTATATTTTACTTTAGAGGGTTAGCCCCGATGCTGAGCAGGCCCAGTACCGTGGCCAGACCCATTTGGCGTGGAGTAGAGGATATCCTTTAATTTTATAATATATTTGAAGAGATTTGCTGTAAAAATATCATATTTATAATATATATTTTAAACAATTTTGGGGTTACAACCTCATGGCAAACACTTATACTATTTATTAAATAACCATGCAAAAATGTTGAGTCTAACGCGTGCGCGAAAAATTGATTCACGCCAATGCGGCCACTATTGGCGTGAATCAATTTTTCGCGTACAAAAACGGACCCAACATTTTTGCATGATTATTTACTAAATAGTACAAGTGTTTGCCGAGAAGTGGTAACCCCGAAGTTGTTTAAAATAGATCTGGTTTGGATGCTAAAAATAAAAATCGATTGGCGTCGCTAGTGTGCCCTACCCGTCACCTTAAGTGTAAATGCCCCTTGCACACTTTTCCAAAAAAGTCTGATAGTCATAGTCTTAACACCAGAAATAAACAAAAACTTGCCGGTCCTCAGACTTCATAAAATCGGTAATTCGTCTGTTGGCTTAAGTATTAAGATATTTAATAAGCTACCACAAAATGTCTTTTACCTATCACTGGATAAATTTAAGTCTCATATTAAAACCTGCCTAATGAAGAAAGGTTACTATAGTATACAAGACTATTTAAATGATAAGGATTCTTGGTCATGTTAATGGACAACATTTCATATTTTTAACATGTCCATATTGTTTTTTATATGAAAATAGACATAAAATATACAGACCCATATTTTTTCTTATTTCAAAATTTGTCCATTTTCATACAAAAAATAATTATTGAAATTCTTTTTATTCTAAATAGACGTAAGCGCCAAATGACGTCATCGGACGGCTGAATACAGCGATATTCCTTTGCTTATCTTTGTTTAAAAAAAAAAAGGTACTACTGTCAAAGGTAAATAACACTAGTGTCAACATTATCAACGTCATTCATTCATTCAACGTTGACAAGTTGTCTTTTTTTTGACAGTTACATGTCATGGGTTTGGCATTTCGTAAATTTAAAACTATAATGTGCTAAGCAAAGAAATATTTTACATTCTGCCGTCCGATGACGTCATCTTACGTTTTTTAGTTTTTAATTTTTTTCTCAGTAAAGAAGTAATATAAAAAATTAATAAATATATATTCGAGCAGCGGAAAAGTAAACAAAGGTAGTAGAAATCGACATTACAAATACAAATACAAATACAAATAGTTTATTGTGCTTACTTTGAAATAATTTGTACATTACATAACAGCTAAATAACTACAAATATTTTGATAATAATAACTAAATATTGCAGGTAAGTACAAAACGAATGATTCTTACTTTCCGTACTAGTAAAAACTGTGTTACGGCAAAGTAATGATTCTCGCCTTACTGTTAAGGTACATTTTTAAAGTGACAGTCAGTAAGCCTGTCAACCAATCCCGACGAACAAAAAGAAACCAGTATCCAAATAATTGTAAACAACTTTGCATAGTATAATCACAAAATGTAGAAGCGACTTTTTTTTTTATTTTTTTTTTAATTTAACTTTTAAAACATGCATGCAAGTTTATTAAGTATAATTTAACAGTACTAAAAAATAAAGTAACAATAATAACTAAGTTTCGATTGAGTTTAGAGTATTAGATTGTAAATGATACGTACATATTTATTATTCATGTATGCAACGTGTTTGGTAGGTTGTATTATATTATACATACATATAATCAGATATAGGCATATGTATACACAAAAATACATACATATTATGAATTATTGTAAAACTAAATTCTTTATATACTGTATGTGAAAATGTATTTTTTTAATATATATATTTTTACAATAGCTTTTCATTTCATATACCTGTATTTATTATATATGGTTATATATTTATTTTAAATAAATCTTCAGTCTTATTATAATCATTGTCTACTAAATAAGCCCGCAGTGTCTTTTCGCATACATGCCTGTTTTTATTAAATAGAGATACGTGTTTGCTAATGCGATTATATATAAAGGGACATAGAAAATAAGAAAATCCATGTGCGAAACCAGTCTTGCATGCTGGGACTTTATATACCATATGTGGTCTTCTATCAGAGTGATAATCACGACTTGCTGCATGCTGTCTTAAGATTGCTACTTTAATGTAAAGCTGTCTGACAGAAAGAACATTAAATTCTTTATATAATTCGACTGTAGGGTGTCTGAGGCGCTTGAATAGAATTACTTTGAGTAGTATTCTTTGAGCTCTTTCTAATTTTAGTAATGTAGTTTTATGCGCCCCTCCCCACGCAATAATTCCATAAGCAAGCAGTGACTGGCAAAGAGTATAGTATACAACTTTGGTGGTGTGGTTGCATCCTAAATGTCTGACTTTTTTAAATAGTGGTATCAACTTACGGATGCGACCTTTTAGGTTATCAATATGCGCTTTCCAATTAAGATTCCTATCAATTAGGACTCCAAGGTATTTAATGCTGTCCACCGGAACAAGTGTGTAACAATCACATTTGTCCGAGTTTTTATTATTACACACGTGTGCCTTAAAGGACATGGTAGATATTTGTTGTGTATGAGTAGTATGTATTGAAAAAGGAATAAATTTGGTTTTTATTAGATTAAGGGACAGTAAGTTATTGTTGAGTAATTTCATTATCTCCTGCATACCTGTTTCTGCATAACATTCCGAACCAGCGGTAGATATTATGTACCTATTTTGACATTCATAAGTGTTCAATTCAATTCAATTCAATATGTTTATTGCTTCTTCATATGTTGTACAAAGATCTTAGTTTAAAGTATTTTAAGTTACAATAAATAAACAATTTTTTATCTTTATGTTTTATCTACCTGTCCGACGCCCTCCATGAGTTGTCCCACGATGTCGTCGGTGAGCTCGTGACTCCTCGCCTTGGCGACTTCCGCGGCCAGCTTGAGCGCGCACAGCGACGTGGGGTACCCGCGCGTGCGGATCACCGGCTTCAGGAGCGCTAGCACCTGAAGCAGACCAGACCGAAAACCCAGTGTTACCAACTCTCAAAAATATTTATCCCTAAAGTCGGTGACAAAAACCCCTAAAATGACCTTAATACGGTACATGACTATTTTTTTTTTATTTTTGCAATCAAAAGACCTCTCAATGATAGAAACATCGTTGAAAAAATCACTTGATTCTCATTTAAAGCACCTAAGATATCACAACTTTAAAATCACATTATTTTGGGCAAACCCAAAACGCTCCCTACAAATGGCTACTTAGATGTGACGTCACACCTAAGTATTTTGTATGCATTTCATTTGAATTTTGTATGGTAGCTATATCAAATGTTTCGTTTATGTCAATGGTTCTATTATAATAATTGGTGCAAATTGTATGGGTTATTTAATGGTATAATTATTTTTTAATAATTTCATAGTTTTAAAATGGACTTGCCCATGAATCTTTGAATGACCATAAAACCGGCTAGACGTTATATTTTTATTTGAGAATTTTTGCTATTGGCACATATTTACCTTTATTTTGATAAAATATTTATATTTTGTAAAACCTTGAGCTTAGTCATATACCCTATTATTTTGTTTCCCCCTAAAACACATAAATTAAATTAAATATAAATTCATAAAGATTTAAAAATGAAATACTGTATGTTTGTATAGGCCAACGTTCCGAATTGTGGCTATTATATACCTACACAAACCGTGCAGGGCCAGAAAAAAAAAACGTTCCGAATTCTTTTTACTTAAGCACAGCATCAAGAAGGTTATCTAAAGGACCTAATTTCCATACAACCGTGAACCGTGGGAGAGTCACACTTCGGCATGAATGGGCCGGCTCGACCGGAGTGATACCACGGCCTCACAGAAAACCGGTTTAAAGCAGCACTGTGCTGCTGTCAGTACATCATCCGTATCCGTGTAATCCGTAATGTTTGGTAGAAAGGCTGGCATTGACCTTGTGTCATTTCAGGTGTTAATAACATTTGGCACAAAATGTGAACTTCCATGTTGTTGCTTCGTGCAGTGAGGTGCCGCCAAGTTATATTTATATAAGAATCTTTTTTAACACTGCTATTGACTGTGTTGATTGAGTTGACACGTGAATAACTTGCTAGGACCTAAGAGTCTTAAAACCTGCGATTTTGTTAAGAGTAGTCTCGGCAGAATCCATAGATAGATAAAACACATCCGTTTTATTACTAAGACTTTGACTGATTTCGTCTGTTGACTATCCACTTTGTCAAATGACCATTTTCCTTACGAGTTATTTCACTTATTAACGCCTAAAATCTAAAACATGTGCACACTATACGAATTAATTACTAGAGTGGTAGAAACCTAATCATGAATTGTACCAGCTTACATATACTGAGAAAAGAAGCATATAACAAAAAGGTTAGCAAAACCTGAAAACTTGATTTGACAATGACATAAGTGACATTCAACGATTTGACAGTGACGTATCTGTCGTAGTTTTTTTAATAATAATTCTCACAACATCTCATACGTTGACCTGATTCCGTACTAAGTAGCTTAAGCACTTGTGTTACAGATATCAGACAACAGAGGAACACAAATATATACTTAAATACATATATTACACCCAGACGCCGAACAAACACAAGTGTTCATGGCACGAATGTTTGTCCAGGGTGGGGATCGAACCCACGACCTTTGGCGTAAGAGGCAGGGTCACTACCAATGGACAACATTTCAAAACTGCTAAGCTCTGAAACAAAAAATACCAATTCTTTATTTACTTTTCCGCTGCTCGAATATATATTTATAAATTTTTTATATTGCTTATTTACTGAGAAAAAAATTAAAAACTAATAAACGTAAGATGACGTCATCGGACGGCAGAATGTAAAATATTTCTTTGTTTAGCACATTATAGTTTTAAATTTACGAAATGCCAAACCCATGACATGCAACTGTCAAAAAAAGACAACTTGTCAAATTTGAATGAATGAATGGCGTTGACAATGTTGACACTAGTATTATTTACCTTTGACAGTAGTACCTTTTTTTTATTACAACAATGATAAGCAAAGGAATATCGCTGTATTCAGCCGTCCGATGACGTCATTTGGCGCTTACGTCTTTTTAGAATATAAAGAATTTCAGTTATTATTTTATGCATGAAAATGGACAAATTTTGAAAAAAGAAAAAAATATGGGTCTGTTCATTTTATGTCTATTTTCATATAAAAAAACAATATGGACATGTTAAAAATATGAAATGTTGTCCATTGCGCCATCCGATCAGTCCATATGTACCATTGTTATAAATTGGGGGAATAAATGACTATGACTATAGGCTGTTACAGGTCGATTCACGAAAGTTGACCACAAATGACGGCCGTCTAGGCCGTAGAGGTAGGGTCACTACCAATTGCGCCATCCGGTCAGTTTGGGTCTCGAATTCCAGTTTCGGGCATAGTGTAGTGCATCGATCCAATGCACCAACACCCACAACAGCCCCCAGCCTCTAGTAGTTTCAGAAAATAATTTTGCTTGCGCGATGCAGGATCGCCCTACCTGAGCGGCGGGGAGAGCGTTGGCTATGTGCGGCATGCCGGCGTCCACGGCCCGCATGACCTCCTTGTTGAGAGCTCCGTACGCGTTGATCAGCTTCAGCAGGATCAGGTCGAAGTAGTCCAGCCATTGCGGTCTCGTTTCCGGTCTCCGACATAGCCAGATGAGGACCTAGGTGAAATTCAATGATATAGTTAATAAATATTTCACAACATCACATAAATTGATTTGACTCTGAGATAGGTAGCTCAAGCACCTGTGTTACGGATATCAGAAGCAACCGTGGGATTACAAACATATACATATAATACTTTTCTTTTATAAATACATACTTAAAATACATAGATAACGCCCAGACCAATACAAACAGACATGTTCACGCACACAAATGTTTGTACTGTGCGGGGATCGAACCCGCAACCCTTGGATCACAGATAATAATAATAGGGTATTTGACTAAGCTCGAGATTTTACAAAATATAAATATTTTATCAAAATTTAGATAGATGTGTGTGTGTACATGTTACATACGGACAGCCAGCTCAAACAATGACCCGGGATTAGAGCCCAAGACCCCGAGATCACGGGCCAGTACTTAAGCCACTAGACCAACATGGCATTAGATCATCAATATGAGCAATATACCCGGCAATAATGTATGGAACAGCTGTTTTTTCTTCGCTTATTTTGTTGATCTAACACACTACGAGGCACCTTAATGTCCATTTAGCAATGGACATTAAGGTGCCTCGTAGGGCGCACTTAATAAATAGTACAAGTGTTTGCCGAGAAGTTGTAACCCCGATATTGTTTAAAATAGATCCGGTTTAGTAGTTAAAAATTAAAATCGACTGGCGTCGCTAGTGTGCCCTACCCGTCACCTTAAGGTACTGTTACTCATGCTTATTTTCATGCTTAAAGCGTGCTACTTTTGAGCAAGTGCTACTTAGTAGCATGTGTGGACGGACGTGCTAGTAATAAGCATGCTCAAATTTCGCACGCCGGTCCATTTTTGAATATGCTACTAGCAGTCATGGTGGAAGGGGGAATGTCCCCTACATTCCCCTTGTAGTGTACAGTGCTTTAGCACGTGTAAACAGGTTTGCTCTTTTTAAGCATAATAGATGGCTAATTAATAACCTGCTTATTGATAGCAAACGCGAGCAGTTCATATTTGGCATGTTTTTTAAGCATGCTCATATTTGGCATGCTTTTTAAGCACGCTCATGTTTGGCAGCGTTTTAAGCATGCTCATATTGGGTATGATTTTTAAGCATGTTCATGCTTGGCATGCTTTTTAAGCATGCTCATGATTGGCATGTTTTTAAGCATGCTCATATTTGACATGCTTTTAAGCTTGCACATATTTGGCATGCTTTTTAAGCATGCTAATAATGAGCATGTATAACAGAAGCTTTATTCACGATACTTATCATGAGAATTTCGGGATGTAAACGATATTAAAAATAAAGGTAATATTTGTGTTTCGGAATATTCTGACAGCCACTAGTCGCCCCACGATTAAATGGCACGTGGCAAAAGTCGGAACTAACACTGTTTGACATTTTCCCATAGAAGAATGTTGTACAACGCCCCCCTGTCAATGTTAATGAAGTGCCTTCTGATCGTGGTCGCACTAAATCATCATCATCATCATCATCGTCAGCCCATTTAAGTCCCCACTGCTGGGGGCACGGGCCTCCCTCAATCACATGAGGGGTAATTGCCATACTCACCACGCTTGGCAGACGGGTTGGCGAGGGTTTTTATATAAATGCAGAGTTTTCCTTCTCTGGGTGCTGATGATCATGCCAGCAGCTTTACCTTAGTCGCCTTTTACGACACCTCGGTAAGAGTGAGGGCGGCCTATTCTACTCTGCCGGGGACCACAGGACACGGAGAGCAAAATTTAATACTTAATAACAAGTTTGGTACCTTCACAGCTTCAGCGGCGGCCCGCTCGTTGGCGGTCCCCCATCCGGAGGACTGCTGCGCGTTGGACGCATTCTCAGAGTTCTCCTTGTCGCCGGAATTCTCCTCTATCGATAGCGCCGCCAACGCCACTCGCACTATGTTTCTGTGGGAAAATATATTGATTATGCTAGAGTTTAAGACCAGGGTCATTACACTTACAGTCTGTTCCAATTATCCAGTCCATTATGACATTTCGAAGAACGTAACTCTGTACGTTTCAAATAAATCCAATTGAATATCTCTTTCTGTCATCATCATCATCCGTAATGTATCAATACGGGGATTAACACGATATTTATTATGTGAAACAACATTGTGCACTCACATATTTGGCTCGACGTTCGGCTACGTTACAGCAGCCGTGGTCACGTGCGGATTATAGTTATAATGCAACGCGAAAATCTAAAAAACTAATCATCATCATCCTCCTGCCCTTTTCCCAGGTTATCTGGGGTCGGCGCAGTATGTTTTCCTTTTCCATACGTCCCTGTCATTCGTCATCGAATCATCCACCTCTTTTTCCATCATGTCATTCTTCACACAATCCATCCATCTCTTTTTCGGCCGTCCTCTGTTCCTCCACCCACTTACGTTTAAACTCATCACTTTTTTGGCAACATGTTCTTCCCCTCTTCTCCTTACATGGCCATACCAGGGAAAGACGATTTGCCTTCAATTTATCAATGATGGGGGCCACTTTCATACTTCCTCATAATCTTCATAATATATTCATTCCTTATCTTGTCCATTCTCGTCACTCTTTATGAATATTTCTTTCTGTATTTGGTAATAAATCGCTTTTTGATAAAAATACAATAATACAAAAACACCCTACAATTAATTCGCAAGCAAAATTAGCATATTGTTTTTGAATATAACACTCAAAATAATCTAAACTTCCGAAATAAAATAATATTCTTTTGCGCGATTGCGGTTACGTACTATGGTTTATGTTTTACTTTTTTTTTAATGAGAGGTGGCAGACGAGAAGACGGATCACGTGATGGTAAGCAATTCCGCCGCCCATGGACACCCGCAACACCAGTGGAGTCACAAGTGCGCTGCCAACCTTTTCCCCTACTCCCCCATTGGGCCTCCGGTAACCTCACTCACACGGCGAAACACAGCGCAGGCGCTGCTTCACGGTGGTCTTCTGTGAGGCGGTGGTATCACTCCGGTCGAGCCGGCCCATTCATGCCTAAGCGTGGCTCTCCCACATTAAATTACCTACATTACTTTTAAACATAGTGACGTGCCTCAAGTATTCAGTTACTGAAACCGATCATTCGCGAATGAAAATTAATCTGGCTGCAATGGGGCTGCTTATAGCTGAAATAACTTTGATGCATTTTACAATAAAATGTTATAAAAAGTTATTTGGCCGATGCAGGATTCACTCACTTGAAATACTCGCAGGGCTTCCTACAGTCGCCATACTTCAGGACCTCGTGGGTGGCCAGCAGCAGCCTCTCCCACTGCTCGGCCGGCGCTTGAGATACGTCCAGCTTGCACAGCGCCTCTAGAACTTCTTGCTCGCGTAGACCAGCTGGGGATAGGTAAATAATTAAATAAAAAAATAATAAATAAATATTTCACAACACCACATACATTGATCTGTGTTACGGATATCAGAACCAACAGCGGAATTACAAATATATAATTTTTTTTGTAAATATATACTTATTATGGCCGTGTGGGCCCCGGCAGAGTGGAATAGGCCACCCTCACTCTTACCGAGGTGTCGTAAAAGGCGACTAAGGTAAAGCTGCTGGCATGATCATCAGCACCCAGAGAAGGAAAACTCTGCATTTATATAAAAACCCTCGCCAACCCGTCTGCCAAGCGTGGTGAGTATGGCAATTACCCCTCATGTGATTGAGGGAGGCCCGTGCCCCAGCAGTGGGGACTTAAATGGGCTGACGATGATAATACATACAAACACCCAGACCAATACAAAGAGATGTATTCATGCACAGAAATGTTTGTACTGTGCGGGGACCGAATCCGCAACCCTTGGACCAAAGGCAGCGTTCACTACCACTGTTCCAAACGGTTCGTCAACATCTAACGGGTTTCTACATCTTTAGACGCAACCTGGAATTACACGTGAAGATGAGGGAAAGTAGTGGAGGGGAGTGGAGGACTCGAGTGAAGGCCACATACAGGAAGTCGCAGCCGTGGCGCCCCCCACAAGCTGGACCGACGATCTGGTGAAGGTCGCGGGAATCCATTGGATGCGGGCGGCACAGGACCGATATGTGCGGAGAGAACATTGGGGAAGCCTATGTCCAGCAGTGGACGTCTATTGGCTGAAATTTATTTTATTTTATTTTCTTTATTGTAAGGAAACATACAGTACTTAAAATAACACTATTTAACACACAAAAACATAATCTTAAACCAATTAAGTTTCCACTTATAACTAATATCATACAAACCGCAACATGATGTTCGTAATATAAACAAAAAGGAAGAATTGAGCAATTGACAAATATCTACTTTGTAAAATCAGGAGACAATTTACCCACAACAGCCTTTTTGTACGCTCGCAGTGTAGTGTTAAATAGTTAAATATTAATTTATTAATTAAATGATGATGATGATACTCACATTTTGTGATGATAAATCCATTCTCATCAGTCTCGTACGGTTTCATTTTGTCCCGGCTTGAATTGTACTCCCTGCAAGTAAATAAAAATATTGAGCTTAATTTATCATGTTTGTCAGTCGTTCCACAACCACGGGCAATTTTTTTTTATATGACAGGTGGCAGACGAGCAGATCACCTGATGGTAAGCAATTTCCGTCGCCCATGGACACATTTTTTTCGACTCCCCATATGAAATGACACAGTCACGTTACCGACTTTATATGAAAAGTTTTAAGGAAATTTCCAAAAGTCATAGAACAAATAGAAAGAAAGAAAGAAAGAAGAAATGTTTATTTGGAACCAATAATTACATAATCGTATCAACAATTTTTAGTTTTTACAGAACAAAATATGGATGTTGTTCAGAATGGTTAATTAACACGATATTTATTATGTGAAACAACATTGTGTACTCACATATTTGGGTCGACGTTTCGGCTACGTTACAGCAGCCGTGGTCACGAGCGGACCAAAGCCAAATATGTCATCATCAGCCCATTTAAGTCCCCACTGCTGGGGCACGGGCCTCCCTCAATCACATGAGGGGTAATTGCCATACTCACCACGCTTGGCAGACGGGTTGGCGAGGGTTTTGATATAAATGCAGAGTTTTCCTTCTCTGGGTGCTGATGATCATGCCAGCAGCTTTACCTTAGTCGCCTTTTACGACACCTCGGTATGAGTGAGGATGGTCTATTCTACTCTGCCGGGGACCACACGGCTTTATGTGAGCGGAGACAAATATGTGAGTACACAATGTTGTTTCACATAACAAATATCGTGTTAATCCGCGTAAAAAAGGGATGTGAATGTTTGTAATTCTGAACGAGATCGATCGACCGAGACAGTTATCTCACCCATGTGGATGCGGGTAGTCGAGCCTGTTGTGAGCGGGCACTGGCGAGGACTCCTTAGTGCTGGGCGCCTCCTCCGAGCTGTCGGCCGATGCCGCGCGAGCGATCGCCTCGCTGTGCAAAGTATTTATTTTTTTTATTTATTTATTAAGGACAACCAACAAATCTTACACTAATTACATTGTATTTACTTAAGTACTATAATAAGGCTAAGTGCAGATTCTCTTACAGGCTATCACGACATGCAAATGTGAGCAGACTAAAAGAGAAACTTAATAACAAATAAAAAATAACAAAATTTAAAAATTGCACCAGACAGCTACAACTTGAACGAATCAATTATAGTCCTCTTAAATTTGTGACTGCTACATGAAAAAACATCAACTCTTGCTGACAACTTCATCAATCCGTTGTATTGACGTTGAAGTCTGTTTATTAGTGAGTGATGGCCGAGATTGCTTTTAGACCCCTTGGGTGCAAATGGGACGAGTTTACCCATTCTTGGCAGTTTGAGTATATATAAGTGTTCAGGCGCATAACGCCTGCGTTTAGTTATAAGCAATTATCTGTTTTAAAACTTTGCATATCTGCGCGGATAGGAATCTTCTATGACGTATAGACACATAATTGTCAAATTCATTCTCGCAAAGACCTTCGCCATGTAAAGATTAATTTCGAATATTATAATCATCAAATTTTATCTGGGCTTTTAATTACTGCTCCCATCTGTATACCCAAATATACAATAAGTAATCATTCAATTACCACGTAGCACACGAAAAATTACGCCCTGTTGGTCTAGTGGTTTAAGGTGACGGGTAGAGCACACTAGCGACGCTAATTGTATTTATTTGAAATAAGTCTTGTCCTATTCATACTTTTTTTTCTGTTAAATAAGCGACACTCATCTGTGTCAAGGACAAACCGGCACGGTTTTTATGACACTATAAATTTAAATACTGTTATTGTACAATTCGAAGCTGCAGCCTCTCGGAAAACACTTTTACTATTTAATTAATACTTATACTTAACTTTTGGGTCTGCTTTTGTACTCGAAATTTGAATTACCCCCAAACACGGCCACTTATGGCGTTAATCCAATTTTCGAGTGCAAATCTAAATGTAGAGCACAATTACTAAGTAAATAGTATAAATGTTTGCTTAGAGACTGCCGCTCCGAAATTGTTTAAAATATATCCAGTTTAGTAGCTAAGAATTTAAATCGATTGGTAACGGCTACCCGTCGCCTTAAGTACCGGGCCGTGATCTCAGGGTCCTGGGTTCGATTCCCAGGTCGGGCAAAAAGTATGTTTCGAATTTTTCGAACATAGCTCGGGTTTGTGACCACCAATCCGCATTAGGCAAGCTTGGTGATTAAGCCTAACCCCATCATAGTAGAGATGACTTAATTTCTATGTTGCAAGCACCTGTGTTACGGATAACAGAATCACAGAGGGATTATAAACATATACTACTGTATCTCTGTTTAGTGTGACCAATAAATAAGTATACATTTAATACTTTCCTTTTGTAAATACATACTTTTAATACATAGAAAACACACAGACCAATACAAACAGACATGTTCATGTACACAAATGTTTTTACTGTGCGGGGATCGAACCCGCAACCCTTGCACCAGAGGCAGCGTTTACTATCACTGTTTCAAACGGGTCGTCCACATCTGCTTATTAAAAGCTCCATCTAACGAAAACCGCTGAACTATTTTTCCCACACTAAGGAAAAAAAGTACTAAGTGCATTGACCCTGTATTTCACTGAAGTAATTTTGAAGTATATTTACTCACGCATTATAATGTCCGTTGGGGACCCCCCCATTGAGTCCCTTGTTGGACAGCGTGACGTCAGACATCTGGCTTATTCCAGAATCTTTGCTCGACATGTGGTTGCCGCACTCCGCTGAAAAAATATATCAGAATTAATAAAAAATTACCACATACAGGGTATGATTATTTCAAAATATAAAAAAATCTGTTCTTATTTGTAGAAATCTACTAACATATGCGTCTCTAATGATATGACAAATGTAACTTAAACTGAACACAAATGTATTTATTTAAAACACCCTAACTATCATTACTGTATGCATTTAATGCTAAAGAACCGCAAAATTTAATGAAATTATATTGTTATCGATTTTTCAAATTTCATATTTAGGTATTATGTGAGCTTAAAAACTACTTAATAATCTATTTATTTATTAATACATGTCAGGTAAACATAATCTATTATATTCATTTCATTGAACTAGTAGTCGGGTTTTAGTTTTTAATTATTTTTTTTTATTTAAAATATTTTTAGTTATGAGAATAAAATTACAAATTTTAAATGTGCTAAAAAAGCACATTTAAAATCATTTGATACCCACCGTCAAGCAAATTTTTTTTTAGTTTACTCTAAGACCCCTAGATGGCGCTGTAGTCAGTTTAACGTGACGTCATGTAGCCAATAACCAGAAGACAATCAAGACGCTTCTAACGACACCTCATTTGTTCAAATATGATAACTAGTTTAGAAGTTATGAGGGAACAGATGAACAACCATACATACATACATACAGGTCAATTCAATTCAAAATATCTTTATTTGCATAGACTTGTATACATACAGCATTTCAAATCGTCATACATCATCACCCTCCTTTTTGCTTCTCCATAGTCGGGTAAGTAGACTCACTTCAAGATACCTATTATGAGGTTTTCGGAATGTAATAAAAAACGGTGTATATGGAATAATTAATTAATAATAGAATATGGACGAGAATTGCCCCCCAGAGATTCCCTACATTCCGCCATACAAATATCTCAATGTCCAGTATACGAGAATGGGGGAATGGAGCATGCGAAAAATCCGCAAGATGGTGTACTATAGGCCTGAGGTCCATCTACAAGGTGATTGGGTATTCTTAGACGTGATATGTCAAATTGTCAATTAACGAATAAATCAGCCAATGATGTTGAAGTTGGTACTCGGTTCACAGGCACGCCATCTAGCGGATATTTCACACGCGATAACCGCCATTTCCCGTCGGTGTTGAGAGCACGATAGAGTGGCTATCACCACCTGAGACAACGAGACGACGACAAGCACTAGACTTACTTAAGTATTACTTTCTCTTTACATTATGAGACTATACATATACATACTTTCAAACTTTTTATTTACTTTGACGACCCATTTACCTATTTCATTACTTTTTACCCGACTACGGCAAAGCAAAAGGAGGGTTATGATTTTGACAGGCTATGTATGTATGTATGTATGTATGTATGTATGTATGTATGTATGTATGTTCATCTGTTTCCACGTAACTTCTTAACTACTTATCAGAATTCGACAAATGACATATCATTATAAGCGTCTTGATCGTCCGCTGGTTATAGGCTATATGAAGTTTCACAAAATCTAATGTGGCGCCCTCTAGCGGACAAAACATACAGAGTAAAAAAATAAAGTTATGATAAATATGCCGTGTTTGGTATCATTTGAAAGCGCTTGACTTGTACATTTTGAATATATATATATATTACTAGCACTTGGACACCAAAATAGTACAAATAAAATAAAAGTAAAAAAACTAAAACCCAACTACGACAAAAAACGTCGCTGAAAAAGTATAAAACAAGCCTTCGTTGTCAATTTATGCAATATTCACTATGTAGAGATAAAATTTCATGTTTGGAAAGGCGTAGTCACACGTTAAATATACTACCCTTTGACAACGTGTGACTGCGGATTTCCAAACATGAAATTTTATCTCTACATAGTGAATATTGCATAAATTGACAACGAAGGCTTGTTTTATACTTTTTCAGCGACGTTTTTTGTCGTAGTTGGGTTTTAGTTTTTTTACTTTTATTTTATTTGTACTATTTTTAATTACTCCGATGATGTGCTAATGGTCACGTGTGCGCGTACTAAGCGCCGTGTGTGAGAGTGAGACAGAGGACTTTAAGATTGTCTATGTAGTTTCGTTTGTTTGAATATGGAGTCAGCGGATCTGTATGGAACGACCGATCTATTACTACATATTATTAAATCTGTGGGGTGACCTATGTCCAGCAGTGGATGTCTGTTGGCCAAAATAATAATAATAATTCTCACAACATCTCATACGTTGACCTGATTCCGTACTAAGTAGCTTAAGCACTTGTGTTACAGATATCAGACAACAGAGGAACACAAATATATACTTAAATACATATATTACACCCAGACACCGAACAAACACAAGTGTTCATCGCACGAATGTTTGTCCAGGGTGGGGATCGAATCCACGACCTTTGGCGTCAGAGGCAGGGTCACTACCAATTGCGCCATCCGGTCAGCCTTCAATAGATACCATAGCCACCAATTAAGAATCATTTTTTTCAAAGAGTGACGCCAACACCTACAATTTGATAAAATTCGTTTATAAAGTTAAAATTCGTTTATAAAGTTAAACGAATTTTATCAAATTGTAGGTGTTGGCGTCACTCTTAGAAAAAAAAAATCTTAATTGGTGGCTATGGTATCTATCGAGTTTAAAAAAAAGAAAATTGATAAATCTGTTATTGACCTAACCAATTGGATTTATCGTTTTTGATAAAACACAGTAGGATAAATCGGTATTTGATAAACTAATATATCCGACAAATTTGTTAATGGTTTTGTCATGAGAAACTAGAAATATCGGTTTTAGACAGAATCAAAAGAGTCGACAATGAAAAATGTAAAGGATTTATCGGTATCTGTTCCAATCGCCATCGTTACAGATATCAGACAACAGAGGAACACAAATATATACTTAAATACATATATTACACCCAGACACCGAACAAACACAAGTGTTCATCGCACGAATGTTTGTCCAGGGTGGGGATCGAACCCACGACCTTTGGCGTAAGAGGCAGGGTCACTACCAATGGACAACATTTCATATTTTTAACATGTCCATATTGTTTTTTTATATGAAAATAGACATAAAATGAACAGACCCATATTTTTTATTTTTTCAAAATTTGTCCATTTTCATGCATTAAATAATTATTGAAATTCTTTTTATTCTAAATAGACGTAAGCGCCAAATGACGTCATCGGACGGCTGAATACAGCGATATTCCTTTGCTTATCATTGTTTTGATAAAAAAAGGTACTACTGTCAAAGGTAAATAATACTAGTGTCAACATTGTCAACGTCATTCATACATTCAACGTTGACAAGTTGTCTTTTTTTTTGACAGTTACATGTCATGGGTTTGGCATTTCGTAAATTTAAAACTATAATGTGCTAAGCAAAGAAATATTTTACATTCTGCCGTCCGATGACGTCATCTTACGTTTTTTAGTTTTTAATTTTTTTCTCAATAAATAAGCAATATAAAAAATGAATAAATATATATTCGAGCAGCGGAAAAGTAAACAAAGAATTGGTATTTTTTGTTTCAGAGCTTAGCAATTTTGAAATGTTGTCCATTGCGCCATCCGGTCAGCCAATGAAGATGATGATGGTGGTTACCGTTGGCGTGGTGCGCGGTGTAGGTGTGTATCTCGCTGGTGGTCTTGCGGATGCGCGAGTACACGTCCTCGGTCGCGCCCGAGTTGCTGGTGCTGCTGACTGTACGCAGCGGGCTGTCGCTGCCGGCTGGGGGACAAAAATATTTACCACGGTATAGCCATTTTTCCTCCTCCTCCAACCTCCTCGCCAACCCGTCTGCCAAGCGTGGTGAGTATGGCAATTACCCCTCATGTGATTGAGGGAGGCCCGTGTCCCAGCAGTGGGGACTTAAATGGGCTGATGATGATGATAGCCATTTTTGCAACTTATTCTTAAGGTGACGGGTAGGGCACACTAGCGACGCCAATCGATTTTAATTGTTAGCTACTAAACCGGATCTATTTCAAACAATTTCGGGGTTACAACCTCTCGGCAAACACTTCAAAACACGCCAAAAACGGCCACTTTTAGCGTGAATCGACCGGAGTAATACCACGGCCTCACAGAAAACCGGCGTGAAGTAGCACTGTGCTATATTTCGTTGCATGAGTGAGGGTACCGGAGGCCCAATCCGGGGGAAAGGAGAGTTTAAAGGTTGGCAGCGCACTTTTGACTCCACTGGTGTCGCGGGTGTCCATGGGCGGTCGTTTACCATCAGGTGACTCGATTGCTCGTTAGCCTCGCTTTTTCGTAAAAAAAAAAAGGAATGATTAAAAAGCATTGTTAATTTATAAAGGTGATCTATACTCAGTTAATGATTGGAGTAGGTATAGCTATTTATGGTAGGTACTTGCGATTTTTTAAATAATATGGAACCCTAAAAGATGGACAAAAATCGTCACCCTATGGCAACCGACCGATGGACGTCGACTACGCGGCAGGCCCAAAAAAAGATGGTGTGACGATTTCAATACGTATGTCCAAGAATGGCAAGTAAAGGCATTGGATAGGGAGGAATGGAGAGACTTGGGGGAGGTCTTTGCCCAGCAGTGGGACTCTACACTAAATAAAAAAAAAAAAAAAATGGACATGCTTGGAATCCCGGAAATCTAAGAATTGAAGATATACTTTATACTATTAACAGTTCTTTTCGTTTATACATACTAGCATCAGCCTTACGAATTTATTCATAAACGCTTTGTGATACAATGTTAATTCATAAAGTTCTATTTGTTCTTTCGGAATTCAAGATACGTACGTTAGATAGAGAGGAACAAAATGTAAGTAAATATGGTTGTATCTAACGTTTATGGATAAGACCTTCCATGATTAAACTGTGTTAAATATTTAACTCTAAAATAATAATTTACTTATTTTAATCCCGGGATCATAGTCAGAATCCCGGGGCATGTCCATATTAGCATCTATGTTTGCGGTCAATGAACTTAAATAGCTGTACCTACTCCGATCATTTGAGGAGCATCGAAACAAAAACCGATAAATTATAATTGTTTTTTTGTGGAAAAATGTAAAAATATGGCAAAGTTCATGGTTTTTAAATTTAAAGTTAAACGAATTTTATCAAATTGTAGGTGTTGGCGCCACTCTTTGAAAAAAATGATTCTTGATTCGTGGCTATGGTATCTATTGAGTTTAAAAAAGAAAATTGATCGATTGATTTAAGATCTTATAATGTACACTGTGAAATGCAAATAAAATATTGAGTATTGAGTATTGATAAATCTGTCATTGACCTAACCAATTGGATTTATCGGTTTTTGACAAAACACAGTAGGATAAATCGGTATTTGATAAACTTATATATTCGACAAATTTTTTGATGGTTTTGTCATGAGAAACTAGAAATATCGGTTTTTGACAGAATCAAAAGAGTCGACAATGAAAAATGTAAAGTATTTATCGGTATCTGTTCCAATCGCCATCGTTGTTTAGTGAAATTGATGTAATTATCGGTTGATGTTCAGATTCGGGTATTTTGAATAAACACCTCCTGCCTGAACACGAGATGAAATTTTTAAGTGTGTTATTTACTTAAGAATAAATTGCAAAAGAATGCTATAAAAAAATATCAACTATCGGGTATTTGGAGGCTAGTTTTAGAGCAGATTTATCAGTTTTCAACAAGGTTACTTTAACTATTCAGCAAGATATGTACGAAAACAACTAAATTGACAGTTTCATAATATTCATTTCGTTATATTTTATTTCATTGAATGCTATTGGTGGTTGTTGCTATGGGTTGGGCGACCATTGCGCTTCCAGTTGCAGTGCAGACTGATCCTGCGTTCATCATCGATGCCTCGTCCGGTAGCCATGGGTCGATATAGGTACTTAATTATAGGTGCATAATAACTGTATGCGCGCGCTAGAAGTTGTTTTGATTTGTTAGCCGTAATAATTTTATATTTAAACTGTAGATACCCACACTCCTATTTATTCATTATAATAATTTAATAGTATGTATCTCATTATTATTTGATATTTTCTTCTTAGTAGATATATATACCCACATTACACATACACGTTAGGTACACAAAATACACTAGACAAGCGTCCGTGGCACTCATTCAACTGGTTTCACTGAAAACCAGCGTCATGGCCTTTGTCTGGGCTGTGACATAAGCTGAGTGAGGGCCATAGACGTCATAACACATCATAATATTCATTTGGCACTGTCTGGACATGATTGAATATAGATTTGTTTTTTTTCCTTTTGTTTTATTTTTATGTATTTTTAATTGTTTTATGTTTTGTTTTCTGTTTGTGCCAAATGGTGTTCTGTTTATAATTGCTATATGTTGTGTTGTGATGTCTATAATAATAAATATTTTCTTTCTTCTTTCTTTCTTTCCATAAAAAAAATATATGTAAAAATGTGATATATCGGTTTTCGTTCGTACGCTCCTCATGTATACTCACTGCTGGAAGTCCTCCTGACGTGCTGCTGCACCACGCCGTTGACCAGCGCCTGCGTCTCCGCCGGCAGCTCGCCCATCAGCGCCGTGAACTGCGCATCAAATTAAACTAAATTAACTATCATTTATTTCAACCAAATTACAAAAGCAGTCATACAAAATAGAATAGTTAATAATCATCATCATCATCATCATCAGCCCATTTAAGTCCCCACTGCTGGGGCACGGGCCTCCCTCAATCACATGAGGGGTAATTGCCATACTCACCACGCTTGGCAGACGGGTTGGCGAGGGTTTTGATATAAATGCAGAGTTTTCCTTCTCTGGGTGCTGATGATCATGCCAGCAGCTTTACCTTAGTCGCCTTTTACGACACCTCGGTAAGAGTGAGGGTGGCCTATTCTACTCTGCCGGGGACCACACGTCATTGGCCGTGTGGTCCCCGGTAGTTAATAATAGCAATACAATATTTGACATTGTTTGGAACAGCACCACCTAGCGCCCCAATGCGTAAACATCAACACACATGAAATTGTTTCATGTGTTGCCGAGGATCACCACCAGGCCGCTGCGCGCTGGAATCGCCTCAGCTTCGTAGCATTATATTATTCGTTTTTATCTCTTGTAAAAAGTCGTCACATCGTTCTGTCCGTTAGGGTACATTACTTGGAAATAAATAATTTTAATTAAAATAAAGGAGCTCATTGAAGATTTCCCCAACAGACATTCATTTTAATGAATGTCAAGTTAAATTAAATTAATAGGGGATTATAAATGTCAAGTTAAATACATATTCAGTACATAAAAATTAAATGTCGAGTTACATTAAAGTTGGATATAAAATTAAACCGACAAGGCTAGGCAGGCAGCTCGAGGTCTTTGTTTCGGTAGCACGCTTTGCTAGCGCGGTCTAATTGTGCATAGTGACATCTACCGAAACAAATGTAAGTTCCTAAATCATGGATCATGGTCCAAGCTAGCCATGAGAGATTTAGCTCTTTGGAAAGATAAGAGCTATGTAGCTCTTTATCTTTGCGCCGTCAAGAGTCAAAATAGTGGCTCTTGAGTCTCTCAACTCATAGTAGACTTTTTTTTAATGTGATAGGTGGTAGACGAGCAGACGGATCACCTGATGGTAAGCAATTGCCGCCGCCCATGAACACCCGTGACATCAGAGTGGAGTCACAAATGCGCTGCCAACCTTTATACCCCCCCTTTTCCCCCGGATTGGGCCTCCGGTACCCTCACTGACGCAGCAAAACACAGCACAGTGCTGCTTTACGCCGGTTTTCTGTGAGGCCGTGGAATCACTCCGGTTGAACTGGCCTATTCATGCCTAAGCGTGGCTCTCCCACGGACTAATAAAATTTCTAGATATGTCACTAGGTAACAAAAATTGTAATCATATATATGCGCCTTATTTTGATAGAAATACAAATTTTAAATACATAAAATAACCAATATTGAATGCATTCGCGCTCAACATTTGTACTTCTTAATATGCGCCTGAACTTGATAATATTGTAGACGAAATTTGAATGAAGACGTACGTAGAGCTAGAGAGCTAAAGAAATATGCGTTCTCCCTTTCTTTATTCCGCGTCGCGCGCCGCCGATGCTGGGCGAGTCCGACTGAGCTAGATATGAATTGAATGAGACTGAGCTAGATATGAATTGAATGAGACTGAGCTAGATATGAATTGAATGAGACTGAGCTAGATATGAATTGAATGAGACTGAGCTAGATATGAATTGAATGAGACTTAGCTAGATATGAATTGAAAGAGACTGAGCTAGATATGAATTGAATGAGACTGAGCTAGATATGAATTGAATGAGACTGAGCTAGATATGAATTGAATGAGACTGAGCTAGATATGAATTGAATGAGACTGAGCTAGATATGAATTGATGAGACTGAGCTAGATATGAATTGAATGAGACTTAGCTAGATATGAATTGAATGAGACTGAGCTAGATATGAATTGAATGAGACTTAGCTAGATATGAATTGAATGAGACTGAGCTAGATATGAATTGAATGAGACTCAGCTAGATATGAATTGAATGAGACTGAGCTAGATATGAATTGAATGAGACTTAGATATGAATTGAATGAGACTGAGCTAGATATGAATTGAATGAGACTGAGCTAGATATGAATTGAATGAGACTTAGCTAGATATGAATTGAATGAGACTTAGCTAGATATGAATTGAATGAGACTGAGCTAGATATGAATTGAATGAGCTAGATATGAATTGAATGAGCTAGATATGAATTGAATGAGACTGAGCTAGATATGAATTGAATGAGACTTAGTTAGATATGAATTGAATGAGACTGAGCTAGATATGAATTGAATGAGACTGAGCTAGATATACGCAAGCTAGTCCAAGCGTACCCCGGGCTGCAGAGCGGAAGCTTTTTACGCAAGTGGGAATCACACGCTAAGATGAACAGTATAGTTACCGGCACAGGGTTGGTGTCGTACAGGCAGGCCAAGGCTCTCCTGGCCGCTACGCGCACGTCGGCCGCGCGCGGGTCGCTCGCTAGTGTCGATACCTTGACTAGGGCGCGCCCTGCCACGCCTGTGGCGCCACCTGTCGGGACAAATAACTACTTAGACAACAATATAAAATACTGTAATCCTAATAAAACTCTGTAATCATATAGTGTAGTGTATGAATCTATGTCATTGCATGGCGACCCTGCCAGGATAATTTAAAGAATATTTGTGACGACCCGATTGGAACAGTGGTAGTGAACGCTGCCTCTGATACAAGGGTAGCGGGTTCGATCCCCGCACAGTACAAACATTTGTGTGCATGAACATGTCTGTTTGCTATGTATTATAAGTATGTATTTACAAAATAAAAGTATTATATGTATATATTTGTAATCCCGCTGTTGATCCTAATATCCGTAACACAGGTGCTTGAGCTACCTATCTCGGAGTCAGATCAATGTATGTGATGTTATGAAATATTTATTATTATTATTTATTATGTTTTATCATCATCAGCCTATCGCAGTCCACTGCTGGACGTAGGCCTCTCCAATTGATCGCCACCGTGATCTATCCACGGCTTCTCGCATCCAGCTCTTGCCAGGCATCCTTCGCAGATCGTCCCACCACCTAGCCAGTGGGCCCCTACAATATTTTTTATAAATTTATTTTAAAAAAAACGGAGGCGGTGTAGCGTGTGACTCACCTCGACCTTTAGTTAGGTATAGAACTGCCGCACTCAGAGTCGTTGATTAACTTAGTTGGCTACTTAAGAAAAAATATTGACACTTATTTTGATACGCATAAAGACTACCGATACTAAAGTTAATGAACATTAGCTTAAATGACGTCTCTTGAGTGCGGCCGTGTGATAAATATAGTTCTTAATAAAGACAGTAATTACCAATGATCGGAGTAGGTAGCGCTATTTTAGTGCTTGCGATTTTTTTAAAATAATTTGAACATGTCCTGAATCCCGGAGATTCCGGGATTAAAAATATACTTTATTCATGTTGGAAATAGTGTTACAAAAAGCGTAAGGAGTAAAAATTCCGCCCCTTTCCCCCACTAAGTATAATAAAGCTCCCAGCGATAAGACCGCCTAAATTGTACATTGTATCTCTGTATACCTAGCTTTTAAGTTTTGTATGTTGTGCAATAAAGAGTATCTATCTATCTATCTAAAGACGTTTTTGGGGTTATTGAAGTAAACTGAAACATTATTCATTTTTTTCAGTAACAATTAACAGTAGACACAGTCCCTCCACCAGCCCATGGTCCTTCCTACCGTCTCGGCATACGGACCGAATCTTGGGAGACGCTCACCAGGTACTTGCTAAGGGCTCTTTCCCCGGTGCGATTCTTCACTCCCTACAAAATCTGTGTCTGTGTCCCATCTCAATGTCACTTCTCCCAAATGGGGCGTGAAACACCACAACACAAGCGACTCGCGCTCGGGCAGTTCCACATCAATCAATCTCCTTCCTAATATTAAGCCTTTTGTGTGCAAACGCACGCAACCGTCGAAAACCTTCTGCAGAGTTGACCATCTCCTGATGGTATACTGGTCCTATCTCGTTTCTGTTCCAGTCATTCAGCATCTGTTGCCGCTCTTCTTCATACAGCTGACATTCCCACAGCACATGGTCCCGAGTTTCATCAGCTTCTCCACAGGGACATACAGGTGACTCACAGAGAGTCATCGCGTGCAGTCTGCTGTTAAAACTCCCATGTCCTGTAAATATTTGTGACACAGCGTAGTCTGGTTCCACCCAACCGGCCGATAATCTCATTTCTACGTCTGGGAAAAACTGCGACAACTCTCTTCCTTTGTCGCTGGTCGACCAGCGCTCCTGCCATTGGGCAACAACATCTCCGAATATTCTACGTTTAAGTGCCGTCTGCTCCTTGTCTGTGGCTTCCTTTGGGCACTCCTGGGCGAATCGTCCCACACGAACGACTTCTAAGTCGGCCGGCAACACCGCAGCTAGCACGGGCAGCGCTGATGTGCTAACAGACCTATAAGCCTTCGTGAGCAGAATCATTGCAGGCCGCTGGGTGCGCAGCAAAGCTCGCTTCACCACGAAGATGCTTGCCCGGTGCCACCAAACTGCCGCAGCGTAAGTAAGACTTGCAACAATAGGTCCCTGAATACAGGACTTAAGTGCTTTGTAACCGCACGCCCACAGGTCGATGAAGATCAGTTCTCGACATCTTCCCGAAGCAGTTACTACCCGCTGCCGATAAAGTTCGCATGCTGCAAGAGACCCCTTGGTCAATCACCACCCCATTAACTTTGCCATGCTCACGGGCGGCGGAATCGATTTATTGTCCATACGTATCGTTGGGGGCGCTTGACTTGCTTCAAGGTACGCGTCCTGCGACTAGCGCTGAGAAAGTCAGACGGTTCCGATCCCCCCATTCGGACACCGCCTGGAGCATATATTGTGCCTCTCGCTCCTAATTTTTAGCTCTGGTTTGGTGCTTCGATCGCGATCTTGATATCATCCGAATAGGCTTTTCATGCCTGACGCCCTCGGGCATCGGTAACCTAAGGATGTCCATCGAGCAGAAGATTCCATAAAGTAGGCCCTAACACCGAACCTTGGGGGCAGCCCATTGTAGACCTCTTCCACACCACCTGTCGACCCATGAATAAACCCACTCGCCGGTCTGTGAAGTAACTAAGATTTTGTAAATATTTGGTGGACATCCACCTTGTTTCACTTTGAGCAGGACCATGGGCCACCAGGCGTTGTCGAAGGCCCCTGAAATATCCAAGAATATAAGCTGGCAATAGTTTTTGGAGGTATTCGTAACTCGGTCCATAATTGCGTTAATCGCCGTAACCGTCGACTTTCCACACCTAAAACCATGCTGACTTGGTGAGATATTCCGGTGCAGACAAGGAGCGCAGGTGATAATGAGACGTTCCAGTATCTTTCCCAAAATGGGCCAGCAACGTTACCGGTCTATACGCTTTTGGGTCTGTCAGGGGTTTGTCTTTGCCTTTTGGCAAAACCACTAGCCTTCCGGTCTTCCATATGGCTGGGAACGCACCTTCTCTTATGCACGCGGAAAAACATATACAGCATTTCCTCTCCACTCGCTCTCCATGCTCGCTTTATGATCCGTGGCGTCATTCCAATCCATTCCCGGTGCCGTGTTTGGTAGATCTTTGACTATTCGCGCCAGTGCCTCCCGGTTGGGTGGATCTGAGTCTCGTCCAGTCGGGGCACACGCAGCAGCTATTCGGACCTGCCGGTGGTACGCATCATCCTTCTCCAGGTCCGTCATCAGGACACAGCGCGCGCAGGAGCCCAGACATGGTCTCCCTCTCCAGTTTCTGCATGTCCTTCCATGAGTTTTCATTCCATGCATCACGTTGGGTGGGGGCGAACTCTGCCAGAGGCAGCTCGATAAGCCATCCCCCACGGCTCATTGTTGCCGGATTCGGCCACTTTGCGGTTAAAAGGTGATCTCCGCGCTCCTCATTGCCTCTTTGTAGTGATTTCTCACAACAATTGAGCTCATTCTTCAAATGAGTTTCCTGCTCACCTCCTCTCTTCCGCGACTTCTGCCAGTTCCTACGCGCGCTGTACACTTCCTTCCTGAGTTTGTCCAGTGCAGGTGTCCACCACTCGTACCCACCGGTGTCCGCTTTTTTTGCGATTGCCCAGACATTCGCTTGCCGTTCGTGTCAGTATGTCTGTGTACTCATTACAGATGTCCTCAGCTGGTCTCCTGAGTTGCAGACGTCCCACTCGGTAGTGCAAAGCTGAGCAAAAGTTCGCCCAGTTCACGCCTCGGTCTCTGTAAGATGGCTGCATCTGACCCTGACCAGCAACTTCCACCCGCGATCGCACCGCTGTGTCGCCTACTTCTAAATGTAATCAGCTGATGATCGCTCAAGCTTGCTCCTTCTCTTACAGTCCACTCTGACACAGTGATTCCTCTTGTAGTGAGTGTCAGGTCCACATTTGAGTATCCGTTGGGGCCGTGAAATGTTGGGGGTTGACCTTCCTTGTTATGGAGTAAAAGAGCTCGTCCCAGGATAAATCCTTCCATCTGATTTCTCCTGTACTCGGTGTCAGGTCCTCTCCCAACGTATTGTCGTTCCTCACAGTGCCAGAGTGGCGAGTGTGCATTGCTGTCCATGCCTATCAATATGTGCTTCCCTGCCAGCTGATCCATCACGTGGGACAGGTGTTCCAAGTGTCGGGAGATGTCGTGGCTGTACTGGCAATATACCGATACCACGTAGAAGCTCCAACCCTTATCTCCGGTATCAACGTGTGCAACCGCGCAGTGTTCGTTGCTAAGATGTTCCAAGAACGTGAACGAAAACGCCTGATTCATCACCAACACTCCGGCCTTGGTTTGGATCCGCATTGGATGATCTGCGGATGCTTGTACTGTTCCTGTACTAGTACCAAGTCCAAACCCAGCTCCTTGGCGACTATGGTTATCTCCTTGGTTGCAGCGGCTGAGCTATGGAGGTTCAGCTGCCCTACGTTAATTGCAGGGCAGCCGAACCTCCAAGGCCCAGCCGCCTGGCCTTCATTATTCATTGATGCTCTTACTGCCATTGCGTCATATTACCCGCCTGCTGCTCTGCGTATAAGCGCGCTGGACAATCTAGCGCCGCTGTGTTGTGTGTTGGCTGCCTCTGGTCGTTTAAAGCGCTTGCAAGTCGCGCAGCAGCTCTTTTCTGACTTGCACTCCTGAGCCCTGTGTCCGACCTCCCCGCATTTCCCGCAGACTGTGTCCGAGGACCTGCAAAACTTCTCCGGGTGTCCGTACTGCTGGCATTTGTTGCAGCAGGTCACGCGAATATAATCACAGACCTCTGCTTCATCCCAGGCGATGTAGACCTTCCCCAAGTGTATGAGGGTGTCACGCAGCTGCGGAGTGCACTCTAGCACTACCGTTGTCCGCCCTCCACGACGGCCTTTCTTAAAAGCCACCTTACAGCTCTCGCGCAGCTTTTTCATGTTCCACTCGGGGAACTCCGCCAGATTGATCGCGTGCAGGTCCTGTATCACCTTTTCTCCATCATGGTCCTTCCGCAGGTTTCTTATCGCCACCAACGGTCGCCGACTCTTTGGGTCCGTAACTTTAAGGGTCGGCGGTGCGGCTTCCTTTAATTTCCGAGCAGCTTCGGCGGTCGCCGTTTGCACAACGACGCCTGCGTTGCCGACCCTACGGATTCCCTGGACTTGAATTCCCTGGCTCCCTGGTTGCACAGCCTTCTGCAGCTCCTTCTTTGTCTCTTCCGAGGTCTTGATGGACTCAGATGCCGGGTAGAAAAGTACAGCCGGTCCCTTAGGATTTACTTCCATCTCGGGCCAGCGGTCGTTTGGCTGTTGGGGGGAGCTGCTCCGCTGGAGGAGGGGGAGGGGGGCTCGAGAAGGCGTGGGGTGGAGTCCTTTGTAAGGACGCGCGGGGCCGAATAGCCAGCTTCCTGACTCAATTCCTGGAGAACCTCCATCTCCCTCTCCTTTTCCAGCATCTGCTGCTCCAGAAGCCGTTGGTACTCCTGCTCCTCAGGAGTACTCATCTTCGTCTATTCGTCGCACCAAGTGTCCAGAATAAATGCACACACTTATTACTAAATAAAATAAAATATTACCTAATAATAAAATTAATTGGCTAAATTACCAAAGTCCGTTGCTAATACTAAATCACTCGTTATAGAATCACAGTGATTCCAAACACTATACGTTTCCGAACGCAGTCCGCAAACGTCACCTTGACGTCAGCTGTCAATGTCAAATTGATTTTGACACTGACAGCCACGTGCTGAAAAATCTTGTGAAACTACTGTAAACAAAGCATGCACGTTACAAATCGTTCCCAGACAACCCCCAACCAGATTACTGGTTTGAAATTTTAATTCCGAAAATGTCAGTGAAACAGGAATCACGTGCTACCCAACACGTGGTTCGAACAAAACCAGGAAAAACTACGTAAGATTTTCACTTTTCACTGCACCAATACCACGCACAAACACTGCACAGCTGCACGATAGCAAACATACACTAAAAGGTGGAAAATCAGCAATATTCCCACTGTAAAAAAATATTACACGGGAGCGTACGCGTTGCACGTCCGTCCGCTAACAATTAACAGTAATTTTCGTTTATATATACGAGCATTAAAATCAGCCTTACGAACTTATACTTATTCATAGAATAATAACAGGACTACCTAGTCTGCGCCCACTATTTGAAGCTACTCAAATGGAGCGTACGGCTCCAAACGCCCGGACCGCTCCGTAGTCGTCTATGTCAATGCCTGTCAAACGCATCTCGCGAAAATTAATTTACTATGACGATTTGTGCGGTAAAATTTTGTCACAATGATTCGGCCAAGCATAAGAAGTGCAATGAAATCACTTTTCACATGAAAGCCTTCAGTATTTCATAGTATGTTGTGTTTTATAAGCTAAAAATACAAACGATTTATTAAAATGCTCAGTGTTACCAAATAGTGAAAAAAAATATATTTTTCCCTTTTCAACTTTATTGTCAGATTTGATTGCTCAGACTGATTAATTTAATCAGTTGCTACTGATTTCACAGCGTGAAGCAGTGTCAATACTGTTTCGCTGCGTGAGTCCGGGTACCGGAACTTTTATATGTTAAAAACAATTAAGCAATAATTTATTCATTTAATAATAATTTTAAGATTAATGTACGTTGGATAAAACCAAGGTCATGTTCAACGAGCTCGTTGATCCGGGACCGGTCGCTGTTAATGGAGTACCTCTCGAAGTTGTTCAGGAATATGTCTATCTAGGACAAGCGCTCCAATTAGGCAGAAACAACTTCGAGAGAGAAGCCAATAGAAGAATTCAGCTAGGCTGGGCAGCATTTGGTAAACTTCGTCAAGTCTTCTCGTCACCCATCCCTCAAAGTCTTAAGTCGAAAGTCTTCGACCAGTGCGTCCTTCCGGTCATGACTTACGGCGCCGAAACGTGGACACTCACGGCTGGACTAGTCCACCGGTTCAAAGTCGCTCAAAGAGCTATGGAAAGGGCTATGCTCGGAGTATCTCTGAAGGACCGCATCAGAAATGATGTAATCCGACAGAGAACCAGAGTCACCGACATAGCCCACCGAATTAGCAAACTGAAGTGGCAGTGGGCTGGTCATATTAGCCGCAGAACTGACAGCCGTTGGAGCCGTAAAGTCCTTGAGTGGAGACCGCGACTCGGTAAGCGTAGTGTAGGACGCCCTGCGACAAGATGG
>CM032489.1:12544883-12842382 GCA_019059595.1 Marasmia exigua | reverse complement strand
TTGACATTTTTTAATGTCTACCTAATGCTATCATTTTGAGCTAATAATATAGGGTAGGGTCTTTTAAGGTGACGGGTAGGGCACACTAGCGACACCAATCGATTTTAATTTTTAGCTACTAAACCGGATCTATTTTAAACAATTTCGGGGTTACAACCTCATGGCAAACACTTATACTATTTATTAAATGCAGACCCAACATTTTTCCGCGAAAAACTGGTTCGCGCTAAAAGTGGCCGCTTTTGGCGGTAATCAATTTTTCGCGTACAGAAACAGACCCAACATTTGTGCATGGTTATTTAATAAATAGTATAAGTGTTTGCCCAAAGGTTGTCACACCGAAATCGTTTAAAATAGATCCGGTTTAGTAGCTAACAATTCAAACGAATGGTGTCGCTAGTTGAGCCCGTCGCCTTAAGCGGGGGGTTAATCGCCATCTCAGCAGGCCATCAGGGTACGCCGTACCCATTGGGTACTTTGTTAGTTCTTTTGTGCCTGTCAACCTCATATTTGGATTTCACGGCCGCTTACCATCAGGCGGAGTGAGGTCATTCTGATTGGCCTTTCTATAAAAAAAAAAACTACTTTTATGCTTATAAGTAGATACTCTACATCGGAAGATATTGCCAACTAATAAATAGAAACATTATATAAATTACCGCCATTATTAATAAATTAGGGAAAAAAATACTCCATTTTTCGATAAAATTAATACTCGCCTTCCCGAATCGGACAACGACCTCTGGACACAAGTTTTAACTGAAATCCGTCAATGTACTTCGATAATTTCGTGAAATGATCGCAGTTCATGAAATAATCCACCGTCTATTTGCTGCATCATGATGTGGTTCAGGCAAATCAATAAATGATAACGTTTCTATTTTATTTTTAGTTTTATAGTTTGTATTTTTTCTATGCGTGACTATTTCATAAAATGGTCAAGATTATATCATCGTATCAGCCCACATCCACCCACTGTTGTATATAGGCCTCTTCTTTATCACGCCATTCGCTTCGTTCCCTTGCCAGCCTTATCCATTGTTTCCTCACTGCCGTCACAATATCGTCGGACCATCGGGCAGGTGGTCTACCCACAGGACGCCGCCCCATTCTTGGCTGCCATTCGGTAAGCTTTATAGTCCACCTATCATCTTTACGCCTTGCCAGGTGTCCCGCCCATCTGCTCTTTACCTCACACACTCGCGTGCCCCCCGTTCGTGCACTTTAACTTGTGCATAGTTTCTTTAGTCAGCGTCCATGTCTCGGCCCCATATGTGAGAGTTGCGAAGACACAACTTTGTCTTAAGATACAAATACACAATAATATACAAATAGGGAATCTATTTTAACCCTTTAATTGATAAAAATACAGAAATAAAAAACCTTTTTTTTTCCAGTTCTCCATCTTGGCGCTTGCCATGGCCCAAGCTGTTCCACTAAAACCCAGCCTCACAAGAGGTCTCGGGGCTGGTCTCAGTGGTGCCGCGAATGTAGCCGGCGGTGTCAGCGGTGGTGTCAGTGGTGGTGTCAGCGGTGGTGTCCGCGGTGGTGCCAGAGCTGCCAAAGACGCATCCGTTAGTGTCGGTGCTGCCAAGGATGCAGCCGGTGGCATCGGGGTTGATGTCGGTGTTGCCAAGAATGTAGCCGGTAGTGTTGATGGTGCCAAGGATGCAGCCGCTGGTGTCTCCGGTGGTGTCAACGTTGGAGTCGGTGCTGCCAAGGATGCAGCCGGTGGCGTCGGGGTTGATGTCGGTGTTGCCAAGAATGTAGCCGGTAGTGTTGATGGTGCCAAGGATGCAGCCGCTGGTGTCTCCGGTGGTGTCAACGTTGGAGTCGGTGCTGCCAAGGATGTAGCTGGTGGCGTCGGGGTTGATGTCGATGTTGCCAAGGATGTAGCTGGTGGAGTCGGTGGTGCCGCGGATGCAGCTGGTGATGTCGCCGGTGGTGTCAGCGCTGGAGTCGGTGGTGCCGCGGATGCAGCTGGTGATGTCGCCGGTGGTGTCAGCGCTGGAGTCACCGGTGGAGTCGGTGGTGCCGCGGATGCAGCTGGTGATGTCGCCGGTGGTGTCAGCGCTGGAGTCGGTGGTGCCGCGGATGCAGCTGGTGATGTCGCCGGTGGTGTCAGCGCTGGAGTCGGTGGTGCCGCTGATTCAGCTGGTGATGTCGCCGGTGGTGTCAGCGCTGGAGTCGGTGGTGCCGCGGATGCAGCTGGTGATGTCGCCGGTGGTGTCAGCGCTGGAGTCACTGGTGGACTCAACGCTGGTATCGGTGGTGCCTTAGATGTATCCAGTGGTCTCTCTTCAAGGTATGTTTACCTTATACAACCTATACCTATTTCTATTTTTTAAAAAATAATTTCTTTATACAAAAGGCTTAATTACGTAACCCAAAAACACGAAACATCTCTGCGACGTAATTGACATCCAGTGCCATTAATAAATAAACTATGCTAAACGCAAAGACTCGCGGCAGACGGTGTAGTAGGTATTGAATTATACACCGTCATGTTTTGAAAACCCGACAAACTTCTCGAGGGCATTCTTAATATTTTTCCCAAGGAACATAGGGTATACGTATTCATATTTTATTCATACTCAATTAATTAATGAAATAATCTATCGTCTGCCACGAGTCTTTGTGTTGAGTGTAATAGCAAAATAAGTAAAGGTCACTAGAAAAATATTTATCACTTTGATCATTTGCTGTCATTTTGGTGGGTTTTTTGAAACACAATCAATGTTCTCAACATCATCATCACATCAACAATCATTGTTTTTGATAATCTTTCTACGTAGGTCCCTATATTTTAGACTATTAGCCCGCCCTTAATATGTTTCGGGATATTAGTTCCACTTTGTACCAATTGGTGGCGCTATATGTTGATTACATCGCACAAGCTTTTTGTGTTTTCGGATTGCCTATAAGCGTTCCCGCTGTCTGTAGTAGTATATATAAGGAAGTGTCTTATATCTTTCTAATTAGTATAGATGTATAGAAGATACTTATTAATAATTTAACTATGCATTATAAAATGTATGTAAGTAAGAAGAGTTATGAAAACAACCACCAAAAAGATTTTGGTTGAATCATACAACGGAGGAATTACAATTTAAAACACCATGAAAACAAAATGTTTATCACGCGAATGTATGAACACATTATCGATCTCTCTGATTTCGGGGATGTTCACCCCTAAAATAAAAAAATATGTCTGTTCAGCCTGGGGATCGAAATCACGACATTTGGCGTATCAATAAGCCCCGAGGGTAGTTACCAAACGCGCCATCGGGGCTACCTTTGAATTAAAGAGTAGGTAGCTTTTCTTAATTAGATCATTGTAATTACGGTTGTCGAAAAAAACGGCCAAGTTTAAGTCGAGCCCACCGAGGGTTCCATACATTCCTAACGTACAGTGGCGGACAGTTCAAGCTATACAAAACTGTCAAATTTCCTCAATAGATTTCGAACTCAATGTGTAACCATGTAAGGTTTATTATCGAATGAAGAAATTTGACAGTTTTGTATAGCTTGATGTGTCCGCCACTGTACGTACAGTCACGCATCAAATTATCAAAGGATATCCTCGGACTTTCATATATTTATGGTCCAAATATCAAAGTAGCAGCCAAAAATTTTTTTTGCTGTATTCTGTTAGGACTTGTCCCATTGATGTTCAAATATCAAGATTCGACATAATAAAAAAATGGTTTTGTGTGTTAATTCATTGAAAATATATGAAGATGTTGATTTCTGAACTCAAATAAAACCAAGGATAATGACGCTACAGCTTTGGTGCCATATAGTAATGAATACTCATCATCTGCAACCCACACTCGTCCACTGCTGGACATAGGTCTCCCCTAATGCACGCCACTGCTCACGATTTTCGGCCACTCTCATCCAGCCCACACCAGCCAGCCTTCGAATGTCATCATCCCATCTTGTCGCAGGGCGTCCTACACTACGCTTACCGAGTCGCGGCCTCCACTCAAGGACTTTACGGCTCCAACGGCTGTCAGTTCTGCGGCTAATATGACCAGCCCACTGCCACTTCAGTTTGCTAATTCGGTGGGCTATGTCGGTGACTCAAAGTCTTAAGTCGAAAAGTCTTTGACCAGTGCGTCCTTCCGGTCATGACTTACGGTGCCGAGACGTGGACACTCACGGCTTGACTAGTCCACCGGTTCAAAGTCGCTCAAAGAGCTATGGAAAGGGCTATGCTCGGAGTATCTCTGAAGGAGCGCATCAGAAATGATGTAATCCGACAGAGGATGAAAACTCACCACCTTATTATATATCGCGATCTAAAGTTGTTACCGTACTAAAGCTTATGACACCCGGTTCCAACACGCAATGTTTTAAGGAGCTGGCAATTATTTTGTCCCGGGACTATCCTTAGTTCGCGATTTGTAATAAGGGCACAGATATTATAATATTCTCAGGTGGACAAATCCTAAAAAAGAGGACATCCTTTCTTCATTCGATTCTCACCTTAATGTCAAATAGGCTTGGTCCAATATTAATTGAGGAATTTTGACAGATTGTAGTGACCTGATGTGTTGCTGTCTGTACATAATAGTTATACTATACAAATATACTTACTTATGTTTATGATTTTTCAGGAAATAAGAAGATTACAGCCAGAAATTACTTAAATAGTTCACCACAATCAGACAGACCAAGATGTCGGACTCCTGCTTTCTTCAGATCCTGATCCATCAAGATATCGCAACACAAATCGAATTACACCTTCTCGATATGACTCATCGATTATAACATATTAACTATTTTTTTAACGGAGTACATCTATTTCTAATACAGTCGCCCTACGGTTATTTGGCACGTGGCGAAAATCAGAACTAATGCTGTTTCCTTTACAAGTGTCAGTGTTTTTGACATTTCCCCATTGAAAAAATATTGTACAACGCCCTCCTGTCCATGTCACCGAAGTGCCTTCTGATCGTAGTCGCACTGTACCAATGTTCGTTGACAAAGTACTGACTTCCAGAAAATGTTAACCTATTAGGCGCTAGGCTAGTACCTAAATACCTAAGTAGGCACGATAAAATTATACCAAACAATTCATGTAATTATCAGTCGCATTCTATTTATTAACTTTAGGTAAAACATAATTATAGTCATTACAAATTAAAATAATTGGCAGTTTTAATTATTCTCCTTTATGTATTATTCCCGTTGCGTCCAAAGCTGTTGCTCTGGAGCCCGGAGTACGCTTGGACCTTGATTCAGGATTTGGGAGTCTGGTAATTGCAATGAAGCGACTGCCGTCTGACCTTCGCAACCCTTAGAGGGAGGGAGGAACCAGAATTAACTGAATCACGAGTCACGTTCAGAATCGCTATCTCAATATTTTGTTAGGTACTTATCACTTTTTGAGAAACTATTCGAAACGTGCAGGTTTCCACGCGAAATTTGCTATAGAGTAGGTAATTATAAATAAATAAATAAGTATATGTTACAGCCACAATCTAAATCCGTTCATACCACTTTTTACTGCAAAAAACAGGCAAAAATGGTTTTGACCGATTGCTTTCAGTTAAAAACAAAGCAAGCGAACCGAGTGCGCCGCGTCAGCGGCTGGCAACGGACGAAGCGCCAGAACGGAGACCTGATGGCAAAAGATTATGATGGTAAAGCGCACCTAAACAGCTTAAATACATTTTAAGAACGATAAAGCCCCACATGGTTCGTAGCTATGCCATCAATCAACAAGCTATAATGCCGTAAATGAGTAAGTAATGCCCCTTTTCCGCACGAAGCGACTCACTTCCACGTTTATAAGGCAGACGGCTAAGGAATGGAACTCCCTGCCAAGGTCTGTTTTTCCTGACCATTATAATCTCTACATATTTAACGAAACAGTGAACAGGCATCTTCTAGGCTAACGCGTATCATCCTAGTTCTCATCGTCGCTTTCCATCAGGTGTGATTTTGGTCAATCGTTAGCTTATTGACCAAAAAAAAACAGTACCATTTTAATGGCGGAACGTTCGCGTTCATAAGACAATCGTTCTGTGGGCAAAATATTCTGTTGTTCAAACTTTCATGAGTCAGATGACTGTTGGCGAACCGTTAGAGAATCGTTAAAAATAGCTTTGACCAATGCCCATAGTCGCGGGAATCCATTGGATGCGGGCGGCACAGGACCGATCTGTGTGGAGAACATTGGGGGAGGCCTATGTCCAGCAGTGGACGTCTATTGGCTGAAATGATGATGATGATGAATGCCCATAGTTAAAACCACTTTTGACTGCAAAAATCATGACATAACTGTTTTTAACTGAAGTCATAGGTTACGGCGGTGGCCATCAACGATGAGCGGCGTAGGTACCTACGCAGGATATTTATAATACTGCCAACTGTCGCATTGGTATGATCCTGCCTCTTACGCCAAAGGTCGTGGGTTCGATCCCACCCTGGACAAACATTCGTGCGATGAACACTTGTTGTTTGTTCGGTGTCTGTGTGTAATATATGTTTTAAGTATATATTTTGTGTTCCTCTGTTGTCTGATATCGTAACACAAGTGCTTAAGCTACTTAGTACGGAATCAGGTCAACGTATGAGATTGTTGTGGGAATTATTCTCTATTATTATTATTGCGGTGGACACTTCACACACTTAAGAAATATAACTTTTTATAACATCGTTATATTTACAAGATAATTATTAGGCGCCGACTTCAGTAACACCTTTTCTCGAGTGTACTGTTATAAAATGTTATGTGAAGTGTATGGAACTGTTTAACATAATATTTTACCCTTTTTTTCGTAGATTTTTGACATGTTTTTTAGTGTCTCGTTATATGGCAGCAGCCCCCCCCCCCCCCATCCTCTACCCGCTAAATAACTAGCAAACTAATTGTAAGTACAGTATTGAAAGAGTTATAACTCCTAACCGGTATGGAGTCAACCTTCCATCTTCAGGTTAGCGACATAAAATTATTACGATCAAGCGTTAGGTAATAAATAATGGTGTAGCTTTGAAAAAAAGTACAAAAACATTACATGTAGATATCAATAAAATTTGAGGGTTGCCCTCGATTTCTCTGGGATCAAATTATCAGATCCTGATATTGAGAAAATAGGACCAATTTTAGAGTCTGTTCTTTCAAATAAAAAAAAGTGCAAATCGTTCAATAATTGGCGGAGAAAACGGTAAACATTTACACTCGAAAAAAGGTGTTACCGAAGTCGGCGCCCAATACTATCTTGTTTTATTTTTTTATTTATTGAATACAATTGTTTCTTACAAACTAACAGATGTCAACATCCAAAACGCTTATAAGAATAGTCAGTCACAATTTTGATGTCAATAAAAATGCTATTACAAGATAATCAATTTAAAAATTAAATGTCATGTGAAATTAAAATGTCTACAATAATAGTACTGCACATGTAAAGCTACAATCCCTTGGCCCTTCATTCAACATACTGAAATGCGTAAAACAGGGTGACCCGCTATCACCAACGCTTTTCACAAGTGCTTCGTAGGAAGTCTTTAAGCAGCTGGAATGCTCCTGGACAACGAAAGGTATCGATGAAGGAGGGATGCGACTGACTAACTTGCGCTTCGCTGACGATATAGTTTTGTTTGCTAGCACATTTGCGGAGCTCGAAATTATGCTCAGACAACTGAACGCGGCAAGTATTGAAATTGGACTGAAGATGAATATGTCAAAAACTTAAGCCTAATAACAAATAGCACCAATGGTAGGATAATGGTAAATGGGCAACTGATGGAGTACGTCGATGATTACATCGATCTGGGCCAGATAGTCTCGTTCCACAACAGGCAAGAAAAAGAAGTCGAGGGTCGTATCCAAAATGCCCGTAAGAGCTTCTGGTCCATGAAAGCGTACCTACATGAAGGGGGACCTTCCTCAGACACTTAAACGCAAACTCATCGACGGCTGTATTTTGCCCATTCTCACTTATGGAGCACAAACCTGATCGTTGACCGAAAATCAGAAGTCCAAACTCAAGATTTGTCCAAGAGCCATGGAGCACAGCATTCTATTCTACGCTCCAAGACTGGAATTGCAGATGTCGGTCGAAAAGCTGCAAAACTCAAATGGGATTGGGCGAGTCATGTGTTCAGAATGGGCCTGATAGATGGACAAAAATCATCACTCAATGGCGCCCGACCGATGGACGGCGACTACGGGGTAGGCCCAGAAAAAGATGGTGTGACGAATTTTACAAATATGTCCAAGATTGGCTAGACAGGGCATTGGACAGGGATCAATGGAAGAATTTGGGGGAGGCCTTTGCTCAGCAGTGGGACGCTACAGGCGTTAGGCTAACTTAAAAAAAAAGTAAGTATATAATAAGAAACTATAATTTTTATACATGCTTCCGAAACTTTCCCGTTTGGTATTGTCCAAATAAAGTAAATATTGGAGCAGGAGGCTTTGTCTCTTTGTGGAGGCTTACACAATACACATTGCACAAGTTGTTAAAGTTCGAAACCAACCTTTATATTCGGCAGCCCAAGGCTCAAAATGGTAGGTGAAGGTGTCAGAGAATGTAATCTGATAATTTAAACGAAAATCCGATCAATTTAAAAGTGTACAAAATAAGCCAAGTTAGTTTTTAAATCAACATTTAAAAACCTTTTAAAATGAAGTACAAGGCTTTTTAGGGTTCCGTAGCCAAATGGCTACATTTTTTTCCCTATTTTACACAAAAATATGTGTACCATACGTGTGGGGTATTAATAGGATAGGTGTTTAAATAAAAATTCTGCGAAAATTAAACGCCTTCAATACTTAAAAATGTACTACTAACATTTTTGGCAAGCAACTATATATATGAACCTACTTTTCTTTTTGAAGTCGGCTAAAAAGTAACTAGGTGGCCCATCCTGTAATAGAACAAACTTTTGGAGCCATGGCATGGGTATTCCCCATGGTTGTAGGTATCTATCCATTAAAGGAGACACTCCCGCCTGGACACACTTTGGTGACAGACAAGTCCCTGATGAAGTCGCGTACCCTTGGTCGCTGTAAGAACAACTTAAGCAAATGGGGATACCGATGTATCCAACAAATTGTTATACCAACATGATTTATGATGATTCTAAACATGTTGACCCAGTTAGCCTAGTTTCCGTCGCAAAGGTTAATCTGCAGCCTCCTCAAAATGAAAATCTTCATATAAGAGCACTGTTTAAAACTTGGCTGCTGTTCAGACAAGCACAGTTTTAGGGTAAAGTTGTAAATTATTTGCACAGTTGCATCGTTATTTGCACAAGGAACATTACTGAAGATCGTAAGAAATTTTCGTGGAGTTTGCGACTGACCGCCGAATATATAAACGAGGGTAGCGAGCGCAGCCGGGCATAATACTTAGGTTTCGTCTACGGCACCGCTCTTTCCCACACGTAAACATGAAATTTGCTTTGGTAAGTAATTTTTTTAAATGTTTTTAGGGTTCCGAAAAAGGAAAAAATAGAAGTTACATAAACTCTGTTTGCTGTCCATCTATGTTATTCGACTCTTAATTTCCGAAATGCGTTAAGGTGTCGAGTTAAAATTAACGTAGGTATAGGATACTTCCATTTAACCTAGTAGGTACTTTGAATAAAAGCTTGGTATTTTTTCTATATAGCCTGGCCCACTCCAATCATTGAAGTTTTTTACATTTTCATAATCGCGGCCATTATGAAACCTTGAAAATTCAAGTTCGATGGATCAAATCAAAATACATCGACAATGTCCTTAGAAACCCTTGTGAAGCGTCAGGTTTTCGAGTTATGCGGTGCCAAAGATGTTTGGGCTTTATCATAAACGTTATATAAACCCTTGTTAGCTAATACGGTGTTATAGAGCAGTATTGAAACAAAAAAAACCGGCCAAGTGCGAGTCTGGCTCGCGCACCGAGGTAGTAGTCGTACATTTCATTTTATTAAAATATTTATATTATATTATATAACTAAAAAAATGTGATTTTCGCAAGTTTTCCTATATTTGCATTATATGACAATGCTTCATGCCAAATTTCAAGATTCTGAGTTTACGGGAAGTACCCTGTAGGTTTTAATTCCTTTGCGAGTGTCGAAAATTTGTTGAAAATATCGACATAATTGGCTGTATCTTTTGATTGGCTTAGTTTAGAAGTTTGATCACAGCATAAAAGGACAATAGACCTGAGTATTACATGTTAATTTCAGCTTGATACATTCCAAGCGTTCTTGAGATAAAGGTTCTTGACAGACAGACAGACAGACGGACAACAAAGTGATCCTATAAGAGTTCCGTTTTTTCCTTTTGAGGTACGGAACCCTAAAAAATCATAGCATAGTTTCGAAAAAAGAATGAAATCTGCTTTACAACACCGTTTTAACTAACAAAAGTTTAACAAACATTTATGAGCGAGACCCATAAAAATACAAAAAACATTTTTTTCCCCAGTTCTCCATCGTTATGCTGGCTCTGGCCATGGCCCACGCTGCCCCACAATTGGACATGTTGGCTAGCCTGACAGGTGGTGCCAATCCACTCGGTGGTGCCATAAACGCTCTCCCAGTCGGTGGGCTCATGAACGCTCTCCCAGTCGGTGGGCTAATGAACGCTCTCCCAGTCGGTGGGCTCATGAACGCTCTCCCAGTCGGTGGAGCCACAGGTAAATAAAATACAAACTATAGCAACATTTAAAATAATAGCTAGTGTCATCGTGTGTTCAGTGAAGGGGCCATTCATTTATTGCGTAAAACTATTACCCTCTTATTCCAAAACGTGGTTTAAAATAAGTAGTGTGATATATATTGGTAATAACTGAAGAACTATAACAAACATTATTACAAAACTAAGATTAACGTTATTTAGTAGGATATATCAATTATAATACTTAAGGTAAACCACCCGGACCTCTAGTTTAAAATGAGTACTAAAATGATAACCTCAAAATTTCGATTTAGTAACCATGACAACATATCCCCGTGACAGTTCATTCCGTTTTGCGCTAAAGTTATTTGTGAGAAATTAGTTAATTTATTTTTGGGATTTAATCCCAAAAATATAAGTAATTCCTATGCATATTACTTGGAAACCTTACTTAGGTCAATATTTTAATTGATTGTTGCTTAAAAACAATTCTTTAGATTTTTTACTTCAGACAACAAAATAAGGTTATGTAAAATGAAATATCACTGAACGAATCATTGAATGATACGATACATTTTGACACTATCCTGCGAGTATCTTCTACTTAGTTTGTGATCCTGCGGTACTAAATTATCTATGGTTAGTCAAGGATTTATTTGAAATAAAAAATTAAGAACTAACATTATTCCGTAATAATCATGAACTTGCTAGTTATGGATTAAAAGCCGTATCAGAGCAGTTTTTTATAATAAGAGGGTTAGGGATGAAGAGGTGGAAAATCCATACTAATATTATAAATGTAAATGTTTGGGTATCTGTCTGTCTGTGTGTCCGCCGTTCACGGCAAAACGAAGCTGCGATCTCTCGGAACTTATACTATTTATTTAATACTTATACTTAACTTTTGGGTCTGCTATTGTACTCGAAATTTTAATTACCGCTAAAAACGGCCACTTATGGAGTTAATCCAGATTTCGAGTGCAAAAACAGATCAAAAAGTAGTGCAACAAATATTAAATAAATAGTATAAATGTTTGCTTAGCGACTGTCACTCCGAAATTGTTTGGATATATATATATTGGAACCTTCTAATTCAGGTATATGTTAATATGTTGACATAGTATTTTACAATTGAAATATGAACAGATTAAGGTAGGTAACTGATAACAAATTGAGTACTAAAATTATTTTATCTGATTTACTCATTAGACAATTTGTTTAGGAAGATAGCTGATTTTAGTCAAACGTTTTATGTAATAATATTTGGTATAGTATAGGCTCTCAGGAACAATTAAAAAAGTTTGCTACTTTTTGATTTATATGGATTTTAGTAGGTGAAGATTTTAGTACTCGGAAAAACCTCATAAGTAAAAATATTAATTTTGTTATAGGAGCGGCTTCTAATACATTGTTTATTATAGAAAATAACTTATTAACATAATATATAGTTCTGGAAATCAAAATTTTGAAAGAAGATAATATTATTTGTTAAATTACTGACAACCCTAACTTGTAGTGAGATCGAAGTTTTGAAGACAAAATTAAATAATTTCAAGTATCAGTACCGATCAAAATGGATGAAAGCTGCTAGAATAAAACAGAACTTTTTGTGCTTTTATATGTATTTTTTTTTCTTATTTCGAACTTTTATTGATCTAATAAATGTATTTATATATTTGCACGTAAACATGTTCAATTATATTAACAAACACATATAAATGATAATATAGAAACCATCGAACATGATCTAAGACCAGGAGTTTATTTAAGGGCACGAATTAGGGTCTCCTGCCCCAGTGTGCGACGGCGGATTCCTCATCTCCTCGTATTAGCGTGTAATCCCGGTTGTGTCCAAAGTAGTCGTGGACCATGGGCCAAGCATACCCTGGGTCCCAAGGCGTTCAGGATTTGGGGACTCAGGTAATTACAGTGATGACTTAATTTTTGGCATTTTTTTGATGTGATAGGTGGCAGACGAGCAGACAGATCACCTGATGGTAAGCAATTGCCGCTGCCCATGGACACCCGCGACACAAGTGGAATCACAAGTGCGCTGCTACCTTTAAGCCCCCCTTTGCCCCAGATTGGGCCTCCAGTACCCTCACTCACGCAGCGAAACACAGCACAATGCTGCTTAACGCCGGTTTTCTGTGAGGCCATGGTATCTTCCGGGCGAGCCGGCCACGGATGGCGTGCTTTGAAATCACTGTCATTCCACAGCTCAAGTCGAAGCAGTTGCTACCAGCGGCGGCGACGCGGGTGCCAAGGCCGTCGGGACGGCAACGGCCATGGGATCGGGCGCCACCGCCTCCGTCCAGGCCGCTGCTAGCGGCGCACTCTCCTCCGCCAGCGGCATTGCCTCAGCCTCGGCGTAAGCGATCCTAAACAAAACGAAGACACAACCAACGTTAATTTGAACTGGACATAGGCTTTTTACCTTTAGGTACTTGAAAGTCGTTCAGGCAGATCCTATTGTTGGTTGCTAAAAGTACTGCAATAAATAAAACAGCCCACCACAGTTTACGGACTCCGCTGTTTTCTTCTGATCCATCAAGATGTCGCGAAAGACAATTTCACCAATTGTACCTTCTCAAATAACAAATGATTATTTTATAATGCAGTATTTCTTCCAATTCTTTGTGACAAACACTGGCTCATATAAAAATAAACTATTTTATCTAATAAAATTTGTTAAAATTTGAAAATATAGTACATATTAAAAAATGGCAGTTTTAATTCTTCTCCTTTGCTTATGCACTGCGCACCTGGCTTGTAATGCAAGGGTTTTATTCTCTCCAAGAGTTTCTAAATAACAAAAATTAAACAATACTATTATATCAGAAATTATAATGTCAGGCGCTTACTATAAGTCTTAGTCGTAAATTATAATAATTGTATTTGCATGCTGTCATTGACGGCTGAATGGGCGGTCTATATAATATATCTTTGTCATCTTCTGTATACCCTACTCAAAAGCAAATAAATGAATTCTTATTCTTATTCTTATGATTCACGGGATACGCTTTGAACATGATCTAGGAAGTCTGGTAATCTTCTAAATCTATAGTGTACTTATATGTATACTATAATTTACCTACTTATATACTTTCTTTCTTTCAATATGAATATTAAGGCGATACTGCGATCTCACTAGCGCCGCCTATCGATTTGAATTAATTGTGACGAATATAGGATATTGTTGCAAAAAATGGGCAATGAGATTTTAAAAAAAAGTATTTGTGATTTTTCAAGATACTTACCTATATCTGGCACAAATTATCCCCCTACATGTACCTAACTTAATTTTTGATTTCCGCCTAAAGTGGCCACTTTTAGCAATTCTCAAAAATTTGGTTACTTCTTAAGAGATATTGTCGTGAATCAATTTTTCGCGTACAAAAATGGACAATACTACTTATCTTGTAATTTAATACAACATTCAATTATTCAACAGAGATTGGGCGCCGACTTCGGTAAAACCTTTTCTCGAATGTAGGTACTGTTCTAAAATGTTATTTGAAGTGATTAGTGATAAAAATACTATTTTACACTTTATAGTTCGTGGTTTTTGAAGGCAGTTTTTTTTCAAGCTTTTTAGTGTCTGATTTATTGGCAGAATATTAACCACTATCCCGTAAAGTTGTATGGAAAACTTTCAATTTGTCGTTTTTAGATAGCTTCCAAAAATTGACACCAGATGTGCAAGTGAGAATCTTTGCCTCGCCAATATTTACGCATTAGGCAGGTTTTAATATCAGATTTAAACTTATCCCGTGTGTTAGCTTATTGAATATCTTAATAATTAAGCTAACAAATGAATTATCGATTTTATGAGGACTGAGGATTGGCAATTACAATACATTACACACGGAAACTGAGCTGACCAAAAAAAATGAGACACTAAAAAGTAGTTGCTGTAATTTTTTTTACTCCTAGGAGGCTTGCAGCGACACCTAGCATCGCCCAAAGAAACAAGTTCGCCACTAGTACTATCTCACGGAAACAGATGGCGCCAGTTTGATTGCTACACCATACATGTTTAAAATTCTCCTAAGATTCTAACTACAAAAATTATCTGCGAAAAAAAACCGCCTTCAAAAACCTTTCTGGTTTTAAAAAAATATAAAATAATATTTTTAACACTTCAAATAACATTTTATAACAGGACACTCGAGAAAAGGTGTTACCGAAGTCGGCGCCCAATACTATCTTGTAATTTAATACAACATTCAATTATTCAACAGAGATTAGGATATATACCCATTCACTTCCTTCCTTATTATCATCTAACGTTAATTCACACTGCTAACCAAATAGTGGCGTATTTATTTACGATTTTTCCTATAAATCGCAAACAAATAAAACAACACAATTTTCAACACGGTCAGATTTAGAAATGTGAACATAAAAATATTAGGCATGAGCTCCGATGTGGACCACACCTGTGAACACAAAAATATTATTAAGCAAAGCTCCGTTATGAAGCATACATGGGAACACAAAAATATTAGGCATAGGTAAATAATAAATTACGCCAAATCAATTGTGAGCTCGGCCACTTCCTGATGCATTCGTTCGCTTCGTTCGCTGCGCAGCTGCCAGGCAGGCAGCCAGTTGATGCGAGCAGCTAGTTGATGTCAGCAATATGACAATTTGTGTTGAGACTAATAACTTGAAATAAAAAGTAACCTAATTAAAAGTTTTGCCAAAATCACCCTTAAATGGGGTGAAATGTAGTATGGGGGTTTCATAATTAGAAAAGTGTGTAAGAAACTTAAAATTGATGTTTGGTCACGGGTTTTGGATAAAAAACGTGACTTTTGAACTTTCAACCCCTAAGGGGTAGTTGCGCGGGTTTGAAGTTTGGACTGAAGACTTTTGTAATAAGACTAAAACTGCGTGAGTAACGCCGCGAGAGCAGTCTAGTAATATTGTAAAGTGGTGGCTTGATTATTCTAATCAAGCCAGTCGCCGCCTGCTGAACGTAATATCTACCTACATTCGTAGGCTTCCACTAAAGCGTCAACCATCGTCCTTCGCAGTCGCATCTAACTCTAACCATGCCATCATCATCCATCATCAATGGCTAACTTGGCGTGGGGGACGTAAGCCCTCGCCTCGCCCAGCGCGAGACCAGAAATCAAAGAAATAGTTAAATATCTCACAAAAATAAAAATAACAATCTTTATATCCTATACGGATGAACATTGGACACTATTCCGCTAGGGGGCGCTCTGCGGTTAATGAGGGTTTCTGAGAATGGCACAGTATATTGGCTCTCCTCAGCCATGATGGTAAGCAAGAGAAGAGCCCACGTTGCGATGTCAAGGCATCACCTTCGTTGGCTGCCATACTGGCCCACGATGGGTTACATTTTGACGTAACATGTCAAACTACGAAGTTACGTACTAAGCGCACTAAGCAAGCAATGTCGTTTAAATTTTGCATCCAAACGGATAAAGCCACGTACCCGACAGCTCCACCTAAATTTTGCATCCAAGACAGATGGAACCCATGCTTCCCGACAGCTCCACCCAAATATTGCATGCAAGACGGATGGAACCCATGCTTCCCGACAGCTCCACCCAAGTTTTGCATCCAAGACGGACGGTACCCACTTACCCGACAGTTCCACCCAAATTTTGCATTCAAGACAGATGGAACCCATGCTTCCTGACAGCGCCACCTAAATTTTGCATCCAAGAAGGATAGAAGTCACGCTAGGCACCCGACAGCTCCACCCAAATTTGCATGCAAGACGGATGGAACCCATGCTTCCCGACAGCTCCACCCAAATATTGCATGCAAGACGGATGGAACCCATGCTTCCCGACAGCTCCACCCAAGTTTTGCATCCAAGACGGACGGTACCCACTTACCCGACAGCTCCACCCAAATTTGCATGCAAGACGGATGGAACCCATGCTTCCTGACAGCTCCACCCAAATTTGCATGCAAGACGGATGGAACCCATGCTTCCCGACAGCTCCATACAAATTTTGCATCCTAGACGCATGGAACCCACTTATCCGACAGCTCCACCCAAATTTTGGATACAAGACGGATGGAACCCATGCTTCCCGACAGCTTCACCCAAATTTTGCATCCAAGACGGATGGAACCCATGCTAACCGACAGCTCCTCCCAAATTTTGCATCCAAGACGGATGGAACCACCACATTGGCGTTCCCCCACGGTGAAAACAACACTATTGATCGTGAAGTGGTAAATACCTATTACTTTATTGTTATCCAGTTTTTATGACTGAGAAGGAATTTTCGTATTTTTTGTCTCTCCAAGTTTGCTCAGCTGTCTCTCCGATCCTGTTGTCTGTTCTGCCGTCAAGCCACCGCTGCGTCACCTCATAAATTTTACGCTGTGTTAGTGCGTTTGCACTCTGCTGCTTATAAACGAGCCACTTGTTTGTTGTCAAATAGACGTGCACATTACGGACGATAACCAACATGAAATTATTAGTGGTAAGTATGTATTACTTAAATATTTGCAGTCCATCAATAATATTTAATTGTCAATACCCAATGCTATATTTTTGTCATCATGAGGTAAGGTTACAGGTTTTAGACCGACCCTCAACAAAGGAGGTTCAATGTTCAACTCCTATTTTTTAGTAATGTCCTCCAAACCTATATTTCGGTCATGGCGGCCAATATCAGAGATTGTCCATCGACGCAGGACATATTATAGTGCACAAGTGTTTGCGCAGACACAAGTGCACTCTCTTTTTTTTTTATGGGATAGGGGGCACACGAGCAGACGGATCACCTGATGGTAAGCGATTACCGCCGCCCATGAACACCTGCAACAACAGTGGAGTATCTATTCCCTTACCCTCATATTTCGATGGGACACCACTGTGACACGACTAAAGAGGAATCTGGCGCAGGACCAACGGCTTAACGTGCTTTCCGAGGCACGGGGGTACAAGACCACCAACTTCCAGACTCCGGGCTGACACTGAAAATTTCTTAACAGAAACATGAATTCGAATTTGCACTGCCTCGGTGGCGCAGTGGTTAGTGGGTCGAACTTTAAAGCGACGGCTGCGCTTGGGGACTCCCGGGTTCGATCCCCGGGTCGAGCCAAAATTCGAACCCGAGTGTTTCTGTTATTTTTAAGTACAGAGGCGACAAAGGAGCAATCTGGTCTCCTGATGGTACGTATTCATCGCGAGATCAAAGAAGTCACTATTGCCTTGCCGGCTTTTCGACAGGAGTTCCTACCTACGCTCTTCTCTTGAAGGTCCCAAGTCGTAGCCGTCTGCAAATCCTACTGCTGCAGCCAAATGCCAAACCTTTCCACAAAACTAAGATACTTGGTAGAAAATCCCGAGTCTACGCACAGTAGACTGCAGTCCATCATGTAGATACGGGAATGTGATGTTGGGGCTTGGGGCAAATGAAATCCGATAAATACAGCAACACGGGTTTTATTCTTCTTGCACAATCTTAGATATTAAGCCTTATTAATCTTCTTATTTTTAACCCCCGACGCAAAAACGCCGGAGTGTTATAAGTTTGACGTGTCTGTCTATGGAATCGTAGCTCACGAACAAATGAACCGATTTTTATTTTGTTTTTTTTTTGTTTGAAAGATGAATAAGGAGGGAGTGTTCTTAGCTACGTTGGATAAAATTCGATCCAAGACGGCCGCCGTCACAAAGATTTGGATTTTATGTCTTAACACAACTCCCACAACATGGGTATCTTACCCATATTGTGGGAGTTATGTAAAAGGGCTTGAGTAGCAGAATATATTAATTGTGAAAAATTTCAAATCCAAGATGGCCGCCGTCAGAAAATGACGAATAACCTATTTGTTGTTCCAACTGCCTCAATATAGGTATCAAATGAAAGAGCTTTAGTTGTGTCGGAGGTTTTTTAAATTTTCAATTTAATTTTATACTTATTAATTAATTTGGAAATCTTCTCACGCGCGTCTTTCGTCTTACTTCTCCATCTTTTTTCTCTCTCTTTCACACCCCTCATTCCCTCTCACTCACTCGTCTGCGTTCCTTTCCATTCTTTAATATTCACATACTCCATAATTGATGATGATTATGGAATGTAATTTTTTTTATGTGATAGGTGTCATAGGTACGAGCAGACGGATCGCCTGTTGGTAAGCAATTGCTTTCGCCCATAGACACCCGTGACACCAGTGGAGTCACAAGTGCGTTGCGACCTTTGAACCCCAATTCAAGCCTCCGGTACCCTTCACTCACGCAACGAAATACAGTGTACTGTATTTCGTTGCGTGAGTGAGAGTGCTGCTTCACGCCGGTTTTCTGTGAGGATGTGGTATCACTCTGGTCGAGCCGGCCTATTCATGCCGAAGCGTGGCTCTCCCACGGTCACATTTGTTCGCATGTGGTTAGATGTAAGAATTCAGCTGTGCAGATAGGTAGATTGAACAGTTCCTCAGAGCACTCCCCTCGGGATAAATGCGGTAATGATTTGAATGCCCTTTTAGTGTGGCCGTGGGAGACCGTGTCCGTTTGACCGTGGGAGAGCCATGCTTCGGCATGACCATTCATGCCGAAGCATAGGCTCTCCCACGGTTCGACCGGAGTCATACCACGGCCGCACAGGAAAACCGGCGAAAAGCAGCACTGTGCTATGTTTCGCTGCGTGAGTGAGAGCACCGGAGGCCTAATCCGGGGGAAAGGGGGGTTTAAAGATTGGCAGCGCATTTGTGACTCTAGTGGTGTCGCGGATGTCTATGGGCGGCGGCAATCGATCCGTTTGCTCGTCTGCCACTTATGACATAAAAAAATGCCCGTTGAAATCTCCGTTATTGCAAAAATAGAATCTATTTTTATTTGTAAAAACGTAATTCGAAAGTCCTATTGACTCCTAGTCAGGATCAGATTGATGGATCCTAAGAAAAATTGAGATAACTCTTCAAATTTTATAACATCTTGATCTGATGATAGAACGACGCAACGGCCAACGGTGGAACTCTTTAATAAATAACAACAAATGAACTACTTTTGTGTTATATTTGCCACACGATCTGAGGCGTTACCATGAGTTTGAAATACTATCCTCGCTATCCAAAACTATTGCTGTCTCTTTCCCATGCACCACAATGAAAGGGACAAAGCAATAATTTTCGATAGCGAGAACAGTTTTTCAAACTCATGGTAATCGATCAAATCGAATAATTTCCATAATTTTGTGAAAGTTGGCAATGGAACTGATCGGATGAAGCCGGTCAAGTTTGGGCTTTCAGAACCACGGCAAGTACCTTCGTGTCGGCCCCACAGGCCCCTCACACACACACACACACACATTACAATCTTTACACACATAAAAACAATAAATTAATATGTTAAGAATGTTAATTTAAGTAATGTACAAATACTTTATCCTTTAGCTTAATATCTTAGTCTTATCTTATAGTAATACTTTAGCTTAAATATCTAAGTCTTATCTTCTACTGTGCCAAGGAGAAGGGCGTTGCTGTCTGCTACACAGTTTAATAACTTCTTGCGGATCGCATCGTTAAATCTGTTTCTAAATTGTAAACACTTTGCTTCCAATAAAGAATTTATAGGTTGGTCCTTTGGTTAAAAAGTGGTAGTCCTAGGAAGATTTTGGGATTGATGACTTAAGTAGGTAGGAATATGACGCAGCTTCCCGAATGCAAAGCCCAAGCAAATCCATCTTTTCGCCTACTTTCCTAAATTGACTGTGCATAGTAGATGTGTGCCTTGTGGCTCCCTAGCCACGTCCCTACGTTTAAGAATACTGCCAAGGTATTTCCAGCCTGTCGTAAGAGGCGACTAAACGGGCCTTCGGAGTACCTACGTGAGCGTACCCACTGCTGGGGAGTGGCTAGCTCAGCATACCTACGACTCCGCGGAGTACAACGTTATCGGGTATCCTAGTTGGTCGTACAGCAATGAAGGGCTGCATTAGGGTACGGCCCAGGTAGGGTTGAAACGGCGACCGCGATCAGCAGTGCGGTCTAGTCTTGGCTGTGGGGCTTCCGTCCGCTATTGCACAGATCTGGACATCCCAGTGGTTTTGATTAGGGTTAGAGTCCCAGGCACCTCCGTGTTCCCTATACGTAGCAAGGTGACGGCTATGATGGTTTCCCCTGAGAAAAAAGCATAGTAGGTGTACCTAACCTACCTTTTACTGCCGATAGTTTTACATCAATATATCAACAACTCTTATCCATCCACTGCTGAACGCAAGTCTCCTTCATGTGGCGCCATTCTTCTATTCAAGTTTCCTTAGTCTGTAAGTACCGGCAGTCCTCCTAAGATATATGAATTTTTGAAGGCTATTTCATTTGATACCATCAGTCTTTTTAATTTTGAGTCCCCTAAAGGGCCTAGCCTATAACCAGCGGACAATCAAGATGTTTCCAACGACACCTCATTTGTCCAATTATGATAACTATGGCCGTGAGAGAGCCACGCTTCAGCATGATTGGAAGTCGACCGGTGTGATACCATGGCCTCACAGAAAAGCGGCGTGAAGCAGCACTGTGCTGTGTGTCGCTGCGGGAGTGAGAGTACCGGACGCCCAATCCGGGGGAAAGAGGGGTTTTTAAGGTTGGCACTCCGTCTGTGACTCCTTTGGTGTCGCGGGTATCCATGGGCGGCGGCAATCGCTTACCATCAGGTGATCCGTCTGCTCGTCTATCACGTAAAAAAACTAGTTTAGAAGTTATCAACAGCCCCTCCTTTATGCTTTGCCGTAAAATGAGTGAGTTGCTTGCTAGTTCTTCTCGGTAGATATCGACATTCGGAATCAGCACATTTGACATTCATAAGTGTTCTGCATGGACTTAAATGGACTATAGAATTGTACCAACCTCATTTCCAGTTAACTTGCTTAGCATTTCTGGCACTAGCCTCAGCCGCCCCCTGCGGGGGGTACGGGGGTGGAGGAAGAGGGTGTGGCCGCGGCTACGGCGGCCGCTGCGGCGGCGACCGGTACCGGGACGACCCGTACGATGACGACGACTGGTACGACAAGCCGCGTCCGAAGCCTCGCCCGAAGCGACCGACGACAACCCCGACGCCAGCTACGACCAAACCGACGCCATCGCCAGTGGTCACTGCCACGCCCGCCACCACGGCTCCTACTGCCGCACCAACCGCAGCTACCACGCCGTCACCAACAACACCAGCACCCACTACTCCCACGACCGCAGCACCCGCGCCCACTACTCCCACGACCGCAGCACCCGCGCCCACTACTCCCACGACCGCAGCACCCGCGCCGACAGGTAAAAACTTTATACAACACTCTTAAATTATTACAAAATAGCGAAAGTAGTGTTGCTTATCGATTGTCCACAACATCACATACAATGATCTGACTCCAAGATAGGTAGCGCATAGAGCGGAAAGTGACCATAGCTTAATCTATGCAGTAATACAATGTATTTTCTATTATCAGTGATTGTTGAAATACTGTAATGGCAATTACCTCCAACAGCCAGCCCACCAGCACCAGCGCCAGGCTCCTCAGCCACCGCCGTGGCGCAGGCCACGTCCAACGGAGGGCCCGCTAGCGCCAACGCCGCAGCCAACGCGACCAACGGCGGCAGCGCCACCGCCGTGGCTAACGCCACGTCTTCATAAATCAACTAACTTGCCATAACTCTGTGACGAAGATCTTTTGTGTAGCACGTCTTTTGGACTGACCAAATACAGATGCAGTTTAATATGAGTTTTTATTTTTAACCCCCGACGAAAAATCGACGGGGTGTTATTAAGTTTGTCGTGTGTCTGTGTTTGTATGTGTGCGTGTGTGCGCGCATGTGTGTGTGTGTGTGTGTGTGTGTGTGTGTGTGTGTGTGTGTGTATGCGCGTGTGTGCGTGCGTGTGTCTGTGCGTGTGTGTGTGCGTATGTGTGTGTGCGTGTGCGTAAGAAAAGAGTCTCGTCTATCTCATCTTTGCGTGTTATTTCTGGTTACATCCATAACTGTCGCTCTGGAGCCCGGGGTACGCTTAGATCTTTATTCAGGATTTGGCGAGTCTGATAATTAAAATGAAGCGACTGCCGTCTGACCTTCCTCCATGCAGAAACTAACGACTAATGTAAAGGCCGTTCAGAAGGGAATAAATAAAATAAAACAAGTTTCTAGTCACGGCAAGTTAATTTGTATTAATTAATTACAATTATCAGTACATTACGCTAGTTACATCGAGTCCCATTGTTACTTGCGCCTGCGCCGACCAACAAGTTAACGCGTTGGGTCATACAAATCTTTTAACTCTGATATTCTTATATTTTTGATCCAAATATGAAAGTGCCGACCAAAAAAATTTTTGCTGTATTCTGCTAGGACTTGTGTTCCCCTGATGTTCAAATGTCAAGATTTGGAATAACAAAAAAATATATTAGTTTGTTAATTCACTTAAAATATATGAAGACGTTGATTTTTGAAATCAAATAAATCCAACGATAATGACCCTACAGCTTTGGTGCTATAGTAAAATATACTGAGGGGACAAATACTACAGAATACAGCAAAAAACGTTTCTGGCCGGCACTTGCACCAAAAGAGAAGATGTCTTTTCATCAATCGACCGTCACCTTTGACAACTCCGCGCCACCAAACAAGTCCCGTGAGAACCACCTTCAGTCGCCATTAACATTCTAATTTGAGGTTTATGTTCATAGACACAAATAATCTCAAATTTAAGTTCCGTGTTTTTCCGCGGGACTTTTTTGGTAGCGCGAAGTTATCAAGCGGATTTTTCACACGTGATAGTCCCTCATTAATTGTAAAATATTTACAGATTACAGTAACCCAACGTATGTCTTTCTGTATACATACATAGTTATCTAGTTAATATACATATTTTTGACGTTGACTGTACATAAAAATAAAAAACATACAGAGGGTTGCCATCCGAATGATTTAAGTTATTAAATTACCACTCTACCAAATGGTCAATAGGTACAATAGAGACGACACATGTCATGTCTTTCAATAACAGCTGTCACTACTTAACTTGCTATTTGACGTTTGCAGATACGTCATAGCCTTGTAAGCAAGACGTCATATTGCTTTGGAAGCCATTTCAGTTGGCGCTAATTTATTTATTTATTTATGGAGGACAACCAACAAATCTTACACCGAATAACCATAAAAAAACTTACATTAAAATATATGAAACAAATTAGATTTTTGAAACTTGGTGTCCCATCTCTTTGAAGTAAATCTTCTGTATAATTTTTACACGGGATGAACAGAGCGAGACGCAGCCGACCGATATTCTATCTTACCGCGTTGTCATTAATGCCAGAATTCGATCGCGGTGGGCCCGCCCGCTTACAATGCAAGGTATGCAGTATCATCTCAATAAAGTTGAAAGAAATTAATTTACAAATATTAAACAATAATATACAAAACCTACATAATCTCATTATTTTTAGATCATGACCAACTTCCCAGTTTATCTATGACTTTAGCAGTAAATCTCCTTCTTCCCCAAAATTGTGGGATGGGGTAATCAAACCAGGGAGTCAGGAATAACTTCTATTTATAAATCTCATTATGGCTACGTCTCCCATACGTTCCTGTCAATCGTCATCCTACATACTTCTTAGATGAGCTGTAGTCGGTGCAGTATTCTTCTTGATTCATACGAGCCTATCATTCGCCATCCTATTCAACTACATACTTCTTAGATTAACTGAGGTCGAATATTCTTCTTCCATCCGTTCCTGTCATTCGCCATCCATTCAACTACTTCTTAGATTAACTGAGGTCGAATATTCTTCTTCCATACGTTCCTGTCATTCGACATCCATTCAACTACTTCTTAGATTAACTGTGGTCGGGTATTCTTCTTCCATCCGTTCCTGTCATTCGCCATCCATTCAACTACTTCTTAGATTAACCGAGGTCGGATATTCTTCTTCCATCCATTCCTGTCATTCGACATCCATTCAACTACATACTTCTTAGATTAACTGTGGTCGGGTATTCTTCTTCTTCCATCCATTCCTGTCATTCGACATCCATTCAACTACATACTTCTTAGATTAACTGTGGTCGGGTATTCTTCTTCTTCCATCCATTCCTGTCATTCGACATCCATTCAACTACATACTTCTTAGATTAACTGTGGTCGGGTATTCTTCTTCTTCCATCCATTCCTGTCATTCGACATCCATTCAACTACATACTTCTTAGATTAACTGTGGTCGGGTATTCTTCTTTTACCATACGTTCCTGTCATTCGCCATCCATTAATCTACATATTTCCCATTTTATCTGTGGTCTTACGTAGCAGTATATCTTCTTCATCCATATGTCCCTGTCATTCGTTCTCCAATCATTTACATAATATTCCTTTTCAATCATAGCAATCCACACACAATCTCTCCATCTTTTCCGTGGTCTTCTCCTTCTTCCTTCCCTCCCACATCCACATACTTGCTCTACAATACTACATCTTTCTCATTACATACCAGTTATTTCATTTATTCATAGACATGTGCCACTTTCATGCTACCTCTAATTTGTACCTACTCATTCCTTATGTTATGCGTTCTCATCATACCTGAATGCCCGACGCCACACATCCCTCTTAACATTCTCATCTCTGTCGCATTCAAAATATTTCGATAAAAGACTAATTGTCTTTTATCCATCTTCTTATCATTCAGATCCATACGTTAAGACAGGTCTAACATAGACCAGTACAATAGGTGGTATATTTATAGCGGCCTCTTCAGACAAGCTTTAGGAGTCGCATAAAATTTTCTAGCCACTCGCAAAGATGATGTTAATAGGAAACATATGATGTCAGTTGCGAAGTGCAAAATATGTAAAATGTATGCTAAGTAAAAAAATTAGTTCAAATATGTACCAGATGTAATAGATGGCGTTGTATGCTTTTACATCGCGCATGCATTGTGATTTTTCGGATAGATTCCCAGTTCAGACAAAATTTTCCATGATATTACGAGTACAAGGTGTTTTTTTTCATTGACCCGAATAAAAGTCCAAAGCAGTGGTTCCTAGATCAACCAGATCAATTCCAGCGAGGCCAAGGATTGACGTGGAGAAGGGTTTCCCGTGAACGGTAGTTGATGAAAACGTGTGTGGCGACACCTAACATCGCCCGAAGAAAGATGTTCAGCAGCAGATGACGTTAATCTGACAGTTCATACAAGATCGTAATTCTCATACGTTCCTACATTGCGAAAGCAAAGTTCGCAGACCGACTTAAGATATATACGACAAACCAAGATGGTACACCGGACCAATAACACCCGGCTCGGCGGAAGATCATCCCTTTTCGTGGGAATCATTCTATAACCCCACACGTGAAAAATGATTTGATGACATTGTCTGGGAAACAAAATTTCAGCCAATAGCCAGTCGTGTGCCAACCCGCACTGAAAGCGCGCACGTCCACGGCAGTAACTCGTGAATCGTGACACATCGCTACCTATCCTAGCGACCCACTGTGACTTCACTAAAATCTTCGGTGCTTTGGGACTTCAACAAAATCTTCGGGGTCATAATAAAGCGAAACAACCAAACCTAGGTAATATCCATGAAAACCCCTAAACGAGAAACAGACGGGACTCTGGCGAAGGCTTTTCCCTACGGGGTTGGGAGCTGAAACGGAAGCCGTTCCCGAAAAACAAACAATTGTGGTAAGAACAAGAAGTCAGCTACCGTAGATAGGGAATCTATAAAAACGACGCGCAGTAGCGTTGCCCGATTTGAAGCAAGTGGGTTATGGCTACCGTGCCGTGGGCGGACATGGCCAAAGACGAGTGAACCAAAAAGGAAATTCCGCTTCGCGACGTGGAACATTGCCACGCTAACTGGACGTACGAGGGAAAAAAGAATGGAATCGAAAACCGGAGACACAGTAGAAGCTCCGGAAAGCTGTCGACCCAATGACGACACGAGTCCAAGTCAAAAAGATCTGGAAGCGAGAAACGCTGGTGTCGTCGTCTTCAAAAACCATGGATGACGACGCCACCAAGAAGCGTTGGCCGGAGGTGCCTCTGACTGTGCGCCACGGAGCAGAAGCCGCGTCTGACACGGGTGGACATTCAAAACGTGGTTGACTGCTACCTGGAAGGAGGTAACGGGTTGGTTGGATCTCTCCTCCAGCCCGGTTTCTCTCTAGACTTTCCGCGCATAGCTCTTGTGTTACCTGTGGTCAGTGACGTGTGTGACAGCTGTCACTACACTGTCAGCCTGACGTTGACGTTGACGGGTGACACAGACACTGACATTAGGTGCGCGTTTAGTTAGTGTATAGCTCTGGGTATCGGCCATTTGGCCAACCCTCCTCATTGCCAGTCCCATACGTATATTCGTAAGGGACTTGGACGGACAATTTTTAGTTTGTAGTTGCTATACTTTTATTTTACTTTATTTGCTTACTTTGTTTTATTTGACTCTGTTTATTTGACTCTGGTTTATCCTGCTTTTATTTTGTTTATTTTGTCTTTCTTTTGTGTATACGTATATTCGCATAATATAATATCGTATAATATAATCGGTGTATGCGACTCGCACTATGGACGAGCAGGAGGAGCTGGCGGCGTTCGCGCCCCGGCCCAGTATAGGGAGGAGCCCACCCTCAACCCCCCGCTGCCCAACACCAGTGGACCCTGCAGCTGAAAAGCGCCCTCTACCCTCCCCGGAGGAGGTACCACCTCGGAGGGCGTGCACCGAGCGACGCACGACTGCGAGCGCCACCACCAGCAAGCTGACCCCGCCAGTAGGCGGCATCTTGACCGCAGCCACCCCTAGGACCGCCCCAAGGACTGTCAAGAAGCCCTCGGCCGCCCCCCCCGCGCCGCAGAAGAGCGGAGCCCCAGAGGAGCTAAGGACCGCTACACCAACGGATTCAACAGCAGAAGGCCCCACCAAGACATCACCGATTGTACCGCCGACGTACGTTCCGGCTCCAGTAGAAACGGAGGAGTGGGCCGTAAAAGCATCGTTGGGGGACCTCTTCCACAGGATGGACAGCATCCTGAAAAATGCTGTCAAAATCTGCAGCGCGCCGGGCAGTAAATTAAATAAAGCCGACGTGGCCACGATTACCGCCATAGCCCAGGAGGCGTTGGCCATCCAAGGGACAACAGGATTCCGCGCAGGAGACGTGTCCGCAAAACTGATGGCAGCTCAGGAACGTATCCGCAGCCTTGAAGAGGAAGTCACCTCTCTTCGAGCCGCCAGGGAGCACACAGCACCAGCTCCCGCCGCTGGACCGCCACCACCGAAGACCTTCGCCCAGGTCACTACGGGCCGCGTCAACATCCCCATCCCGGCAACGCAGGGCCCGGTGATCGCAGTGTACCCGAGCGAAGGGAACACCACGTTGAAGACCGCCGAGGAGACCAAGTCTGCACTGAAGAAGGCGGTGGACCCAAGAATAGTGCGGGTCCAGGTAGACAAGGTCCGCAAAGTAGGAAACGCGGGTGTCGTCGTACAGACCCCCACCAAAGAAGCAGCCAGGCGACTGCGAGCGGCGGTTCCCTCAACCCTGAGGGTAACGGAGCCCAAAACCAGGCTCCCCCGACTGGCAATCCACGGAGTGAACGAGGAGATAAACTTAGAGGACTTCATGGAAGCATTATACGTCCAAAACCTAGAGGAGGACCAAAACTGGACCCTGGAGAGGCTGAAGCGGGAAGGACGGGCCGTCTTCAAGAGGAGCCGCCGTGGCAGTACTGACTCCACTTATATTATAGAATGCCGCCCGTCCCTCAGAGAGGAGCTGCTCCGCAGAGAACATCTGTACTTATCGTGGAACCTCTGTAAGGTGGAGGACCACGTCCAGGTCACATGCTGCTCGAAGTGCCAGCTCTACGGACACCCAGAGCGTCTTTCTGCGGCAGATGTGCAGAGACAGGGCACAAGACACAGGACTGCACGTCGGAAAAGAGCGTGTGCGCCACGTGCACAATCTTTAAAAAGAAAGATGCTGACCAGCACACTACGGCCTCGCGGCTTTGCCCTGCAACGGCCTACGCAGAGAGCCGGCAGGTTGCCGCCACTCGTTACAATGTGTAACATTGTGCGGGTGGGGCAGCTGAATCTGGCCGGGGGCGCGCTCGCCACGGACGAGTTGCCGGCAGTGGCGCGGGAGTTGGGGCTTGATATTGTTCTTGTTCAAGAACAGTATGCTAAGTCCCAACTCATCGTCCAAGTCGACGACTCCTCCCAGGCGGGCGTGTACCCACATAGTCGGAGTATGGCGGTGGCAGTACTACACCACCTATCAAACAGGTACTGCATGGTGACGCACATAAAACGCATTGATTGCTACGTGGTGTCGGCATATTTTAAATTCTCCGACGACATAAATCATCACCTTGCCCACCTAGAGCGCGTGATGGACGAGCTGAGGGGAAAACGGGTGTGCATCGGAGCGGACTGTAATGCCCACTCCCCAATGTGGTTCTGCTCGCTGGGGCAGTCATCTGGACGTGGAGCTACGGAGGACCTGAAGAGGAGGGCGATGGAAGATTTCATCCTGTCGCGTGGCCTCACCATCCTGAATGCCGCTGGCCAACCAGCAACCTTTTCAACGGCAAACGGGGAATCCAACGTCGATATTACGTTAACCACCAGAGGCGTCAACGCGAAGAATTGGAAGGTACATCCCGAGGCGAGTACCTCGGATCACCGGCTAATAACATTCGAGGTGAGCCAGCCCACCCAACGGGTCGTGGTCCAATGCGCTGAGCCAAGCGAGGAGCTGCCGAGGTACAGGGATAAGGGTGTTGATTGGGAAGGGTTCGAAGACGCAATCAGAGTGAATATAGGATGTCTGAACTTTAGGAAGGATGCCAACGCGATCAGCCGTGACTTCACGAACGTGATCACAAAGTCAGCGCAGCAACAACTTGGACGTAGGAGGACGCGGAAAGCAGGTGGATATGAATGGTGGACGCAAGAGCTGGACCAGCTCCGTAGGGCGTGTGGCGCTGCGAGGCGCGTATGGCAGCGCTGTAAAAAGCGCGGTGGGGTAGAAGCCACTGCATGTGAGGACTTTAGAATGGCACGAGCGACATATCGACGGAGGAAGGAGGAGACGGAACTCGCGTGGTTCCGGGGGCTTGCCGAATCCGGCAATCAGGACCCCTTTGGTCTGGCCTACCGTGTTGCAAGCGGGCGGAACCGTCCTCCCGCTAACGTCATCAACGGCACGAAGTTCGCCGAGGGATTCGCGGGGACCGTAGACGAGGCCATGCACGATCTTGTTCACGCCTTGTGTCCGGATGATGATCCATCCCAAGATACAGGGTATCACAAACAGGTGCGGATCTCGGCCGCTCTGCTCCCTTCGGGTCCCAATGCACTTCCTCCGTCAGGGGACCTAATGGGACTCATGATTAGGCAATTGCCTAACACGGCGCCAGGGCTCGACGGGGTGACCGCCAGGATAGTACGCCACGTCTGGGCCGCTGCCTCGGTGGAGTTCCACCTTGTGTATGCCCGCTGTGTAGACGAAGGCGTCTTCCCGGACGTCTGGAAGGACGGTCGTCTCTTGGTCCTGCCAAAAGGTCAATGATAAGCCACTCACGGACCCAAAAGCGTATCGCCCGATTACGCTTCTCTCTATCCTTGGTAAGTTACTTGAACGCGTAATCCTACACTGTGCACCTCAGATCTCCAGCGGGATATCGGACTGCCAGCACGGGTTTTCCCCGGGAAAGTCTACCGGTCACGGCTCTTAACGTGATCTTAACCGCAGGCAGGGCGTCCACGGCGCGATACGTCCAAGCGATCTGTCTTGACATCTCGGGTGCGTTTGACAATGCCTGGTGGCCCATGATTATGGTCAAGGCGAAAAGAGGGGGATGCCCCCCGAACATCTATAAGATGCTCGCGGGTTATTTCACTGGCCGCCGAGTTGGCCTCTTCGTGGGTGACCAGGTTTATTGGAAAGGTTCCACCATGGGGTGTCCGCAGGGATCCGTGCTTGGACCAACACTGTGGAACGTTCTCCTTGATGACCTGCTGCGATCACCATTGCCGGAGGGAGTAAGCATGGTGGCCTATGCCGACGACGTCACCGTTTTGATCGAGGCGCAGTCGAGATCTGCCATTGAGAACGCGGCCGCTGAGGTCCTTACCACCATCTCTGACTGGGGCGTCCGTAACAGACTGGGGTTCTCCCCTGCCAAGTCATCCACGATGACGATTAAGGGGAAGCTCCAGAGAACCCCAGTCATACGCTTCGGCGGCAACTCGATCCGATCAGTGAACTCGGTAACCGTGCTAGGGGTGGTGATCGACAGCAGCCTTCTGTTTACGCAGCATGCACAGGGGATAGTAGAACGCGCGGCCAAATGCTACGGGAAGATGTCGCGTGTGTCGGCCTCTTCCTGGGGCATTCGATATCCAGGCCTCCGGACTTTGTATAAGGGCACTTTTGTTGCGACCCTTGTGTATGCTGCGGCCTGCTGGTTCGAGCGCCTTCGGGTGCAATCCATCTGCGGCATCCTTCTCCGGGGGCAGCGGCCTGCACTAGTGCTGATGACCAAAGCGTACCGGTCAGTCAGCACTGCCGCTCTCCCGGTGCTAGCCGGAGTATTACCCGCAGACTTGGAGGTAGCCCGTGCAGGCAGGACGGAGGTGGCACGCCAGTCCGCGACCAAGGTAGAGATGAGCAGGCACAAACGAGAAATTTTGGAGGACGTGCTGCGTATCTGGCAGGATCGGTGGGAGTCAGAGACGAAGGGTCGCGAGCTATATCAATTCTTCCCCGACGTGTCTGGGAGACTCAGTTCGCACTGGGTCGCACCAGATTATGTAACGTCCCAGATACTAACCGGGCATGGGTGTTTTAACAAACGCCTGTGTGATATGCGTCTCAGGGATGACAGTTCGTGTATATGTGGTGAACGCGAGGAGGACAGACATCATGTATTGTGGTGCTGTCCAGTATATCAGGACCTACGTGGGGAGCTGTTAAAAGGGATTGTAGTTGACGAACCTGGACCAATATGGTACCCGGACCTTGTGTCCTCGGAAGCGAACTTCGCCAGGCTGCGTGAGTTCGCGCATGGCTGGCACAGACGGAGAAACGACCCGGACTGCTCGGCGCTAGAGGGCGCCACCTGTGATGTGGCGTCAGCGGCCCCAGAAGGGGGAGAAACGCACAATTAGGGACAAGGACATAGATTAATAACTTGTAGGGAGTCAAGAATTGTGCGCGGTGGAGTGCAATAGTCCCAAGGACACGCAATATCCGCGCACATCTCCCACGATTCGGCCAGTATAACCATAGTGTTGGTATGGCCATGGGAGGTGGTGGGTTGACCCTACTTATGCGACGACGACTTAATTACGCCTTGCGCTCGGGCCGCCGCGACGATCGGACGTGCGCTCTCTCCGTACCGCTCCGCGCCACGTGCTCCGCGCCAAGTACTGGGCAGTAGACCCTCGTTTTTCTTAGCATTTTTCGTGTTTTTCCTTGACGTTTCGCGATATACATGTTTATGTGTTGTCGTGTTTTGCGATAGGGACGCGTTAAGTATTATTTGTGCTGTGTTTATTGTATTTATTCACTTTGTTTCCGCCGGTGAGGTTAGGTTAGCCTAGCCCACCTTCTGACGGTTCGTGTGTGCGCTAGGACGCGGTGTTATTATTCTAGGAACGTAATTTCAGTGTTTCAGTGACGCGTGTGTCTGTGCCTGTGCCTGAAATCGTGTTTCTCCAGTGTTGCGGTCGACCGCGTGGTCGACATAACCTCTGCGCCCACGTGCTCGCGCACGCGGTGCGGCGGCTGACAGCTGCTGTCAGCCTGACAGCGGCTGCCGGAAGCGGCGGGCGGCGAGGCTTGGCGTGCGAGGATTTGGCCGGCGCGGTTGACTGCTACCTGGAAGGAGGTAACGGGTTGGTTGGATCGCTCCTCCAGCCCGGTTTCTCTCTAGACTTTCCGCGCATAGCTCTTGTGTTACCTGTGGGCGGTGACGTGTGTGACAGCTGTAGCAACTGTCAGCCTGACGTTGACGTTGACGGTGACGTTGACGTTGACGTTGACGGGTGACACAGACACTGACATTAGGTGCGCGTTTAGTTAGTGTATAGCTTTGGGTATCGGCCATTTGGCCAACCCTCCTCATTGCCAGTCCCATACGTACATTCGTAAGGGACTTGGACAATTTTTAGTTTGTAGTTGCTATATTTTTATTTTATTTGCTTACTTTGTTTTATTTGACTCTGTTTACTTGACTCTGGTTATCCTGCTCTTATTTTGTTTTATTTTGTATTTCTTTTGTGTATACGTATATTCGCATAATACAATATCGTATAATATTATCGGTGTATGCGACTCGCACTATGGACGAGCAGGAGGAGCTGGCGGCGTTCGCGCCCCGGCCCAGTATAGGGAGGAGCCCCCATCAACCCCCCGCTGCCCAACACCAGTGGACCCTGCAGCCGAAAAGCGCCCTCTACCCTCCCCGGAGGAGGTACCACCTCGGAGGGCGTGCACCGAGCGACGCACGACTGCAAGCGTCACCACCAGCAAGCTGACCCCGCCAGTAGGCGGCATCTTGACCGCAGCCACCCCCAGGACCGCCCCAAGGAATGTCAAGAAGCCCTCGGCCGCCCCCTCCGCGCCGCCGAAGAGCGGAGCCCCAGAGGAGCTAAGGACCGCGATACCAACGGATTCAACAGCAGAAGGCCCCACCAAGTCATCACCGATCGCACCGCCGACGTACGCTCCGGCTCCGGTAGAAACGGAGGAGTGGGCCATAAAAGCATCGTTGGGGGACCTCTTCCACAGGATGGACAGCATCCTAAAAAATGCTGTCAAAATCTGCAGCGCGCCGGGCAGTAAATTAAATAAAGCCGACGTGGCCACGATTAACGCCATAGCCCAGGAGGCGTTGGCCATCCAAGGGACAACAGGATTCCGCGCAGGAGACGTGTCCGCAAAACTGATGGCAGCTCAGGAACGTATCCGCAGCCTCAAAGAGGAAGTCACCTATCTTCGAGCCGCCAGGGAGCACACAGCACCAGCTCCCGCCGCTGGACCGCCACCGCCGAAGACCTTCGCCCAGGTCACTACGGGCCGCGTCAACATCCCCATCCCGGCAACGCAGGGCCCGGTGATCGCACTGCGATCGAAGGGAACACCACGTTGAAGACCGCCTAGGAGACCAAGTCCGCACTGAAGAAGGCGGTGGACCCGAGAGTAGTGCGGGTCCAGGTGGACAAGGTCCGGAAGATAGGGAACGCGGGGGTCGTAGTACAGACCCCCACCGAGGAGGCAGCCAAGCGGCTGCGAGCGGCGGTTCCGTCAACCCTGAGGGTAACGGAGCCCAAGACGAGGCTCCCGAGACTGGCCATCCACGGGGTGAACGAGGACGTCAGTTTAGAGGACTTTATGGAAGCCGTATACGTCCAAAATTTAGAGGAGGACCCAAACTGGACCCTGGAAAGGCTGAAGCGGGAAGGACGGGCCGTCTTCAAAAGGAGCCGCCGTGGCAGTGCTGACTCCACGTATATCATCGAATGCCGCCCGTCCCTCAGAGAGGAACTGCTCAGAAGGGAGCACCTTTACCTGTCCTGGAGTTTATGCAGGGTGGAGGACCATGTCCAGGTGACATGCTGCTCCAAGTGCCAGCTGTACGGGCACCCGGAGCGGTATTGTAAGAGCCCGAAAGTTATCTGCGGCAGATGCGCAGAAACGGGCCACAAAACTCAAGAATGCACGGCAGAGAAGAGCGTGTGCGCTACGTGCACGGTCTTCAAAAGAAAGGACGCGGACCAACACACAACGGCCTCACGGCATTGCCCTGCGAGGGCCTACGCGGAGAGCCGGCAGGTTGCCGCCACTCGTTACAGTGTGTGATACTGTGCGGGTGGGGCAGCTGAACCTGGCTGGGGGCGCGCTCGCCACGGAGGAGTTGCCGGCAGTGGCGCGGGAGTTGGGGCTTGATATTGTTCTTGTCCAAGAACAATATGGCTAAGGTCCCAATCGTCTAGTCCAAGTCGATGAATCCTCCCGGCGGGTGTGTACATCCACGGCCAGACCAGAGAGACAGCGGTGGCAGTGCTTCACCATTGAGCACGCGGTACTTGCTATGGTGGTGCACTAAAAAAGCTAGAAATGTTACGCGATATCTGGCGTATTTCAATACGCGGAACCCGATTAATACGCATCTAATCACCTCGAAAAAGTTCTTGACGCCATGAGGGCCAACCGTGTCACATCGGGGGTAGGACAGCAACGCCACGCGCCATGGTGGACTGACAGTGGCCGCAGGTCTACGGGCCGAGCGGACTACCGAAGAACAGAGCCGCCGCGCGATGGAGGATTTTCGTGTTACGACGAGGCAGGAACTTGCCAACCGTGAAGGGCAAACCACTAGGTTTTGGACAGCGAACGGAGAGTCAATGTAGACCTGACGCTCGCCACGAGAGGCGTCGAGATTTCATCGTGGATAGTACACCCAGAGGCCAGCACATCTGACCACCGATTGATCACTTTTGGGGTGCGCCAGCCCGCCCAACGGGTCGTGTTCCAATGCGCAGAGCCAAGCGAGGAGCTGCCGAGGTTCAGGGACAAGGGTGTGGATTGGGAAGGGTTTGAAGACGCAATCAGAATGAAAATGGGATGCTTGGATTTTAGGAAGGATGCAAATGCGGTGAGTAGGGACTTCACGCAAGTCATCGTCAAATCAGCACAGCAGAGACTCGGAGAACGGAGGAGAACTCGACAAACTGGGTACGAATGGTGGACGAAAGAACTGGACCAGCTTCGTAGGGCGTGTGGCGCCGCAAGGCGCGTATGGCAGCGCTGCAAAAAGCGCAGTGGGGTCGAAGCCACTGCATGTGAGAATTTTAGGATGGCGCGAGCGGCATATCGGCGGAGGAAGGAGGAGACGGAAATCGCGTGGTTCCGGGGGCTTACCGAATCCGGCAATCAAGACCCCTATGGTCTGGCCTACCGAGTTGCAAGCGGGCGGAACCGTCCTCCCGCTAACGTCATCAACGGCACGAAGTTCGCCGAGGGATTCGCGGGGACCGTAGACGAGGCCATGCACGATCTTGTTCACGCCCTGTGTCCGGATGATGACCCATCCCAAGATACAGGGTATCACAAACAGGTGCGGATCTCGGCCGCTCTGCTCCCTTCGGGTCCCAATGTACTTCCTCCGACAGGGGACCTAATGGGACTCATGATTAGGCAATTGCCTAACACGGCGCCAGGGCTCGACGGGATGACCGCCAGGATAGTACGCCACGTCTGGGCCGCTGCCTCGGTGGAGTTCCACCTTGTGTATGCCCGCTGTGTAGACGAAGGCGTCTTCCCGGATGTCTGGAAGGACGGTCGTCTCTTGGTCCTGCCAAAAGGCAATGATAAGCCACTCACGGACCCAAAAGCGTATCGCCCGATTACGCTTCTCTCTATCTTTGGTAAGTTACTTGAACGCGTAATCCTATACTGTGCACCTCAGATCTCCAGCGGGATATCGGACTGCCAGCACGGGTTTTCCTCGGGAAAGTCTACGGTCACGGCTCTTAACGTGATCTTAACCGCAGGCAGGGCGTCCACGGCGCGATACGTCCAAGCGATCTATCTTGACATCTCGGGTGCGTTTGACAATGCCTGGTGGCCCATGATTATGGTCAAGGCGAAAAGAGGAGGATGCCCCCCGAACATCTATAAGATGCTCGCGGGTTATTTCACTGGCCGCCGAGTTGGCCTCTTCGTGGGTGACCAGGTTTATTGGAAAGGTTCCACCATGGGGTGTCCGCAGGGATCCGTGCTTGGACCAACACTGTGGAACGTTCTCCTTGATGACCTGCTGCGATCACCATTGCCGGAGGGAGTAAGCATGGTGGCCTATGCCGACGACGTCACCGTTTTGATCGAGGCGCAGTCGAGATCTGCCATTGAGAACGCGGCCGCTGAGGCCCTTACCACCATCTCTGACTGGGGTGTCCGTAACAGACTGGGGTTCTCCCCTGCCAAGTCATCCACGATGACGATTAAGGGGAAACTCCAGAGACCCCCAGTCATACGCTTCGGCGGCAACTCGATCCGATCAGTGAACTCGGTAACCGTGCTAGGGGTGGTGATCGACAGCAGCCTTCTGTTTACGCAGCATGCACAGGGGATAGTAGAACGCGCGGCCAAATGCTACGGGAAGATGTCGCGTGTGTCGGCCTCTTCCTGGGGCATTCGATATCCAGGCCTCCGGATCTTGTACAAGGGCACTTTCGTTGCGACCCTTGTGTATGCTGCGGCCTGCTGGTTCGAGCGCCTCCGGGTGCAATCCATCTGCGGCATCCTTCTCCGGGGGCAGCGGCCTGCACTAGTGCTGATGACCAAAGCGTACCGGTCAGTCAGCACTGCCGCTCTCCCGGTGCTAGCCGGAGTTTTACCCGCAGACTTGGAGGTAGCCCGTGCAGGCAGGACGGAGGTGGCACGCCAGTCCGCGACCAAAGAAGAGATGAGCAGGCACAAACGACAAATTTTGGAGGACGTGCTGCGTATCTGGCAGGATCGGTGGGAGTCAGAGACGAAGGGTCGCGAGCTTTACCAATTCTTCCCCGACGTGTCTGGGAGACTCAGTTCGCACTGGGTCGCACCAGATTATGTAACGTCCCAGATACTAACCGGGCATGGGTGTTTTAACAAACGCCTGTGTGATATGCGTCTCAGGGATGATAGTCCATTCCTGTCATTCGCCATCCATTCAACTACATACTTCTTAGATTAACTGAGGTCGGATATTCTTCTTCTTCCATCCATTCCTGTCATTCGCCATCCATTCAACTACATACTTCTTAGATTAACTGAGGTCGGATATTCTTCTTCTTCCATCCATTCCTGTCATTCGCCATCCATTTAACTACATACTTCTTAGATTAACTGTGGTCGGGTATTCTTCTTTTCCCATACGTTCCTGTCATTCGCCATTCATTAATCTACATATTTCCCATTTTATCTGTGGTCTTACGTAGCAGTATGTCTTCTTCATCCATATGTCCCTGTCATTCGTTCTCCAATCATTTACATAATATTCCTTTTCAATTATAGCAATCCACACACAATCTCTCCATCTTTTCCGTGGTCTTCTGCGTCTCCCCTCACTAACTTTCATACACATCCACATACTTGCTCTACAATACTACATCTTTCTCATTACATACCACTTATTTCATTTATTCATAGACAGGTGTCACTTTCATGCAACCTCTAATATTTACCTACTCATTCCTTATCTTATGCGTTCTCATCATACCTGAATGCCTGACGCCACACATCCCTCTTAATATTCTCATCTCTGTCACATTCAAAATATTTCGATAAAAGACTAATTGTCTTTTATCCATCTTTTTATCATTCAGATCCATACGTTAAGACAGGTCTAACATAGACCAGTACAATAGGTGGTATGTTTATAGCGGCCTCGTAAGACAACATTTAGGAGTCGCATAACATTTTTTAGCCACTCGTAAAGATGATGTTAATAGGAAACATATGATGTCAGTTGCTAAGTGGAAAATATGTAAAATTTATGCTGAGTAAAAATTTGTTCAAATATGTACCAATAGATGGCATTGTATGCTTTTACATCGCGCATGCATTATGATTTTTCGGATAGATTCCCAGTTCAGACAAAATTTTCCATGATATTACGAGTACAATGTGTTTTTTTTATTGACCCGAATAAAAGTGCAAAGCAGTGGTTCCTACATCAACCTGATCAATTCCAGCGAGGCCAAGGATTGACGTGGAGAAGGGTTTCCCGTGAACGGTAGTTGATGAAAACGTGTGTGGCGACACCTAACATCGCCCGAAGAAAGATGTTCAGCAGCAGATGACGTTAATCTGACAGTTCATACAAGATCGTAATTCTCATACGTTCCTACATCGCGAAAGTAAAGTTCGCAGACCGACATAAGATATATACGACAAACCAAGATGGTACACCGGACCAATAACACCCGGCTCGGCGGAAGATCATCCCTTTTCGTGGGAATCATTCTATAACCCCACACGTGAAAAATGATTTGATGACAATGTCTGGGAAACAAAATTTCAGCCAATAGCCATTCGTGTGCCAACCCGCACTGAAAGCGCGCACGTCCACGGCAGTAACTCGTGAATCGTGACACATCGCTACCTATCCTATCGACCCACTGTGACTTCACTAAAATCTTTGGTGCTTTGGGACTTCATCAAAATCTTCGGGGGTCATAATACGAGAAACAACCAGACCTAGGTAATATCCATGAAAAGCCCTAAACGAGAAACAGACGGGACTCTGGCGAAGGCTTTTCCCTACGGGGTTGGGAGGTGAAACGAAAATCGTTCCCGAAAAACAAACAATTGTGGTAAGAACAAGAAGTCAGCCACCGTAGATAGGGAATCTCTAAAAACGACGCGCAGTAGCGTTGCCCGATTTGAAGCAAGTGGGTTATGGCTACCGTGCCGTGGGCGGACATGGCCAAAGACGAGTGAACCAAAAAGGAAATTCCGCTTCGCAACGTGGAACATTGCCACGCTAACTGGACGTACGAGGGAAAACAGAATGGAATCGAAAACCGGAGACACAGTAGAAGCTCCGGAAAGCTGTCGACCCAATGACGACACGAGTCCAAGTCAAAAAGATCTGGAAGCGAGAAACGCTGGTGTCGTCGTCTTCAAAAACCATGGATGACGACGCCACCAAGAAGCGTTGGCCGGAGGTGCCTCTGACTGTGCGCCACGGAGCAGAAGTCGCGCCTGACACGGGTGGACATTCAAAACGTGGCAGAGTCGCTGAAGATATAAGAGCACTAAGGTGCCACCCATGAGCAGAACTACGAGTCAAACCCGACTGACCCTACTTACGCCCGCAGCAAAGACGTTCGCCCAGGTGACAACCGGCAGGGTGAACATACCTATTCCAACCACCAACGGACCTGTCATCGCCGTGTACCCCAGCGAGGGTACAACCTACCTCAAAACAGCGGAGGAGACCAAGACTGAGCTCAAGAAGGCAGTCGACCCCAGGGCCACTAGGGTCCAGGTCGACCAGGTACGGAAAGTGGGGAACGCGGGGGTCATCGTACAGACCCCCACAGAGGAAGCCGCAAAGCGACTTAGGGCCGCAGTACCATCGACCATGAGGGTAACAAAGCCCAAAACCAGGCTCCCCAGGCTTGCAGTACACGGGATGACCGAGGCCATAAACTTAGACGAATTTATGGACGCGGTCTACGACCAGAATTTCGAGGACAACCCGAACTGGACCAGGGAGAAGCTGAAGAGGGAGGGACGTGCTGTCTTTAAAAGAAGCCGCCGCAGACAAGCCGAAGCCACGGTCATCCTCGAATGCCGACCCACGCTGAGAGAAGAGCTGCTACAAAAAGAAACCCTCTACTTGGCATGGAACCTGTGCCGAGTAGAGGACCATGTACAGGTCACGTGCTGTTCTAAGTGCCAGCTATACGGCCACCCGGAGCGGTACTGTAGGAGCCCAAAAACATTCTGCGGTCGCTGCGCCAGCACTGACCACACCACATCGGACTGCAAGGCGGAGAAGGCAGTATGTGCAACGTGCACCATATTTCAAAAGCAGAACGCGGACCAACATACAACGGCCTCGCGGCTTTGCCCTGCGAGGGCCTACGCGGAGAGCCGGCAGGTTGCCGCCACTCGTTACAGTGTGTGATACTGTGCGAGTGGGGCAGCTGAACCTGGCTGGGGGCGCGCTCGCCACGGAGGAGTTGCCGGGACAGGGCACAAGACACAGGACTGCACGTCGGAAAAGAGCGTGTGCGCCACGTGCACAATCTTTAAAAAGAAAGATGCTGACCAGCACACTACGGCCTCGCGGCTTTGCCCTGCGAGGGCCTACGCAGAGAGCCGGCAGGTTGCCGCCACTCGTTACAATGTGTAACACTGTGCGGGTGGGGCAGCTGAATCTGGCCGGGGGCGCGCTCGCCACGGACGAGTTGCCGGCAGTGGCGCGGGAGTTGGGGCTTGATATTGTTCTTGTCCAAGAACAGTATGCTAAGTCCCAACTCATCGTCCAAGTCGACGACTCCTCCCAGGCGGGCGTGTACCCACATAGCCGGAGTATGGCGGTGGCAGTACTACACCACCTATCAAACAGGTACTGCATGGTGGCACACATAAAACGTATAGATTGCTACGTGGTGTCGGCATATTTTAAATACTCCGACGACATCAACTTACACATTGCCCACCTGGAGCGAGTGATGGACGAACTAAGAGGGAAACGAGTGTGCATCGGGGCGGATTGCAATGCCCATTCCCCAATGTGGTTCTGCTCGTTGGGACAGTCATCTGGACGTGGAGCTACGGAGGATCTGAAGAGGAGGTCAATGGAAGATTTCATCCTGTCGCGTGGCCTCACCATCTTGAATGCCGCTGGCCAACCAGCAACATTTTCCACGGCAAACGGAGAATCAAACGTTGATATTACTTTAACCACCAGAGGCGTCAATGCGAAGCATTGGAAAGTACATCCCGACGCGAGTACCTCGGATCACCGGCACCGGATCACCGGCCGGACGTGATGTTTGAGCAAAACTTTGAGGACGACCCAAACACAAAGTGGACCCGGGAGCGGCTGAAGCGGGAGGGACGAGCCATCTACAAGAGAAGCCGCAGAGGCAGCCCCGAAGCAACCTACATCTTGGAATGCCGCCCGTCCCTACGCGAGGAGCTCCTAGGAAAGGAGAACATATACCTGGCGTGGAACCTGTGCCATGTGGAAGATCACGTCCAGGTGACCTGCTGTGCCAAGTGTCAGCTGTACGGGCACCCGGAACGTTACTGCAGAAGCACGAAGGCGTACTGCGGCCGCTGCGGGAGCACTGAACATCGCACCCCGGAATGTAAGGAGGAGAAGGCGGTGTGCGCCACGTGCACAATATTCAAGAAAAAGGATGCTGACACACACACAACGGCCTCGCGGCTTTGCCCTGCGAGGGCCTACGCGGAGAGCCGGCAGGTTGCCGCCACTCGTTACAGTGTGTGATACTGTGCGAGTGGGGCAGCTGAACCTGGCTGGGGGCGCGCTCGCCACGGAGGAGTTGCCGGCAGTGGCGCGGGAGTTGGGGCTTGAAATTGTTCTTGTCCAAGAACAATATGCTAAGTCCCAACTCATCGTCCAAGTCGATGACTCCTCCCAGGCCGGCGTGTACCTCCACTGCCAGAGGACAGCGGTGGCAGTGCTTCACCATTTGAGCACGCGCTACTGCCTGGTGGCGCACATTAAAAGGCTTGATATGTACATGATATCGGCGTATTTCAAATACGCGGACCCGATTGACACACACCCTGAGGGGCCACCGTGTTATCATCGGGGTGGACAGTAACGCCCACTCGCCAATGTGGCACTGCACTGTGGCACAGTCTACGGGGAGGGAGCCACGGAAGATCACAAGCGGCGCGCGGTGGAAGACTTTATATCTTCCAGAGGCCTGGAAATCGCCAACCAAGAAGGTCAACCATTAACATTCTGGACCGCCAACGGTGAATCGAACGTAGACCTGACACTCACCACGAGAGGCACCGTAATTACATCGTGGGAAGTACACCCAGAGGCGAGTACGTCGGACCACCGCCTGATCACCTTTGGGATGCGCCAGCCCGCCCAACGGGTCGTGTTCCAATGCGCAGAGCCAAGCGAGGAGCTGCCGAGGTTCAGGGACAAGGGTGTGGATTGGGAAGGGTTCGAAGACGCAATCAGAATGAACATGGGACGCTTGGATTTCAGGAAGGATGCGAATGCAGTGAGTAGGGAGTTCACGCAAGTCATCGTCAAATCAGCACAGCAGAGACTCGGAGAACGGAGGAGAACTCGGCAAACTGGGTATGAATGGTGGACGAAAGAACTGGACCAGCTTCGTAGGGCGTGTGGCGCGTATGGCAGCGCTGCAAAAAGCGCGGTGGGGTAGAAGCCACTGCATGTGAGAACTTTAGGATGGCACGAGCGACATATCGACGGAGGAAGAAGGAGACGGAACTCGCGTGGTTCCGGGAGCTTGCCGAATCCGGCAATCAGGACCCCTATGGTCTGGCCTACCGTGTTGCAAGCGGGCGGAACCGTCCTCCCGCTAACGTCATCAACGGCACGAAGTTCGCCGAGGGATTCGCGGGGACCGTAGACGAGGCCATGCACGATCTTGTTCACGCCCTGTGTCCGGATGATGATCCATCCCAAGATACAGGGTATCACAAACACGGAGGACTGGGCGACCAGAGCGTCGCTTGGGGAGCTGTTCCAGCGGATGGACAGCATACTGAAAAAGGCTGTCTGTATATGCAATGCGCCGGGCAGTAAGTTGAATAAGGGAGACGTCGCGGCCATCACCGCCATAGCCCAGGAGGCGCTGGCCATACAAGGGGCCACGGGGCTTCAGAGCAGGAGACGTAAGCGCGAAACTGATGGCATCTCAGGAGCGAGTGAAGTGCCTCGAGGAGGAAGTAGCTGCCCTTCGGGCTGCTGCTAAGGAAGCACCGCCTATGGTCCTCCCCACAGGGATCCCACAGGCCAAAACCTTTGCCCAGGCCACCAAGGGCAAGGTGAGGGTCCCGATCCCGACAGCGCAAGGGCCGGTAATAGTATACCCCAGCCAGTAAGGGCCTGTATACCCCAGCGAGGGGAACACCAACATAAAGACTGCAGAGGAAACAAAAGCAGAACTTAAAAAAGCAGTGGACCCACGAGCCGCCCGGGTCCAAATAGATAAAGTGCGGAAAATTGGGAATGCGGGGGTTGTCGTGCAGACATCAACCGAGGAGGCTGCGAAGCGCCTAAGAGCGGCGGTTCCCGTAACCCTGCGAGTGTCGGAGCCGAAGACGCGACTACCTCGCCTAGCAATTCATGGGGTCACGGAGAGTATCCCACTAGAGGAGTTCATAGACGTCGTCTATGAACAAAACTACGAGGATGACCCAGTGGACCAGGGAACGCCTGAAGCGGGACGGCCGTGCAATTTACAAAAGAAGCCGGAAGGGTAGCCCAGAGGCTACATACATTTTAGAATGCCGCCCAGCCCTGAGGGAGGAACTTCTAAGGAAGGAGGAACTCTACCTGGCATGGAACGTTTGCCGGGTAGAGGACCACATTCAAGTGACCTGCTGCGCGAAGTGCCAAATGTATGGGCACCCAGACTGGTACTGCAGGAGCGCGAAGGCGTACTGCGGCCGCTGCGGGAGCACAGACCACAGGAGCCCGGACTGCAAAGAGGAGAAGGCGGTGTGCACTACATGCAAAATATTTAAGAAGAAAGATTGCGGACACACACACTACCAGCAAGCCGGCAGGTTTCCGCCACTCGTTACAATGTGTAACACTGTGCGGGTGGGGCAGCTGAATCTGGCTGGGGGCGCGCAAGCCACGGACGAGTTGCCGGCAGTGGCGCGGGAGTTGGGGCTTGATATTGTTCTTGTCCAAGAACAGTATGCTAAGTCCCAACTCATCGTCCAAATCGACGACTCCTCCCAGGCGGGCGTGTACCCACATAGCCGGAGTATGGCGGTGGCAGTGTTACACCATCTATCTAATAGACACTGCATGGTGATACACATAAAACACATAGATTGCTACATGGTGTCGGCATACTTCAAGTATGCCGACGATATCAATCACCACATTGCCCACCTAGAGCGCGTGATGGACGAGCTGAGAGGAAAACGGGTGTGTATCGGGGGTATAACCATAGTGTTGGTATGGCTATGGGAGGTGGTGGGACCGCCACCACCGAAGACCTTCGCCCAAATCACCACGGGCCGGGTCAACATCACCATCACGGCAACGCAGGGCCCGGTGATCGCGGTGTACCCGAGCGAAGGGTACACCTCGCTGAAGACTGCTGAGGAGACGAAGACAGCACTCAAGAAGGCGGTCGATCCCAGAATAGTGCGGGTCCAGGTGGACAAGGTCCGCAAGGTAGGGAACTCGGGGGTCGTCGTACAGACCCCCACTGAGGAGGCAGCCAAGCGGCTGCGAGCGGCGGTTCCCTCTACCCTGAGGGTAACGGAGCCCAAGACCTGGAAGACTTCATGGAAGCAGTTCATGTCCAAAACCTCGAGGAGGACCCCAACTGGACCCTGGATAGGCTGAAGCGGGAAGGACGGGCCGTTTTCAAGAGGAGCCGCCGTGGCAGTGCAGACTCCACATACATAATATAATGCCGCCCGTCCCTCAGAGAGGAACTGCTCCGTAGGTAGCACCTGTACCTATCATGGAACCTTTGCAAGGTGGAGAACCATGTCCAAGTAACGTGCTGCTCCAAGTGCCAGCTCTACGGACACCCGGAGCGGTACTGTAAGAGCACGAAGACATCCTGTGGCAGATGCGCAGAGACCCCTTTGCCTGCGAGGACCTACGCGGAGAGCCGGCAGGTTGCCGCCACACGCTACAGTGTGTAACACGGTGCGGGTGGGGCAGCTGAATCTGGCCGGGGGCGGGCTCGCCACGGACGAGTTGCCGGCAGTGGCGCGGGAGTTGGGGCTTGATATAGTTTCTTGTCCAAAAACAGTATGCTAAGTCCCAACTCATCGTCCAAGTCGACGACTCCTCCCAGGCGGGGCGTGTACCCACATAGCACGGGCCGGGTCAACATCACCATCACGGCAACGCAGGGCCCGGTGATCGCGGTGTACCCGAGCGAAGGGTACACCTCGCTGAAGACTGCTGAGGAGACGAAGACAGCACTCAAGAAGGCGGTCGATCCCAGAATAGTGCGGGTCCAGGTGGACAAGGTCCGCAAGGTAGGGAACTCGGGGGTCGTCGTACAGACCCCCACTGAGGAGGCAGCCAAGCGGCTGCGAGCGGCGGTTCCCTCTACCCTGAGGGTAACGGAGCCCAAGACCTGGAAGACTTCATGGAAGCAGTTCATGTCCAAAACCTCGAGGAGGACCCCAACTGGACCCTGGATAGGCTGAAGCGGGAAGGACGGGCCGTTTTCAAGAGGAGCCGCCGTGGCAGTGCAGACTCCACATACATAATATAATGCCGCCCGTCCCTCAGAGAGGAACTGCTCCGTAGGTAGCACCTGTACCTATCATGGAACCTTTGCAAGGTGGAGAACCATGTCCAAGTAACGTGCTGCTCCAAGTGCCAGCTCTACGGACACCCGGAGCGGTACTGTAAGAGCACGAAGACATCCTGTGGCAGATGCGCAGAGACCCCTTTGCCCTGCGAGGACCTACGCGGAGAGCCGGCAGGTTGCCGCCACACGCTACAGTGTGTAACACGGTGCGGGTGGGGCAGCTGAATCTGGCCGGGGGCGGGCTCGCCACGGACGAGTTGCCGGCAGTGGCGCGGGAGTTGGGGCTTGATATAGTTCTTGTCCAAAAACAGTATGCTAAGTCCCAACTCATCGTCCAAGTCGACGACTCCTCCCAGGCGGGCGTGTACCCACATAGCCGGAGTATGGCGGTGGCAGTATTACACCACCTATCGAACAGGCACTGCATGGTGGTACACATAAAAACTATTGACTGCTACATGGTGTCGGCATACTTCAAATATGCCGACGATTTGCTCACCTAGAGCGCGTGATGGACGAACTGAAAGGGAAACGGGTCTGTATCGGAGCGGACTGCAATGCCCATTCCTCAATGTGGTTCTGCTCGCTGGGACAGTCATCGGGACGTGGAGCTACGGAGGACCTGAAGAGGAGGTCAATGGAAGATTTTATTTTGTCAAGAAACCTTACCATACAAAAGGCCCCAGAAATACAAAGGGTGACTCAAATGCTGTGTTGGACATACTAACAGGTGACGAAAGCTGGATTTATTGTTATGATCCTGAAACTAAAAGACAATCTGCTGAATGGGTGTTTCCGTTCGAGGAGTACTAAAGTGAAGAGAGGTCGCAGCGTGGGAGAGAAGATGGTCGCCTCATTCTTCGGAAGGACAGGTCATATCGCAACAGTTTGTTTAGAGGATCGAAAAACAGTTACCGCAGAGTGGTACGCTAACAACTGTTTGCCACTAGTCTTGGAAAAAGTTCGGGAAAAACGACCTCGCAGTAGGATCCTCCTTCACCACGACAACGCCTCGCCGCACACCGCCAAGCAAACACTCGAGTATTTGGCGACGTCAGACATAGAATTACTGGGTCACCCGCCATATAGCCCAGACCTCGCACCCTGCGATTTTTATCTATTTCCAAAAATAAAAGAAAAACTAAAAGGAAAACGTTTCACGGACGCCGAAGAAGCAGTGGCTGCGTATCAAAAGGCCGTCAAAGAGACCCTTAAAGAAGAGTGGGCCAAATGCTTTTCTCAGTGGTTTTATCGATTGCAGCGATTTATTGATGTGAAGGGACACTATTTTGAAAAGATATAATAAAAGTAAACACTTGCTAAATTGTTCAGTTTTTGATTTTCTAAGAACTTTCAGTGCCGCCCTCGTACTTCTTAGATTAACAGTGGTCGGGTATTCTTCTTTCATACGTTCCTGTCATTCGCCATCCATTCAACTACATATTTCTTAGATTAACTGACGTCGGATATTCTTCTTCCTCCATCCATTCCTGTCATTCGACATCCATTCTACTACACACTTCTTAGATTAACTGAGGTCGGGTATTCTTCTTTTCCCATACGTTCCTGTGATTCGCCATTCATTAATCTACATATTTCCTATTTTATCTGTGGTCTTACGTAGCAGTATGTCTTCTTCTTCCATATGTCCATGTCATTCGTTCTCCAATCATTTACATAATATTCCTTTTCAATCATAGCAATCCACACACAATCTCTCCATCTTTTCCGTGGTCTTCTGCGTCTCCCCTCACTAACTTTCATACACATCCACATACTTGCTCTACAATACTACATCTTTCTCATTACATACCACTTATTTCATTTATTCATAGACAGGTGCCACTTTAATGCTACCTCTAATTTGTACCTACTCATTCCTTATCTTATGCGTTCTCATCATACCTGAATGCCTGACGCCACACATCCCTCTTAATATTCTCATCTCTATCACATTTAAAATATTTCGATAAAAGACTAATTGTCTTTTATCAATCTTCTTATCATTCAGATCCATACGTTAAGACAGGTCTAACATAGACCAGTACAATAGGTGGTATGTTTATAGCGGCCTCGTAAGACAACATTTAGGAGTCGCATAACATTTTTTAGCCACGCGTAAAGACTGATGTTAATAGGAAACATATGATGTCAGTTGCTTAGTGCAAAATATGTAAAATTTATGCTGAGTAAAAATTAATTCAAATATGTACCAATAGATGGCGTTGTATGCTTTTACATCGCGTATGCATTATGATTTTTCGGAGAGATTCCCAGTTCAGACAAAATTTTCCATGATATTACGAGTACAAGGTGTTTTTTTTGACCCGAATAAAAGTGCAAAGCAGTGGTTCCTAGATCAACCAGATCAATTCCAGCGAGGCCAAGGATTGACGTGGAGAAGGGTTTCCGTGAACGGTAGTTGATGAACTCCTCTAGTGGGATGCTCTCCGTGACCCCATGTATTGCCTGGCGAGGTAGTCGACTTACCGCTGGCAGCGGTTCCTGTTGCTCGACGTTCCGTGCAGGCCCTCCGAGGTGGTACGCTTCTCAGCTGCAGGGTCCACTGCAGTCGGACAGCGGGGCGTTGTAGGGGGGGGGCTCCTCCCTATGCTGGGCCGGGGCGCGAATGCCGCCAGCTCCTCCTGCTCGTCCATTGGGCGAGTCGCATTAGCCCGATAAGTGATGTACGAGTATTCGAGGGGCACAGTAATGTGTATTTAAAAAGAATATACGAATATTCGTATGGGTCCACAGAAAATAAAAGCAAAAATATAGGCAAAAATATAAGCAAAAATATAAGCAAAAATATAGGCAAAAATATAGACAAAAATAGAGGCAAAAATAGAGGCAAAAATAGAGGCAAAAATAGAGGCAAAAATAAAGACAAAATAAAGACAAAGTAAAAAACAAATAAAAATAAAAACCAAATGAAAACAAAATAAAAATAAAACAAATGGATTGCACTTAAAAATTGTCCAAGTCCCTAACGAATATATTCGTTCGCATCCTTTCTGAAATCCAAGCATCCCATATTCATTCTGCCCTTCCCAATCCACACCCTTGTCCCTGAACCTAAGCAGCTCCTCGCTTGGCTCTGCGCATTGGAACACGACCCGTTGGGCGGGCTGGCGCACCCCAAAAGTAATTAAGCGGTGGTCCGCCTCGCGGTCGTGCTCGCCTCTGGGTGTACCTCCCACGATGTTACGATGCCTCTCGTGGCGAGTGTTAGGTCTACATTTGACTCCCCATTGGCGGTCCAAAATGTGGACGGTTGTCCCTCTCTGTTTGCGATTTCCAGTCCTCTTGAAGAGATGAAGTCTTCTACCGCACGGCGTTTGTGGTCTTCAGTGGCTCCTCGACCCGTTGACTGCGCCACGGTGCAGTGCCACATCGGCGAGTGGGCGTTGCTGTCCACCCCGATAACAATGCGGTGGCCCCTCAAGGCGTCCGAGGACCCTTTCGAGGTGGAGTAAGTGCACGTCGATCGGGTCCGAGTACTTAAAGTACGCCGAGACGACGTACACATCGTGGCTTTTGATGTGCGCCACTAGGCAGTAGCGCGTGCTCAGGTGCCACCGCCTGCCACCGCTGTCCTCTGGCAGTGGAAGTACACTCCGGTCTGGGAGGAGTCATCGACCTGAACGATGAATTGGGACTTAGCATATTGTTCTTGGACAAGAACAATATCAAGCCCCAACTCCCACGCCACTGCCGGCAACTCCTCCGTGGCGAGCGCACCCCCAGTGGCGGCAACATGCCGGCTCTCCGCGTAGGCCCTCGCAGGGCAAAGCCGCGAGGCCGTGGTGTGTTGGTCCGCATCCTTTTTCTTGAAAATCGTGCACGTGGCGCACACGCTCTTCTCCGACGTGCAGTCCTGCGTTTTGTGGCCTGTCTCTGCGCATCTGCCACAGAAAGTTTTCTGTGGCAGATGCTCTTACAGTACCGCTCCGGGTGTCCGTAAAGCTGGCACTTGGAGCAGCACGTTACTTGGACATGGTCCTCCACCTCAGCAAATCAGCGCAGCAAAAACTCGGAGAACGGAGGAGAACTCGGCAAGCAGGGTATGAATGGTGGACGAAAGAACTGGACCAGTTCCGTAGGGCGTGTGGCGCCGCAAGGCGCGTGTGGCAACGCTGTAAAAAGCGTGGTGGGGTAGAAGCCACTGCATGCGAGGAATTCAGAATGGCACGAGCGGCATATCGGCGGAGGAAGGAGGAGACGGAACTCGCGTGGTTCCGGGGGCTTGCCGAATGCTCCCCGGAGGAGGTATCGTCACGGAGAGCCTGCCACGGAGCGCAGTGTAACAGGGACCGCTACTAGCAGTAAGGCAACCCCGCCAGTAGGCGGGATTCTGACCACGGCTACCGCCAGGACCGCCCCCCGGACCGTAAAGAAGCCTTCGAACTGTAAAACATAGCTCTATACAGTCCGCCACGCTCTGTCTCTCACTAAACCCGTGCCGGTTGCGCTCACGAAAATAAACGTGACTTCTCGCGCTACTGGTACGAACTTAATTTTAAATCATTTGGAGCAGGCGGACAGCCAAATAAATAACACTCACAACGTAATAAGTAATATTTTTATAAGTGAGTGATTTCGCGCCCATATTATGGTTGCGTCGTTTAATTTTGAACCGTACATGAAGACCTACACATCGGCCGGACTGGAGACCTGATAACCGTCCGCCGGCCATTCCTGCTCCTCCTCACCGCTGACCAAGTGCGACCCTCCCGTCGGACCGACCAGCCAGGGCAGTACCGGACCCCAGCGAATTCAGACCAGGCCTTTTACCCCCACGACCCTTTTGCTTACGGTATTTTAATATTTTAAATAAATCAATTTTTGTTGACTTAGTGTGTTGACTCATTTACCTCCCAAGTAGATAGCGACGCCTAACGTCACACTTTTCATGTAAAAAAAACGTTGAGAACTATTTTTAAAGAAATAATTAAAGAGAGCCAAAATTTTAGGTGTTACTTTTTCTACTCCTACCGCCGAAAGTCTCCTACCGCCGTAAGTTTTTAATAGTATTTATTTTATCTATGGATAATGTAGTATTTAATATCTATGGATCTGACATGTTCGTGCTTGTTTAGTGAGTGACATTTTCGTCAAAAACATGAAAAAAAATACGCATTGTCAATTAAAACCAGCAACAGATGGCGCCGATCTGAGTGTTCCATTCAAAATCGAATCTCATACGATCCCACATCGCGAAAGCAAAGTTTTTATATCAACTTGAGATATGTACCAAATATTTCGCCTCCCGTAGGTCCTCAAAATCGCTACCTCTTTATAAATAGTATAGATATAGAAGAGATAAGTATTTACAAACAACACTTTATTGAGATGATACTTTACCTTCAAAACATAAAATTTCATTGTCAATTATATAAAAATTCTAATTACACATAACGAAGACCCCACGGTAATAAATTAACATTAGAGATTGCTTCTCGTAAGATCTTCTTTCCCTTTCTAACTTCTATAACACAACAATTTTCATGCTCGAAATTGTTGAATTCTCAAAAAAATATCAAACCGAAATTAAAACCATTTAAAAAATGCAATATGGATCATATTTATAAAATGTGACATAAGGAAACTTATTTAAAGAAATTATAAAAAATCTCACTTTACAAAGATAAAACAAGTTTTTACACATTTCATATTAATTTATTTATCAATCCACTTCTATATATTGCGAAATAATATATCAAATTAGTTACAAGTTTAAATCAATATGGCATGGGCAAGATTACACCAACTTGTAACTTATTAGCGGCCATTTTGTTTTGAGAATCCAACAAGATGGCGGTAAGCGTCCATTTTGTTTGTCCGACAGTTTCGTTACTTGGTTTAGGCGGGCGTACTTCGCAGACCGGAGTACCCCGTAGCGTAACACATCACAAATACACTATTGTTTAATGAGAATGTGGTGAATTTATTATGATATAGAAGCTTTCAATAAATACATTTTAAGATTACACAGGGTTATTTGAAATACAGTCACGTCTGCTCGTCTGTTACATAAAAAAGGTAAAATTATTACAGATTTGCCAATTTTATAAGTTACACCAATAGCCAAAATACCAATGCTCAGAAGTCTTATTTTCGAAAACTGCGGCAAAATCTTAACCAATCACAACGCTCCATTTACGCGCGTCAAAAATCACAATTTCTTATTGGTTGATGCGTCAGCGTCATGTTCGGTGCGAGTGCGGTTAAGAGAGAGATAGCATTCCTCTCTGGTTTTATTGTATTTAATCCTAAAGTAACGCAATAAATTGTATATTTCAACTGCTTTCGCAATCGTAAGCAATCTGATTTATCTTGCTCTTCTGCGTAGACGAATTTTGCTGATGTAACTTATAAACGTGGTACAGCTATGTGATTTAGTATAGTATACAAAAAATATTTCATACATTCTTAACTGAAATGATTAATTAGTTATCTATAATGGACAAGTACTTTTTTTGCGATTTCATTAATAAACCCGTACGAAAAAGTGTAACCTATTAATAATGAGTATTACAATGGTTATTGTCGATATTTTTCAAATAACCCTAAAGCTATACCTAAATATCAAAACAAGTTAGTACCTACTTAAAAGAGGCGTCAAATAGGGTATCATTTCAAAACTTCTACATCACAATCACTTCACGAAACAAACACAAGTTCATAACTGTAAAAGGATTTCAGTACTTGTTGCCATGGCGGCGCCGCGTCATGCGTAGTGACGTCACTGCGCCGCGGCGGGGGGGGCGCTGGGTCACTGGCTGTTGGCGAGCTCGTCCATGCGGCATCTGGCGCGAAGGAAACCACCACTTACTTAATAATATCCTTCAAACGATTACGGCTAAGGCGGCCAATCACAACGATCAGCCACTTACTCCTACCGCCAGAATACCAAAAAACAAAAGTTTTTTTAACCCGAAGGTAATTTGCCAATGTCGAGGCACTTATTGAGAATAAGTAGGTAGTCAAAAGTCAAACTCAGTCAAAGTCACAGTCACTCAATATAAAGCCGGTGTTTTTACGTTTTATCGAGCTACGGATTCAGCTGATGTCACTCTAAAAGTAATCGCGGGTTTTATGACTCTATTTGGTCTAAGCAAGTTGTCACGTGACAACTCACTCGACACACAATAGCAGTGTTAGAAACGATACAATCCAACGATTCTTATTATTAGGATCACTTTGCGGCACTTCACTGCACAAATAAACACCAAATTTGTACACTAGAAAACACTAATTTAAAACCTTTGAATTGCATCAGCCCACGCGGCTTGTTTTAGCCCTACCCGCCGAATCCAAGAAAAAGATGTTAAATGTTTTTATTTGTGAACTAAACCTACAGATGCAAATGGCAAGTTCCATACATTTGATATGTTGCATCTGTCGAAAAAGGTCAAAATTGACATTGCCATCTGTCATTTCACCTAATGAAAAATCATAGCAGCGGTTTTTGTAATGTTCTCGATAAACCACAAGTGGTATTCTGGCGGTAGGAGTCAAACAACCTTTGAATTGCATCAGCCCACGCGGCTTGTTTTAGCGCTACCGCCGAATCATAGCTTAACCAATAGTTTTATTACAAGGAATTACGTCACTTTGACTATTGGTTAGACAGATGACTATAAACTATAGTCAACTGTCTAACCAATAGTTAATTTTAACCAAAAAGTAACTAAAGTGCCTTTCAATCAAAATTATTCAAAAGGTACCTAAACAACAAGACGACACCTCGATTTTGTCAAATTATCCAGTAATCTTCCAGTCCAGTCGTCTTTAGCGACAAAAACAATTGAAATGCTTCATTTTCTCCTCACCACAACACGTTACTTAATTATAAATATAAAAATTGTTGATGTAAAAATATTATGTAGTAAGTAATAATGATTAGATTCTAAGTTTGCTATGCCCTTACAGGGCGTCACATGTTTACTTTTATCAATTTATTTATTTGTAACATCTTGATGTAATGTGACTTGCAATAAACTATTTGAATTTGAATTTAGTCACACTCTGTACATGAACACTGGCACATGTATTTCATTATTTATAACAATTTATGTCGTTTTAAATTATTTTCATATAACTACTACGTCATCAAATATCCGTAAAAATACAATGTTTGCACTGGAAAATTAATTTTAAGGTTATGCGAAAACTGAGACACATTAAACTTATCTGTGGAAAAATAGTGATGGGGTGATATCAACATAACTGATTGAACGAACGAATGAGTGAATTTTGAACAGAATTCTCTATTGACGAATGGAGATGATGATGACCAATATTTTCTACAAATTTCAAAGTAGGTATTTGGAAAAAACAAAAACCCGTCCAAGGTGTTGATGTGTCCACTCGAGTTACCTATTACCTATTTTCGTACTCTTTGGTAAAAACGAACTCAAAATAGAAAATTCAAGATAGTTTTTAAGTTTTTTAACAATATTTTAGTGTAACTAGGTGATAACGCAAAACTTTTGCTATTTGCTATCTGCATTAAAATAAAATATAGAAATAATATAAGTTCATTCACTCCTGAACTTTCACATCCCTATTATAGTGTCATGGCGGATCACACGGGTCAATGAACTACATTTCTTTACCTTTTGGACAATTTTGATTGAAAGGCACTTTACACAAGCTGGACCGACGGTCTGGTGAAGGTCGCGGGAATCCCTTGGATGCGGGTGGCACAGGACTGATCTGTGTGGAGAACATTGGGGGAGGCCTATGTCCAGCAGTGGACGTCTATTGGCTGAAATGATGAATGATGATGATGAAGTGTAGGTTGTAGTTACCTGACGGCCATCTCGGCGACCTCGAGGCTGGGGTAGTCCAGCTCCTTCACTAGGCACAGCACTGCCGACAGTAAGTTTGAGTTCTGAAACGCAAAATTATAAATTACTAGCTTTCGCCCGTAGCGTTCCCCACGTAGTAAATAAAAATAAAATATAAATATTTCACAACATCACATACATTGATTTGACTCCGAGTTAGGTAGCTCAAGCACCTGTGTTACGGATATCAGAATCAACAGTGGGATTTACAAATATATACATATAATACTTTTCTTTTGTAAATACATACTTATAATACATAGCAAACACCCAGACCCAGTTACAAACAAACATGTTCATGCACACAAATGTTTGTACTGTGCGGGGATCGAACCCGCAACCCTTGTATCAGAGGCAGCGTTCACTACCACTGTTCCAATCAGGTAGTATTCATTTTTACCCGACTACGGCAAAGCCAATCCGTGGGCAAAGGGTATTAAAGGTCGGCAGCGCTCTAGTGACTCCACTGGTGTCGTGAGTGTCCATGGGCGGCGGCAATCGCCTACTTTCAGGTGATCCGTCTGCTCGTCTGCCACTTACGACATAAAAAAAAACAAAAAGAAAAGGATATGTTTTTGCAGTTTATGTATGCAAATACGTTTGTATGTGCCAAGATTCTGCCTCAATCAATCGATTCTTATTAGGTGCTGTCCAGGTAACCTAGGCTTATATTTTCTTTGAAAATAATAGCACAGTGGGTGATATACCCGTGCCGTGTGGTCCCCGGCAGAGTAGAATAGGCCACCCTCACTCTTACCGAGGTGTCGTAAAAGGCGACTAAGGTAAAGCTGCTGGCATGATCATCAGCACCCAGAGAAGGAAAACTCTGCATTTATATCAAAACCCTCGCCAACCCGTCTGCCAAGCGTGGTGAGTATGGCAATTACCCCTCATGTGATTGAGGGAGGCCCGTGCCCCAGCAGTGGGTACTTAAATGGGCTGATGATGGGTGATATACGAAAAATATCAGACACCAGTGTGACACGACCAGAGAGGGATTGGGCGCAGGACCAACGGCTTAACGTGCTTTCCGAGGCACGTGGGTACAAGACCGCCGACTTCCAGACTCCGGCTGACACTGAGAATTTTTTTACCAGGAAAACTCAAGTACAAATTTTGGCCCGACGCGGGGATCGAACCCGGCACCCTAAGCGCAGCCGTGGCTTTAAAGTGCGACGCACCAACCACTGCGCCAACGACGCAGTCACCCAGTCACCTATCACATTTAGTCATAAGAATAAAGTTGAGTTTTAGTTTTTAAAAGTTTAATCATTTTTATTTTACATATTTTTAGTTAATGTAAATTAAATTACATATTTGAAATGTGCTAAAAAGATCTTTCGTTTGATACCCCACACGGTACCGTCAAGCAAAATCTTTTTTTAATTCCTCACTCTAAGTCCCCTAGAGGGCGCTGTAGTCAATTTAACGTGACGTCGCCTATAACCAGAAGACAATCAAGATGATTCTAACGACAACTCATTTGTTCAAATATGATAACTAGTTTAGAAGTTATGAGGGAACAGATGAACAACCAAACATACGTACATACATACATACAGGTCAAAATCATAACCCTCCTTTTTGCTTCGCCGTAGTCGGGTAATAGACTGCCTCGTTGGCGCAGTGGGTAGTGCAATTTTGTACCTGAGTTTTTATGTTAAGATATTCTCAGTGTCAGCCCGGAGTATGGAAGATGGCGGTCTTGCACCCCCGTGCCTCGGAAAGCACGTTAAGCCGTTGGTCCTGCGCCCGATCCCTCTCCGATCGCATCACACTGGTGTCCCATCGGAATATAAGGGCAAGGGAATAGAGAGTGCACTTGTGTGTTGCGCACACACTTGACCACTATAATATATCCTGCGTAAGTGGCTGATCGTTGAGATTGGCCGCCGTAGCCGTAATCGGTTGGAGGGTATGACAGTGATGGAGTGCGGGCACTGACCCTGGCCACGGGCCTGCGCGTGAAGCCGCGGTGCTCGGCCATGACGGCGGACGGGTACTCCCTGTCCCGCTCGCGCGCGCTCTCCCTGTCCCGCTCCCACGCCTCCCCGGAGCGCTGCGGGACTTGCTGGTACGACTCCGATCTGGAAATTACACCAAACATACACGCCGTAAGGACAAAATATGCCTAGTTCCCTCAACGTTCCTCCTCCTCCTCCCCTTCTCCCCCAGGATGTAGCTTAGACTTTGCAGCACCCATACCTTCTTCGCCCCCCTATAGTCTCGCTAAACGGTGTAGTTTCCCCCCTCTTTTCCTCCTCGAACCACGTCCTCCCGTGTCATAATATTGTTATTTCAGAAATTTGGCTGTTGCATAAAGGCGGCAGCTATTGCATTTAAGTCCAAAAAAAGTTCATTATGCGACACCCTAACTTTTTAATTTACTTTTTTATTACTTTACTACATATTGTTAATATTAAAAAGACTGTCAAAATGTGTTTACTTTCGATTCTTTCTATTTTCTCGATAAACCACAAATAAGTTTGATGAAAAAATAAATTTGAGTTTCAGTTTCAAGTATGGAGACCCCCCAATTTTTTTATTTTTTAATTTTTGTGTAAAAATCGTAATGCGGTTAACAAAATACATCTATTTACCAAGTTTTAATATAGTTCTTATAGTTTCGGAGAAAAGTGGCTGTGACATACTGACGGACGGACAGACATGACGAATCTATAAATTTATAAAATAGAAAAACCAGCTTACAAATACGAAAGTAAGTAATTGTTTGTTACCAAAAATAGCAAATACAACAGATTGAACTAAAAGCTAGAACTACTGATTAACCCTATATATCTAAAACACGCTCTTAGCTTCGTGACGTCCGGCGTCGCTATTTACGTGGCCTGCTCTCCGCTTAGCTCAGGCTGAGGCTCGTGGGCAGGGGAATCCGCTAACACTATCTTAAAAAACTTTTTTCTTTTTGGTTTCGCAGGGGGAACGCCGGCTCAAGAGATGAGCCGACTACCTTATGCATACCAGACCACCGCGGGGCGGCCGGGTTATGTGGGGCTCTCCATTGGCGGGGGGCTTCTCCCAAAGAGAAGCCAGGCAAAGACATACCCACTAAACCCCCTGCGGTTCTCCCTCATCCCCCATATTGGAGAATATCATGGTGATACAGCCGACTTGGCCGTGTGGTCCCGGCAGAGTAGAATAGGCCACCCTCACTCTTACCGAGGTGTCGTAAAAGGCGACTAAGGTAAAGCTGCTGGCATGATCATCAGCACCCAGAGAAGGAAAACTCTGCATTTATATCTAAACCCTCGCCAACCCGTCTGCCAAGCGTGGTGAGTATGGCAATTACCCCTCATGTGATTGAGGGAGGCCCGTGCCCCAGCAGTGGGGACTTAAATGGGCTGATGATGACAGCCGACTATCTTATAAACGTAGCCTAAGGGCGAGGCGAGCTTACCTGTCGGGGCGCTCGTAGTAGGGGTCGTGGTAGTGGTGCGGCGGCGACGCCAGCGGCGCGCTGTAGCGGCACTCGCCGTTGCTGCCGTACGCGTACTCCTGCGCACCACGCGACGGGTTAGCTACGAGCGACGAGTTACAGCTCTACCGCAACAAACGACTGTACCATGAGAAGGTCGACTTTGTAGCGGTAGAGCTATAGCTACTATAGTCCGATCACGATCATTTGGCACTCGGCAAATGTGGGAACTAATGAAAAACAGATTAAAAATATCACCGAATGTCTCCAGTGTTACCAGATTTTCCTCCAAATATTTCTACTTAAAGGACCTACTATTTTAACGAAACATTTTTAATTTAATATTTATAAATCATTCATGAATTAAAAAAAGACATAATTTGTATAATAAATAAATAACTTTACGGTACTGGGCGTCTCTTGGCTGAAATGATGACGATGGTATAATATTCATATTCATATTCTTTATTGATCCACGTAGGCAAAGCTTAGATCAAATCTAGTAGTCATAAATGAAATTGTGTTGACATGGGCCCTGTTAGGGCAAATAATACAAATAAATAAAATAATAGTTAACATAGTCTTTTTTCAGAAAAGTAGATGATCAAATAAGCTGAAAAATTCTTCCGATTCATATATAAATGCAGAGAAGATGTTCCGTTTTACATAAAAAAAAATATACAGAACAACTGTCTTTATTATCCTAATTTTATATAAATTAAAATGGGTTTCTCAAATGCATCCTAATAATTACCAGCTTAAAATGTTTTTATATTACGGGTAACTATATTGCGATATTGTCACCCCCCTGTCAATGTCATTGAAGTGCCTCCTGACCATGGTCGGCCTGTAGTTTAGTTGTAACTAATCTGACAGATGTCAAAGTCAATTTAGTTAACACACTACGCGATAAAATAATCATAGAATCATAAATCCGACTAGTGTAATCTATTCTCATCTACGCCATTTGTCGGGAGAGGAAGATATTTGTACGACACTTCTTGTCAAATCATGTGAAACTGACATTTTGCATCAGTCACATCACAAGACATCAAAGCGGCATATGGGAACTTGAAGTTGACTTCTGTCAGTTTAGTCCACATGTGTCCATGTCCAATATATTTTGATTTCTTTTTATATTTAAAACTCAATTAATTAAAGAGATCCAGCTCAAAACACCGGACAATTTCGTTTCCGAACCTGATGTATCTTTAATAACTCGACATTGGCCAAGTTAAATCGAAATACGATAGACGCCATAACAAAAAAAAAGTAGGAATAAGTTAAATGCAGTATTAACAGCAAACATGTAGGTACTTACAAATTACATGATATTACAGTGTACTACGTGGATGAGAAGCTTAGCACATGCATGTGTGTTAGTAAGGCTGTGTAGTGCGTTGGGTTTTATTTGGCGAGTGTAAGAAAATAAGATTTCAAACATAATTTATTAAATTAACAGCAATGTATGAATTGTATGGGGCATTCATTAATCATCAGTCCTAATGGAGAATATGTTTGCAACAATGTAAATAATGTGATAATAATTGAATGGAAAGTTTTTTTAGATTTTCGCATTGCATTATAACTATAATTAATTAACGTCGACCAAAATATGCGAGTACATAATGTTGTCTCACATAATAAATTTCGCCCCATCTTAGTTAATTATAATTTTAAGGATGTTTGTAAAGTAAACGTCATGTTAAGTCAAATATGTACAAGCAAAGGAAAAAAGGTTAAAAAAGTTGGAAATGTCGGCAGCGCACATCTGACTCCTCTGGTGTTGCAGATGTCCATGGGCGGCGGTGGTCGCTTATCATCAGGTGATCCGTCTGCTCGTCTGCCCTATCTCATAAAAAATATAAAAACATTGCATTTAACGTAGGTAATATTGTATGGACGTTTGTGAAATATTGTATGAGTCGTGTATGGATCATTTATGAGCTTTTTATAAAGGTTTTAGAGGTCGAATTCGAATACAGATGTTTAGGATTATGTATGGAAACGCTCATGTATGGAAAGTTTAAGGATCGTATAGTTGGAGGTGTATGAGTCAACTATGGTCTTTCATGACTGGAGTTTGGGCTATGTAAGGAGTTGTGTGGCTGTTTTATGGAGTTTTATGGATTTGCATGACTGTTGTATGGAGTTAAGAATTGTATGGAGCATGTATGATATAGTAATAGTCATTTATTCACCCAATTTGTAACAATGGTCCATATTATCATACATTTTTAGAGCAATTGGATATGCTAGGTTGCAAACTAACCTTTTCATGGCATTAGTGAAGATATTAAAATTTATGAATTTTTTATACAAACTAAAATCAATGAGCAGTTTTCCAGTAGGTATTTATAAATTTCCAAGTGATTCGCTAGATGGCGCAATCAGTTCCTGTAAATTTTAGGTGTAGTATGTTATATATTTCATGTGTCCTCCCTAATCTATGGGAAAATTAGGAATGGGAAAAGTACATTAAATAGTTTAATACTTTCTAGTCAATGTGGAATTTTAGTGCTATGTACGTACGGTCAGCATCAAAAGTAACTTAACAAATTAGTACCATGTCGAAGTAACATTTTGTACGTACCCCTAGAAACTGACTTATAATAGGCAGAACAGTTACTTTGTACATGATACTAAAGTGGTAAGCTACTTTTGATGCTGAGCGTAGATTTTAAATTGCAGAGAGTGATGCAAAACAAAACTTTACACATTATTTTACTTGTTTACTTTTATCTTATGGGTAAAATAAAATTAAATACGGCAGGACAGTAAACGTCATGATGATGGTTGTTTTATCAAATATTTTCTTTCCTATCATAGACAAATAACGAACTTTATTGATAGTGTGAGTAGCGTCATCTAATGTTGCTTTTAGAAACCACCCGAAAATACCTACTGGAAAACTGCTCATTGATTAATATTAAAAAAAGAATATTATTAAAATTTTAATCTATTACATTTTAACATACCTAAATAAAAAGTCAAACAAAAAACAAATAAAATTATAATATTTTAACTATTTAGTGGTCTTATATGAGTGTTGTATAGACTTGCATTACTGTTTTAAGGCGTTGTAAGGATATGTATCACGGTTGTATGTATTTTGTATGGAGCGTGTATAGTTGTATTAAGTTTTATGTGTGTTGTATGAGTGTTGTATGGATTTGCATGAGTGTTGTGCGAGGTTATGGGTGTTGTATGGCGCGTGTATGGGTGCATCACCTTGACGCTGTGCGCGGAGAGCGAGTGCCGCAGCGGCGCGTCGGGCGAGCGCGGCGAGCGCGGCTGGAAACAAACTTACCCCCTCACATACACACTCAAAATAAACACCTTATTACTAGTCAAACCTACCCCTCCTTTCTGTTATAGGAAAAAAAATGTGATCTAGGAAAGGAAATAGATCAAAAACCAGCGAAAAATACAAATTATATAACTAGAAATATAATTTTCACTGAACATGGCACTTATTTTATGCTAGACCACATTTTCTGATTTAAATTTCAAAAACTCCGATAGCTATTCTGTCTAAGATTTTAATAACATAATAACTGCTTTTTTATTTTTTCTAAATAATGGGACTGTCCACCTTATTAATCTACCTTTTGCTATAAGGCTAAGGTGAGTCAAAATACTGTATCAAGGTAAATAATAAAAATAAATAAATAATGATCTATGACTTACGTCTTATCTTTTATTATTTGAATGAAACGAATTTTAAATGATTAATAAATTAACATTGGGCCGAGAACTAATTCATGTGGAACGGCTTAAAAGCCTACAAATTTAAAGTAATGTGGGTTGGTAATGGAGTCACATGCGCCCGTCAGGTCATCTCGGGTGACGGCATGATATGGCACTAAGCTTTATGAACTACTTAGGATATGCATGAGACCCTACGGCTACTGAATTGTAACTATGTAGTCATTCATTACTTAAGCACTTAAGTTTTCTACAATTTTAACCTTGTGGATGATTTTACATTCATTTTAAACTACAAATTATATGTGTGTGTCTCTATTCAACTTTGAATTAAATATTAGAAGTAAATTACCAGTGATTTTGATAAAAACTTACTTTAAATTACACTGAATTGTCGTTAAGTTTGTTATTCTAATTTGTGATCGATTACTTAGTGATGAGGGATTACTTTGAAATAATCAGGAAGTAATGGCGCCGCTGTTAAACTTAACTATAAATTACTAAATTGTAAAAAAATAGCACGAAAAATACAGGATTTATTCATTTCAGTATGATTTACTTGGTCAGAAAAAAAAAAAAACCGTATACCTAAATCGTAAACGTCAGAAAATCACGAAACATGCATACCGGGGGGCGGGCAGTATAAAGACCCTGGGCACATTCAGCGATTTTAGGCATCAGGATTCTGTACTAAGCTTCTTGTGTTACGGATATCAGACAACAGAGAAATCACAAATCTAATAATTAAATAAATAGACATATTCATTAATATTTATTTAATTATTAGACTTATGATTTCATACCACGCATGAACAAAATGTGTATCAATTGTTGTCGTGGGGGATCGATTCTACGATCTTCGGCGTATGAGGCAGGGTCACTACCAAGTGCGTCATCGGATACAGACCCAAGTTAAATACACAAAGTTAAGTCAAGTGAAATAGACCTGAGTGACTAAGGTATTAAGTGACTAGGAATGCACCCACAGCCCAAACTACTGACCCAACGAACTTGAAATTTGGGAAGGGGGTTCCTTTAATAGTGAAAGTAAGAAGGGATTTTTGAAAATTCAACCCTTAAGGGGGTGAAAAGGGGGTTAAAAGTTTGTATGAATATCCGCCATATTTGATGTTAGAAATGTGAAAATTTGTATTCAGACTAATGATTTAAAATAAAAAGCAACCCATTTAACGTTTTATGAAAATCACCCTTAAAAGGGGGGAAAATAAGGGATGAAATGCCAGTATGAGGGTTTAGCCATTTTAAAGTAAGAATCTTGAAAATCGCTATACGTTTTCTTTATTTTAAACCAAGAACAAGTTGTAATTCACTTAAACGTTTTTGGAAAATCACCCTTTGGAGGGGTAAAATAGGGGATGAAATGCAGTATGAGGGATTAGACAGTTTAAAAGTTAGAATCTTAAAATTGATGTTAGGGCACCGGTTTTGAATAAAAAAGTGACTTTTGAATTTTCAACCACTAAGGGGTATTAGCGGGGGTTTGAAGTTTGAATGAAGACTTTTGTAATAAAGACTAAAACTGCGTGAGTAATCGCCGCGGGCGCTAGTCGTAAAATATAGCTTGATTTAGAATGAGAGATGTTATTTGACCTTTATTTCAATGAACATAAGGTTTATGATTTAACCAACTGGATGTGTGTCACTCATGGCCTAATCATAATCATACAATCTTTATTGTGGATCATAGGTATACATCAAATGCAGTGGTTACAATTAAGATACAATAGTTCCACTGTGTTCCGCCTAATGGACAACATTTCATATTTTTAACATGTCCATATTGTTTTTTTATATGAAAATAGACATAAAATGATCAGACCCATATTTTTTCTTTTTTCAAAATTTGTCCATTTTCATGCATAAAATAATTATTGAAATTCTTTATATTCTAAATAGACGTAAGCGCCAAATGACGTCATCGGACGGCTGAATACAACAATATTCCTTTGTTTATCATTGTTTTAATAAAAAAAAGGTACTACTGTCAAAGGTAAATAGCACTAGTGTCAACAATGTCAACGTCATTCATTCATTCAACATTGACAAGTTGTCTTTTTTTTTACAGGTGCATGTCATTGGTTTGGCATTTCGTAAATTTAAAACGATAATGTGCTAAGCAAAGAAATATTTTACATTCTGCCGTCCGATGACGTCATTTTACGTTTTTTAGTTTTTAGTTTTTTTCTTAGTAAATAAGCAATATACAAAATGAATAAATATATATTCGAGCAGCGGAAAAGTAAATAAAGAATTGGTATTTTTTGTTTCAGAGCTTAGCAATTTTGAAATGTTGTCCATTGCCATACAATATTACAGGTGTGGTGAAGTTAATATAGTCTACACATATGATCTACAAAAGCTTTTACTTCAAAATCTGGTGAGATAAAAAGTCTTTGACAGCATAATAGCATTTTTGAACCAGCAATTCATGCAGTTTAAATTTGAATGGCAGTTATTTGGTTGGCCTATACCTACACTCATCATCAGTGTTCAACAGCAGCGCCACTATATCCCTACTTGCCTACTATCCCCTATGTTAAAGTGTCGTGCCTGTAAATGGTTGGATACTCACGTCGTACTGCGATCGGGTCATGGCGGGGTGCTCGTACCGCTCGTCTGTTTCCGGCGATGCCGCTCGGCGCGTCGGCGACGCCGGGCACTGCGGGGAGACGATATCTTTTAGACCGTGGGAGAGCCACGCTTCGGCATGAATGGACCGGCTCGACCGGAGTGATACCATGGCCTCACGGAAAACCGGCGTGAAGCAGCACTGTCACAGGTGTCCATGGGCGGCGGCAATCGCTTACATTGATCCATCTGCTCGTCTGCCCCCTGTCACATAAAAAAAAATCTAAACATATTTTTTGCTTGACCCGGGAATCGCACCCAGAACCTCGAGATCACCACCTGGTACTGAAACCACTAGACCAACAGGGCGTTTAGACAATTAGTGCTATGTGCAAAATAATCAATGGCATCAAAGCTTGACCTCGCGCTGATATAACGTCATCTATCGGATTTTACATTTGCAAAAACCCTAATTCATTTGACTGTATTTCCGCCGGAAGACGCAAACTCTTATTAACTTTGGGAGCTTCACAAACATCATGGGGGTCGTTTAAATATTATGTAAGATTTTTTTCCGCCGTTGGGGCGTAAAGGTCCTCGAGTGGAGGCCACGTACAGGAGGTCGCAGCCGTGGCAGGCCTACAAGGTGGACCGACGATCTGGTGCAGATCGCGGGAATCCATTGGATGCGGGAGGCACAGGACCGATCTGTGTGGAGAACATTGGGGGAGGCCTATGTCCAGCAGTGGACGTCTATTGGCTGAAATGATGAAGATTTTTTGCAAATTTCAATGACTCCCCCCCCCCTCCCCTCCCCCCTCTTTATTTTGGTTGGTTTGTCGGTATTTCTTCTATTTATGACAAGTACTACGTCATACATGAACGTCCCCATGCTGTCTCTTTTTTAGGCTCTTTCTTATTTGAGCAGATCTTAAAGTCAAGAAGCATTTGAGTAATCACGATATGATAAAGCATGTTTTTCTTAAATAGTAATTCATAATTAAATAATCGATAAAGCGTGCAGTTAATAACGAACTTATTATGGTGATAAACAAGAAATAAATATAAGATGTCTTCAAATATTACAACATTAACATGTTACAACTTTTGGAACCCCCTTTATAACAAAGTCATGGCAAACCACAATACCTGTTGAGGTTCAGGTTTCGGCGGTTCAGCCACAGGCGGCGGCTCAGGGCCCGCTTCGGAACTGTCGCTGCCCTGTAGGTGACACGAGCGGAGCGAGCGAAGCGAGCGCATGTCCGGATGAGCGGAGCGGCGTGTTAGTAGACACACATGGAAATGTTGTTAGCTCAGTTAGAATATGAAGTTCCAAACAACACGAAGTAAGTAATTTATAATGCATGCCAATATGTATGAAAAGATATAAATTTTTTTAACAGCCTACAGAAATGACATTAAGATGTTATCCTTACTAATATTATAAATCCGAAAGTAACTCTGTCTGTCTGTCTGTCTGTCTGTCTGTCTGTCTGCTACTCTTTCACGCCAAAACTACTCAACGGATTTAAATGAAATTTGGTATACAGATAATCTAGACCCTGAAAAAGAACATAGGCTACTTTTTATTGCGAAAAGGGGGTTGTAAGGGGTTGAAAGGGGGGTTAAAAGTTACTTTTCCACGCGGACGAAGTCGCGGGCGGCCGCTAGTACTGAATATTTCATACAACAAATTAGAAGTCTGATTTGAAATGTAAATAAAAAGATGACAAGAACAATGTATGTAATAAACCATATGCCGCAAATAATTTGTGTCATCTTTTTTGACATTTGTCTATCCTTACTAATATTATAAATGCGAAAGTAACTCTGTCTGTCTGTCTGTCTGTCTGTCTGTCTGTCTGCTACTCTTTCACGCCAAAACTACTCAACGGATTTAAATGAAATTTGGTATACAGATAATCTAGACCCTGAGAAAGAACATAGGCTACTTTTTATTGCGAAAAGGGGGTTGTAAGGGGTTGAAAGGGGGGTAAAAAGTTACTTTTCCACGCGGACGAAGTCGCGGGCGGCCGCTAGTAATAAATATGAATAAACTGCTTTTTCCATTTATCCACCCTATGGTGGATACTCTGATAAGCGTGCCCCTCTATTTACCCTGGTCAGTTGGAATTCACATCTGATTGTAACGAATGTTTTACCCCGAGTAGGTACAGTTTGAAAAATAAATCTATTAAATTAAAATTTGCATTCTGTATTTCTAAGAATACTTTCTAAAAAAATATATAAGTTGTTCTGTTAAGTACCAGTTACCTGTAGTTGTAATGTTTTCGTTATTATTTATGTCTTTAAGTTTCCTTGTTATGTATTGTGCCAAATAAAGTTATCATTCATTCCTTATACCACCTTCTCCTTTCTACCACCGGACATTGCGGAAGACGACAGGAATCCAACCTTACACTGTGGAAGTTCCACCAGCTCGTACTAAGCGTTTCGATTCTTCTTTCTTGGTACGAACTGCTAAGGAATGGAACAATTTGCCGGCTTCTGTATTCCCAGAGAGATACAATTTGGGTGTGTTTAAGTCGAGAGTGAATAGGCTTCTTCTGGGTAAGCACGCTACATCTCAGACCTTATTGTCACTTTCCATCAGGTGAGACGAGGTCAAGTGCAAACCCATTTAATATATAAAAAAAAATCATTCATACCATCAGTGGTAGCAGATTTAAGGTAGAGTTCAAAAACCGTTAAACAGTTCTTAATCATTCATTAAACTGTTATTTCAAACATTTTGTGAAGCAAACTATTAAGTGTTGCTGAACAGCTGTTTGAAAAGTTGGACAACACGCCCAAGGGTGCTATGGGTATCCATACTAACACAAACTAATATTACAAATGTGAAAGGGTTTGTGTGACTGTCTGATTGTCAGACACGGCAAAACGGAGCAACGAATTGACATGATTATTTAGTGAAGATAGTTTAAGGAATAGAGAGTAACATAGGCAATTGTTGTCTCTTTCTAACGCGGGCGAAGGCGCGGGCAAAAGCTAGTTACTTATATTTCTGTAAATGTAACTGCCCCATAGTCAGGGGAGAAAATCAGAAGAAAGATATATGAATTACGAATATCCCCCCCGTTCATGGTGGATAGATGGACATGCGATTCCGAGTATCTACCCTAGCTGTATATTTCTGTATATGGGACAAAATCAGAAGAAAGATACTATATTCATTACGAATATCCCCCCGTTAAGTGTGGGTAGATGGAGATGCGATTCCGAGTATCCACCCTAGGGTGGACAAACGGAATACGCTGAAGATTCCACGGACGTCCGTACCTGGTCCTGCCTCGGCGCCGGCGCGCGCGGGTAGAAGGGCTCGGCCTCGCGCTCCGGGCTGGAGTCGCACGACCGCTGCCGCCGGAACTGCCCGTACGACTCTTGCTGCGAACCACACCACATCATGTCAGCACGAGGTGCTTCTAGCACGAGGGGCAGTTCAACAAGTTATACTTGATAGGCAGATTTTGTGGAAATTTCAAAGTGAAGGTATAAAGTAAAGTATCAGCAGTATATACTGTCCCACTGCAGGGCAAAGGCCTTCATCATATAAATCAAGTCATCGCTACTATGATGGGATTAGGCTTAATTACCACGCTTGCCTATTGCGGATTGGTGATCACAAACCCGAGCTTAAAATGTTGTTTCGAAAAATTCGAAAAATACTTTTTGCTCGACCCGGGAATCGAAGCATCTCGCGGGCCAGTATGGCGGTGCCAACGGAGGTGACGCCTTGACATCGCTTCCATTGTAATTGCAACTTGTCTCTCTTGCTTACCATCAGGCTGAGGACAGCCAATATAGGTACTGAGCCACTATGAAAAAAATAATTGGACCCAGGACCCCGAGATTACCGGCCCGGAACTTAAACCACTAGACCAACAGGGCGTTTGAGGCGAAAATTAGGGTACCGTAAATCCAATAGAAGTAAAAGGTGGTACATATTAGCCCTGGGGTAAAGAGTTAGCGCACTTCTGAAGTCACTAATGTTACAGTGCGCGAAAGCAAACGTTTACCATCAGGTGATCCGTCTGCTTTTCTGCCACCTTTTTCATCTTAGTGTTTTGTCCTGGTTGCGTCGTAAGCTGCCGCTTTGGAGGACCGGGGTCCGTTTTCTAACTTCTACTCCTCCACTTCCCTCTGTCTTGGGCATCCATATCGGTCAGCTAGTCTGTCACCTATCACATAAAAAAAAGAAACGCCCGGTGGAAAACAGAGTTCCATCGTTGCCAAGGTCTGTTTTTCCGGACCACTACAATCTGGACATCTTTAAGCCAAGAGTGAACAGGCATCTTCTAGGCAAACGCGTTACATCTTAGACCTCATCGTCACTTTCCATCAGGTGAGATTGTGGTCAAGCGTTAGCCTAAAATTTAAAAAAAACCCCGACACAACTAAAGCTTTTTCATTTGATACCTACTATTGAGGCAGTTGTAACAACAAATAGGTTATTCGTTATTTTCTGACGGCGGCCATCTTGGATTTGAAATTTTTCACGATTAATATATTTTGCTAATCAAGCCTTACTATATGATACCCATATTGTGGGAGTTGTGTTAAAAAAAAAAACAAAATCAAAATCGGTTCATTTGTTCGGGAGCTACGATGCCATAGACAGACACACACACACACACACACTTATAACACCCCGTCGTTTTTGCGCCGGGGGTTAAAAACAAAATGTATAATGTGTTGTGATTACATTGATTCTTATCATTTCTTATCTTTGAAGTGCATGTAGTCTTCTGGTATAGGATAAGCGTTAATTAGAAGACACATTTTGCCTCTGGCTAGTGAGTCGCATTCACATAAAAATGTTCTATGGTTTCCGTCTCCTCCTTGCATGCTCAGCAGTCGCTGTTCGATATTATGTTCATCAGCATTTTGTTCGTTGCATAATGTCCTGTTAACGCTCCTATGAGCATCCTTGTCTGTAATCTATTGGCTCCAAGATGTTTTTTCCATATCTTAGTATTATCTGCTATGAAGTGTAAATATACATACCTGTTGTGGGTACCCCTCGTCGTCGGAGTCGGGTATGTGCACGCCGCGACGCATCGCTTCTTGCACCTGCAACATATTGCGTGTTAAAATCATTAAACTTTTAATACCTGATTTTTATACCACGAGTGATACCATGGCCTCACAGAAAACCGGCGTGAAGCTGCATTGTGCTGTGTTTCGCTGCGTGAGTGAGAGTACCGGAGGCCTAATCCGAGGGAAAGGGGGGTTTAAAGGTTAGGAGCGCACTTGTGACTCCACTGGTGTAGCGCGTGTCCATGATCCGTCTGCTCGTCTACCTACCTATCACATAAAAAAAATACAGCTACGACCTGGTGACCTTCAAGAAAAAAGCTTAAGACCCGGCAACGCATCTGTGATGCCTCATGTGTTAAAGATGTCCATGGGCAGCGGTAATCACTTACCATCAGGTGAGCTGTCTGCTCGTTTGTGCGGCATAATGTAAATAAACTTCGTCAAACGATTGTCAGAAGATGGATGTGACATTATTGGTGTATCTTCAATACTTCATTGACACAAGTTGTCCCTACAACAGCGGCAGATCCGGATACGAAGCCTGTTCAGGGAGCCACAGGTCTGTCTCACGCTCCGAGCAGATGCGAAGTCTTCCTTCCTTTCCGCAGAGGGAGCCCGCTGGCGTGTGGTGTACGGACACCAGCGCCGGCATTGCACAGGCTCCCTCCGCAGCCTGGTAGGGTCGGCTCCGTTTTCCTGTCCATCTCTACCCCCTCTCCCGGCCAAGTCGGGGGAGTAACCGCCTGGTCCTATCACATAATAAAATGTTAAGCAAGTTCTCACCTCTTCAGGATGGACGGGCACATTGTCTAGTTTCTCGAGGTTCGGAAGATTTCGCAGCACTGTCATTCTGTACCTGAAATAAATTAAAAACTGGTTTTAATAATCGCATTTAACAATCGCTAAAGTTCAAGACGTCGCGTTGGAGTGATGGAACCAAAGTGGAATTGGGCAGGACACTTAGCTAGGCGCGGTGATGGCAGGTGGAGTAAAATCCTAACCAAATGGTGTCCTAGAACAGACAGACGTAACCTGGTCCGTTCAGTGTCAAGATGGGACGATGACATCACCAAAATCGTGGGGACTTCATGGATCCGAGCGGCTCAAGACCGGGTACATTGGCGTAAAGGAAAGGAGGCCTATACTCAGCAGTGGGTACTACCGGGCTGTTCAGAAAAATACTTAAGAAATGGGAACATTTCTCCCACTATTTAGCATAAATAGGCAGGTCAGTTTGACGGCTGGGGGAGTTAGGGCTAGCATTGTAAGCGGGCCCTGCGGCAGAGGAGGGACGTGAAGTGAGGTTCTTCAACCCGTACTCGTGTACCCTCCCCACTCTGGCGATGAGGTAGCGTCGCTTGGGTTCTCGTTAGGAGAAGCCCCCGCCAGAGGAGAGCCCTACATAACCCGCCTGCCCCCCGGCAGAAGGGTATGCATAAGGAGCCATTCCCCAGCGACAAAAAAAAATCTTTTTTCTTTTGACATCTGCGGAGTCAAAACTGCCAATCTGCCAACCTTTCCTTCCTTCCTCCCTGGGCCTGATGTGCTCACTCGGCTACATACAGCGCAGGCACTCCGTCACGCGGATTTTCTGTGAAGGCGTGGTGGTATCACGGGTCGAAGCGGCCCATTCATGCCAAAACGTGGTTCTCCACAGTTCAAACATAACGCTTACCACACAAAATCAACCACACAATCCCACAGCACCATGTGGTTTAAAAAAAACCAAGTGTTCACCACGTGGCCACAATATCACGCGTCCAATTTCAAAACAATGATATTTTATCATTTACCTGATATTTCAGGAACCACCACACAATACAATGATCAGAATTATTACTATTATCCCAATGATAACATTGGGAGGGAATAACATTTCAATGTTAAACATTGTAAAAAACCAGATGTGACTAGCCGCAAGGACTCCACGTAGTAAAATGTCCGCCACAAACACAAAGTAATAGAAATACAACGGTGTATGTGGTATTATTTTTTCGCGGCTACCGCCAGAATTCAATATTTGTAGGTTGGAAATAGATTTTATTGATACAAGTTACGCCATCTGTTGGTATTGCATCAAAGATTGATAACAACAGTTTATTGATCAAATCATCACGACGTTTTAAATGATACTATTGCCAAAAGTAACATTATTTTAGTACATAATAAAAGTACCGTTATAATAGTGTTAAGAGATGAGAATCATGAGTGATTTATGGTTGTATAAGGAACTATGGAAAAAATAATTTAACAGGTCCTAAATCAAAAACCATTTGATGGCATTTGGATTTCATCCAATATTTTAAAAGCTCTAGGATGAGTATATCTATCTAGTAACTCATTTAATTATTATATACTAAATGTCTATTTAATTTGACATTTATAACCCCCAATTTCAGACGAGCAGACGTAACACCTGATGGTAATTAATTTGATTTAACTTGATATTTATTACAATTACAATGTATGAATGTCAAATATTGTATTGCTATTATTACCTATTCTATATTGTATATGCCCTGTAATGTCGTTGAAATAAACGATATTTAACTTAATTTAAATTAACTAAAGACCATTTTCGCTTCTCGTTCATTACGAGGTGGTAGAACAGGTGGTAACAATAGCTCAGTGGATAAGAAACTATGTGCGTATTTCTACCATTAGCTCGCCGGTGAGGGAAAACATCATGAGGATACCAGCACGTTTCGGATAGTTCTTGTAACGTGTAACCATGATTCAGTTGATCTGGTTCCCCTGTTAAAAGGTTGCGAAGGTCAGACGGCAGTCGCTTCATTGTAATTACCAAACTCCCCAAACCCTGAATCATGGTCCATGCTCCAAAGCGAGAGTTTTGGACGCAACCAAGAATTACACGCTAAGATGAAGAAAAGACGATAAATTATTTTTCGTAGAAAATATTTTTTAGTTAGGGGGCATTTACATTGGTCGTTAGCCCGAAGGCGGGCAACTCTGCGGAGTTGCCCGCATTCGGGCTAACGACCCTGCATGCCCTGCATGGGTGGAAAGGAGAGGTGCGCCTCTCCTTTCCACTTTGCGAGCCTCTCCTTTGCGACTTTGCGAGCATCGCATGCCTCTTGCCCTGCGGCAAGAGGCATGCGATGCTCGCATCCGCCATGCAGGCTCGAATGACCAATGTAAATGCACCCTTTAACGACCTGATCAGAGTCGCAGTATCTCGATGGATGCAGGCCGCCTCTGGAAGTCAATGGGGGAGGTCTACGTCCTTCAGTAAACGATTATCAATGTATGATGATTAGGGCTACTCACTGAGGATGCTGCGTGCAAGGGTTCTCGTCCAGCCACAGGCTTGTGAGGTCGGGCAGGCGGCGCAGGTGCCGGATCTCGTGCAGGTCGCGGATCTCGTTCTTGCGCACGTACAGCTCGCGCAGGCGCCGGCAGCCCGCGAAGTCGCCCAGGGTCCTGATCTTGTTTATACTGGAACACAAATTATATTTAAAATAATTGATTGATTGTGGGTTAGAATAGCATAAGTGATCATGGCTCAGGCTGCAAACGAGCGCTGCAGCGGCTCCTGTCACAGCAGCAAATGCTTAGGTTGGGCTTTGTTGGCTACGGAATGTGTCCTATTTGTGTATCCGATGGGACACCAGCGTGACAGGACCAGAGTACTGCGAACGTGGCAGAACGTTGAGATTGGCCGCCGTACCCGAAATCGATTGGAGGATAGGTATTACGGTGATTTCCAGTAGAGACGCCCTGTTGGTCTAGTGGTTTACGTACCGGGTCGTGATCTCGGGGTCCTGGGTTCGATTCCCGGGTCGAGCGAAAAGTATGTTTCGAATTTTTCGAACATAGCTCGGGTTTGTCAATCCGCATTTGGCAAGCGTGGTGATTAAGCCTAATCCCATCATAGTAGCGATGATTTGATTTCTATGATGGAGGCTTTTTCCCTGCAGTGGGACAGTTTATAGGCTTATATTTTACTTTACAGTAGAGAGGCTACCTTTGAAGTGTAATAGATTTACATTTCCTAACACAACCTAGTTACATAGTCCTAATGCATTACCGAATGTAAATCTATGAAAATCATAAAAAAATACTTAATTTATGACTGGCAAAAACATTCGCAATGATGCTCTTTCAATTGAAACTCTTTCAGGCCAACGGTCAAACGTACGCCATTGGGAAATGCGCACGCGCCGGCCGGCTATTGGGCAACGCGCGCGGCGCCACGCTCTGATTGGCCGGCCTTGCCACTTGCTTGCGAGGAAGTGTTAGTTAACCCGCGGGTGTGAACTTCGTCTGTTCGTGATGGGGTCTTTTAGACCTAAATGGTTAGATTTTTGACCAGGCTACCAAACACGCGGGAATCCATTGGATGCGGACGGCACAGAGGGCCTAATTTAAAGCAGACTTTACAACCGAATCGGAGTTTCCATCTCTATCACACGCGCTGTTTGTTTTTGTTTGGATACGACAGGTATATTCTTGTTCGATACGGGATGGCTGTAAATTAAGCCACCAGGACTGGTCTGTGTGGAGAACATTGGGGGAGGCCTGTGTCCAGCAGTGGGCGTCTATTGGCTGAAATGATGATGATGATGACCAAACACTCAAGCTTGAGCGATGGAGGGTAGCTCAGTGGATAAGAACGTGCGCTTTCTTAACAGGAGGTCGTAGGTTCGAATCCGAGCATGGTCCTCTGGATTTTTCAAATCTAGGTGCATATTTTTATCTTTACTTCAGCGGCGAGGAAAACATTGTCAGGACACCTGGAGGTCTCAGATAATTTTTGAAACGTGTAACCATGATTCAGTTGATCTTGTTCTCCTGTCTAGTTGCGGAGGTCAGACAGCAGTCGCTTCCACCAAATCCTGGATCAAGGAGGCCTTATCCCGGGGAAAGGGGGGTTTAAAGATTGGCAGCGACCTTGTGACTCCACTGGTGTTACAGGTGTATATGGGCGGCGGCAATCGCTAACCATTAGGTGATCCGTCTGCTCATCTGCCACCGATCACATAAAAAAAACAATCAGGTGATCCGTCGGCTCGTCTGCCACCCATCACTTTAAAAAATCTATGGGATCTATTGGACCCCCCTCCTTCTCCCAGTGTTAAGACAAAGCGATTGTATTTGAAGACAATGTACCACCTCCAGCTCTTTCCGGGAGGCTACTGTGGCCCCTAATGCTCGGTAATACAGCTCAGTTTCGCCTGGCTCGGCGCAAGTGGATAATGATAGCATTGAACTCCTGTCCTCAGGGCAGTGTCATGGATTAGCCATGTTTCCACTGTCACTATATTGTTTCAAATGCCATTGTCCACCAAGTAAATCGATGGTAGCTTAGTGGTTCTGAACGCGCCTTCCAAATGGGGGGTGGAGGTTCGAATCCGAGTATGTACCTCTGGATTTTTCAATTCGATGTGCGCATTTCTGCCATTAGCTCAATCTTTTGCAATTTATTCTTAAGTAAATAACACACTTAAAAATTTCATCTCGTGTTCAGGCGGGACTCGAACCTACACCTTCCATTATCCGGGTGAATGTTCTACAAATTAGACCACTAAACGCGTTAATAAGCCGACGAAATTTGTGAGTGCTCGATTCGACATGAGCTGTCGATAGTCTTATCAATATTGTAGGTATATTTAAGGTTTTATAAGTATTTTGTAGCTGTTTGTGGAAGGTGTGGGTTCGAGTCCCGCCTGAACACGAGATGAAATTTTTAAGTGTGTTATTTACATTGTGAGGAAAGTCAAACGGAAATCGCTTCATTGTATTTACCAGACTTCCCTTTGGTCCATGCGTACCCCGGGCTCTTTAGCGACAGCTATGGACGCAACTTTTTGACCGTGGGAGAGGCACGCTTCGGCATTGGCCGGCTCGACCGGAGTGATACCACGGCCTCACAGAAAACCGGCGTAAAGGAGCACTGTGCTGTGTTCGCTGCGTGAGTGAGGGTGCTGGAGGCCCAATCGGGGGGAGAGGGGTCAAAGGCGCACTTGTGAATCTACAGGTGTCGCGGGTGTCCATGGGCGGCGGCAACCGCTTACCACCAGGTGATCCGTCTGCTCGTCTGCCATCTATCACATTAAAAAAAATCCCCGAATCATGGTCCAAGCGTACCCCGGGCTCCGTAGCGACAGCTATGGACGCGACTGAGAATTACACGCCAAGATGAAGCAGGTAAATAGTAGTGGGTACGAAGACCAGCGACGCATGACGGAAGCCGCGCATCGAAATGAAAGCCTGCCGTGACGTAACAGACTGCTCGACTGAGCTCAACCAACTCGCGTAGTTTTTTTTTATGTATAGGTGGTAGACGAGCAGACGGATCACCTGATGCTTTTTTTTTTCTTTTTTGATGACGGCTTTGTTCTTGGCTTCACACTGAATTGAGAAGTAACCCACGATTTGGAGCGATTGCCGCCGCCCATGGACAGTGGACACCTGCTTCACGCTTAGACGTACTTCTGACTCCAGTGGAGTCACAAGTGCGCTGCCAACCTTTTGACCCCCCTTTCACCTGGATTGGGCCTCCGGTGCCCTCACTCACGCAGCGAAACACAGCGCATGCACTGCTTCACGCCGGTTTTCTGTGAGGACGTGGTATTACTCCGGTCGAGCCGGCCCATTCATGCCGAAGCGTGGCCCTCCCACTGTTAGTAAAGATGGTTGACGAGCAGACGGATCACCTGATGGTTTTTTTTCTTTTTTGATGATAACTTTGTTCTTGGCTTCACACTGAACTCTAGAGTTGAGAAAAAACCCACGATTTGGAGCGATTACCGGCGCCCATGGACACCCGCAACACCAGTGGAGTCACAAGTGCGCTGCGAACCGTCAAACCTCCCCTTCCCTCGGATTGGGCCTCCGGTTCCCTCACGCACGCAGCGAAACACAGCACAGTGCTGCCTCACGCCGGTTTTCCGTGAGGCCGTCGTATCACTCCGGTTGAGCCGGTTTCATGCCGAAGCGTGGCTCTCCCACGATGAAATAGTATCGGTAGTTTTGCAGATTACGAGGAAGGGTGGATACCTGCCTATAATCACATAAATTTCAACTGCTATTAATTTGCACCACTACTTGATTTTTTAGCATTTGAAGAAAAATCTCCTGTATATTTTAAGACCATGGAAGATCTACTCTTTGGCATGTCAAAAATGTAGTAGAAATTCTCTCAAGATAGCATCAAGGGCCAAAACCCTTCACTAAAGGCCATTATCGTGAAATAAGTTCCAGACGGGTTAGATTAAACATCCCCGACTAACGTGGAAGCGTCTTTAATACCGCGGGGTCTAGGAAGCGCCGAGTTCGTTACCCGTCTGGGGGTCGGGGTTTCTTCAACCTTTTGAAGAAAGAAAATATTTATTACTAGCTGACCCCACAGACTTCATCCTGTCAAAAAAAATTGTAATGTGGCAACAAATATGAACTTTATACATATAATAGCAATAAAACTCAAATTGATTCTACGTTTTAGTTAGAAAACGTTTGTATGTGAAAAAGAAAAGGGCTGTTTTTAGAGTTTTCCCGACAATTATTCGATTTTTTCTCGCCGTAAGAACCATCCTTGGACTTCAACAAACATTTAAAAAAAGAATTGGCCAAATTGGTCCAGGCGTTGTTGAGTTATGCGCTTACCAACACATTTTGTGATTCCTTTTTATATTATAGATTATAGACATCACAACACAATTGTAAACAGAATACAATTTGGCACAAACAGAAAACAAAACATAAAACAATTAAAAATACATAAAAATAAAACAAAAGGAAAAAAAAACAAAACTATATAGACAGTGCCAAATGAATATTATGATGTGTTATGACGTCTAGTATAAATGGCCCTCACTCAGCTTATGTTTGGAACAACACCTTTTAGTGCTTGTTGAACTATAAACTTTAGGGAGTTATGGTGTTATTGAGGGGCCGCTCGAGACCACGACTATAACTATTTTAGCACAAACAAAACACTTATTATTCATGCAGCTTTAAACTGACCTTAAAAAAAACCGTCCAAGTGCGAGTCGGACTCGCCCAGGAAGGGTTTCGTATCAGCAAGTAAGATATATGGAAGGTATATTGCGGTTTACGATTTATAACTTATTGAAAAAAAACCGGCCAAGTGCGAGTCGGGCTCGCGCACAAAGGGTTCCGTAGCAGCAAATATACATTATAAAGATTTTATATCATCGCGGATTTTTAAAGGTGTACAATACTGTAGTATATTTTTTGATCTATCTTATAAGGTTCAGCCATCGTTTTCAGTGTAAGCACAATAACTTAACCAAAATTACAGTTAAATCAACCTATCTCAAAAACTATAAGAGATACTTTGATCAAACCAAAAATCGTTGAAAGAGTTAATTAGCATGCATCACCTCTATTTTTTTTAGAATTTTATACCCCGTAGTTATAAAAATAGAGGGGGGGGACATACTTTTTACGACTTTGAGAGCTGATATCTCAAAAACCGTTCACTTTAAGAAAAATGTTTTTTAGAAAACTTTATATCATTTTAAAAGACCTTTCCATTGATACCCCACACGGGTATGTACATCGAAAAAAAAAATTTCATCCCTCAGTTACATGTATGGGGGGCCCCACCCCCAATTCTTTTTTTTACTATTTAGTGTCATATTTTTGTAGCGGTTCATACAACACATATTCCCATCAAATTTCATCACTGTAGTACTTATAGTTTCCGAGTAAATCGGCTGTGACAGACGGACAGACGGACAGACGGACAGACGGACATGACGAAACTATAAGGGTTCCGTTTTTGCCATTTTGGCTACGGAACCCTAAAAACGACTCACTATATCTAGTTCAAACCAATTTTCGTTGTTAGTTTTCATGATTATGTACATCATATATTTTTTTTGTTTTATAATTCATTTATTATAGAAGGTAGAGGGGTGGAGGGACACAATTTACCACTTTGGGAGCGTCTCTTGCGCAAAGTATTGTGTTTAGAAAAAAATGATGTTAAAAACCTTAACATAATTTTTAAAGACCTATCCATAGATACCCCACACGAATAAGTTTGATGAAAAAAAATATTTTCAGTTTCAAGTTTTTCAGTTTTTAGCATAGTTCTTATAGTTTCGGAGAAAAGTGGCTGTGACATACGGACGGACGGACAGACATGACGAATCTATAAGGGTTCCGTTTTTTACCATTTGGCTACGGAACCCTAAAATGGAGGTTGATCTTGATCAGGATATCAGGAGTAATGATTTTGTATCTTTTTTCAAAACTGCACCAGTATTTACGCCTGACTGTCCTGAATGACATGTCCTTTTTTAAACGAGGTTTGAAAAGAGTTCTTCTCTCACGGTAGGCAGCGGCATGACTGTGCTCCGGCATTGTTGATGTCTATGAGCGGCGGTTACCGTTTACCATCAGATGGGCCGCAAGCTCGTCTGCCTATGTAATGCAATAAAAAAAAAGTTTCACGTCAATACAAATCGGATTGCATTGCAAGTCGCCACCGATACATTTAGTTAGTAACTACAACCACGCAGCAACCAATGAGTATGTAATACGCAGAGATCGCGGTACGAACAACGCTCTGCGATACAAGCGAGTGGCGAAACTGAGTGGTGTATTGGACTTGAACTCCAAGCCTACAAAAGGACCAGTAGATGGTTCCCCTGTTAAAGTGTTGCGAAGGTCGCTTCATTGTAATTACAGAGATTTCAAATCCTGGATCATGGTTCGAGGGTACAAGGGCGACACTGAAAGTTTTTAGAACGGCCACTTATAAGACGATGATTAAAAAAATAAGTTTAAATTTTGCAAATGAAACTCTTTGCCAATATTATTGTCTATGCATTTAATTCGATTCTCTTTTTTTCCGATTTGGCGGCAAATTGAAAATAATCTTTAACAAGTGAGCATGAATTTAACGCGAGAAAATTTCCGTGCAATGATTTTCTATGACTTTCGATGTCCAATAAGTCAACAAGAAAGTTATGATAGACTTCGATTGGCCTTTCACGATGAAGCTCCATCTCGTGCCACTGTTTACAACTTGTTTAATGAGTTTAAACGTGGTCGCACTAATCTCACCGATGATTTGCGTGAGTGACGGCCATGTACGGCGACTACCGAAGATAACATCAGTGTTGTGCGACGTATGATAGAGGCCGACAAAAGAGTGACCTATCAGCAGATTACGGACAAGTTTAGGCATTGGTATGAGTCAAGTATACAAAATCATTCATGAACATTTAGGAGCCAGGAAAGCTTTAGTGCCCGGTGGATACCTCATAATTTGACAGAGGCCCAATAACTACGTCATGTTGATTGGACGCCGAAGAAGCAGTGGCTGTATATCAAAAGGCCGTCGAAGAGACACCTAAAGAAGAGTGGGCCAAGTGCTTTTCTCAGTGGTTTCATCGAATGCAGCGATGTAATTGATGTGAAGGGACACTATTTTGAAAAGATATAATAAAAGTAACAACTTGCAAAATTGTTCAGTTTTTGATTTTCTAAGAACTTTCAGTGTCGCCCTCGTACCCTGAGCTCCGAAGCAACGGGTTTCAATGCAACTGGGAATGACAAGCTTCTATGAGAACCTTTCCAGAGGAAGTCTCAAATACTCCGTTGGGTCTCATGACCTGATGAGACGGGGGCACGTGGCAATACATCCTGTTTTTTTTATGTCATAGGTGGCATACAAGCAGACGGTTCACCTGATGGTAACCTGGCGGCAATCGCTTGCCGCCGCCCATGGACACCCGCGACACCAGTGGAGTCACAAGTGCGCTGCCAACCTTCTAACAACCCCTTCCCCCAGATTGGGCCCCCATTACCCTCACTCCACCCAGCGAAACACAGCACAGTGCTGCTTCACGCCGGTTTTCTGTGAGGCCGTGGTATCACTCCGGTCGAGCCCGTCCATTAATACCAAAGCGTGGCTCTCACACGGTAAAATTTCCACTTAGTGACTAAAAATAAAGTGCAAGTACCTATTGCAGATCATTGTTTCTCTGAACCCTTCTGCGAGTACAACCGACGCAAGCGCACGCACCGTGACGCGTCGGAGTCGATGCGTGCGCACGGCACGCGAGCGTTCGCTCTAATTGTCACCTGTCGTTTCCTACACGCTTACACCACTGTTCATATAGCTACCAGCTCGATTTGTGAACTCTCAAGGGTGAACAGCAAACGTTAAGGTTCTTCATGTGACAGGTGAGTTTGCCGAGAGGTTGTAACCCGGAATTGTTTAAAATAGATCCGGTTTACTAGCTAACAATTAAAAACTAATGGTGTCGCTAGTTAGGGCTACCCATCGCGCCTTAAAGGTTTATATGGCAGCCAGCGCTGAGCGCCCTTCAATTTGTGACTCAGCTGGGGTCGCGGGTGTCTATGGGCGGCGCGGCAATCGCTTACCATCAAGCGTTCCGTATATATATTACAAAATATATATATTAAAAAAAATATTGTACATAAAAAATCCATATTGTGCAGATGATTATTCTATATGTGCACAACTTATCTTTTGATACGTTCGTGCTAGCCCTTCAGGGTGCAAAGATATCAGTCACAAATCACTGTCTGCTGCCCAGAGCCATCACCCTAATAGACAACAAATTAATCTCACACAAAAAGCTCAATACAAAAAGCTTCCGACAAAGTTTTCCTCAATTTATTACCCCGAACAATTCATTTGTAATTGGGTCAAAGCTATCGATTAACACATCATCTCTGACCCATTTGGGTAACACCAAACAAAAGGCTCACACGATTCCGTTGTCCTAGGTGAGCGACGCGACGTAAAGCGATCGATATTTCACGCGATGTGTTCTACGTGATCCGAAAGGAAAGAATTCGGGAGATTCATTAGGTATACCAGTGACAGTGCCGATAGTCGGCGAATGTAGATGCGTGCATGTCTCCGACTGAATATATAGGTACAACCCACCACCTCCCATGGCCATACCAACACTATGGTTATACTGGCCGAATCGTGGGAGATGTGCGTGGATATTGCGTGTCCTTGGGACTATTGCACTCCACCGCGCACAATTCTTGACTCCCTACAAGTTATTAATCTATGTCCTTGTCCCTAATTGTGCGTTTCTCCCCCTTCTGGGGCCGCAGACGCCACATCACAGGTGGCGCCCTCTAGCGCCGAGCAGTCCGGGTCGTTTCTCCGTCTGTGCCAGCCATGCGCGAACTCCCGCAGCCTGGCGAAGTGGCGAATATATAGGTACAGTCGGTCGAGTACGAGGACCTACAACTAATAAACGGAATTCACGACCGAATATTTGACGACCCTTTTGGAACAGTAGTAGTGAACGCTGCCTCTGGTCCAAGGGTTGCGGGTTCGATCTCCGCACAGTACAAAAATTTGTGTGCATGACCATGTCTGTTTGTATTGGTCTGGGTGTTATCTATGTATTATAAGTATGTATTTACAAAAGAAAAGTATTATACAGGTGCTTGAGCTACCTATCTCGGAGTCAGATCAATGTATGTGATGTTGTGAAATATTTATTTATTTATTATAATTTATCCCCTCCCTATCACATGTTACATGCATTATACAACGAACAAAATGCTGATGAAGGTGAACATAACATCGAACAGCGACTACAGAGCATGCAAGGAGGAGACGGAAACCATATAACATCTTTTATGTGAATGCGACTCACTAGCCACAGGCAGAATGTGTCTTCTAGGTAACGCTTAACCTAAACCAGAAGAATACATACAGGCACTTCAATCCAAAAGACATCGTGACGCTGATGAAACGAATCTTTCGTGAGTAGGAGCGCAAAGGATAGGGGAGGTACAAAAGACCCCTTAGGGTCGACGTGCCCCGTGAGAAAGGCCCCTAACAGATTAGATAAGATAAGATCACATGCAACGCCCTGTTAGTCTAGTGGTTTAAGTACCGGGCCGTGATCTCGGCGTCTTGGACTCGATTCCCGGATTGAACAAGAAGTACGTTTGGATTTCTTCGAACTGTCTCGGGTTTTTGATCACCGATCCGCATTTGGCAAGCGTGGTGTTTAAGTAGCGAGGACTTGATTTCTATGATGGAGGTCTTTGCCCTGCACTGGGACGGTATATAGACTGATACTTTACTTGAATATCGCTATTTTATTGTGATAGGTGGCAGTTGAGCAGACGGATCACCTAGTAGTAAGCATTTGCCGGCGCCCATGGACACCCATGGCAATACCAGTGGAGTCACAAGTGCATTGCCAAACTTTAAGCCCCCTTTCCCCCCGGATTAAGCCTCCGGTACCCTCACTCACGCAGCGAAAGACAGCACAGTGCTGCTTCTGTGAGGCCGTGGTATCACTCCGGTCTAGACAGCCCATTCATGCCGAAGCGTGGTTCTCCAACGGTCAAAATTGTCGCAGAATTTACAAATAATGGCTATAGAATTTACCTGAGGGCGAGGACCTCGACGTTAGGCATTCTTCGCAGTAGACTGACATCTCCCAGCTCAGCTCCCCTGTGAACAAACAAACAAATATATTAAAACAAAATAAGAACGTTTTAAATGAAAATTTAAAAAACCCCCGACGGCGGCCATTTTGGATTTGAAATTTGTCACAATAAATTTATTCTGCCACTCAAGCCCTTTTGTATGATACCTATATCGCGGGAGTTGTGTTATAATAATAATAGTGTTAAAACATACAATCCATATATTTGTGACGGCGGCCATCTTGGATGGATTTTTATCCAACATAGCTAAAAACACTCCCCCTTATTCATGTTGCTAACAAAATAAAAAAAAAATTCAAAATTGGTTCATTTGTTCGGGAGCTACGTTGCCATAGACAGACACACACACACATACACGTCAAACTTATAACACACGGGGTGTTAACGTTTTTGCGTCGGGGGTTAAAAACAAATAGATCCGTTTTCAGTTGTCTAATTGAAAGGACGGGCCGTAACTTACGCTATTTTAATTTAATCTAAGGTTTGTAGCCACTGAAGAGTCATTAAATACTGATTGATGCGACTACCATCAAACCAGTTCTAACGTTCTATTTGTGAAGAGGTAATATAAGTAATCAGAAAACACAAAACGCTTGCGCGATGTAATCGACGCATGGCGCCATCTATTGGTGTCAAGCGGAACCGCTACTAGTCGTGACAATTACGTGACAGAAGAGAAGACGAATCACCTGATGGTAAGCGATTGCCATCACCCATAAACACCTGCAACACCAGTGGAGTCACAAGTGCGCTGCCAACCTCCTCCCCTTACCCCAAATTGGTACTCACCCTCACTCGCCGAAATACTCCTCACGCTTTTTATAAGAACCGATGGTGTAACTCCGGTCGAGCCGGCCCTTCATGCCGAAGTGTCGCTTTCCCACGGTCAAAAGACTAGCTATAGTTTCAGGCATTAGTTTAAGTTAACAGTGGGAGAGCCACACACCACCAGTAATAGCACGTCCTCACAGAAAACCGGCGTGAAGCAGTGCATGCGCTGTTTCGCTGCGTGAGTGAGGGTACCGGAGGCCCAATCCAGGGGAAGGGGGGTTAAAAGGTAGGCAGCGCACCTGTGAGACCTCTGGTGTTTCTGCTGTCCATGGGCTGCGGTAATCGCTTACCATCAGGCGATCCGTCTGCTCGTCTGCCACCTATATCATAAAAAAAAAGTTTCCTCTTTGGTAAAGTAAAGTATCAGCCTACAAACTGTCCCACTGCAGGGCAAAGACCTCCATCGTAGAAATCAAGTTATCGCTACTATGATGGGATTAGGCTTAACCACCACGCTTGCCTAATGCGAAATAGTGATCACAAACCCGAGCTATGTTCGAAAAATTCGAAACATACCTTTGCTCGACCCATGACCTTGGGGTCATGGCCCGGTACTGAAACCATTAGACCAACAACCGGGCGTTGAATCTTTGATAAGTCCACACCTAAATATAACTCCACGATTCAACAAGACACAATTTATATCCTCTGGAAAATATGACTCCTTGCCAATTCAATTTTCACGGTCCACCGACCCAGATTGAGCAACATCCATAAATCTATACTCAAAATCTTCAAACATGAATCTCAAACAATCGCGCAAGGTCACGACAATAACTGATCAATGCAATTTCATATTCGCGCCACGCCTGAACCTGCGCATACGCAAGAACCTTACTGCCTTGTAATAAGGTCCATATTCGAATCGTTTTCGTGTGTTTGTGTATAATTGTGTCGGATCACGTAATGTGGGCACAGCGTCGCTTAGGAAGTGGTTATTGCTTTATGGACGTGTAGTATTGTTTTAATGTTTGTTTGTTTACGGAACGAATTGTGGTATGTATAACCATTACTTTTTGGTTTTGCCGTAGTCGGGTAAAAAGGAAGGAGACAACAAAGATAGGTATTATGAAGTTAGCCTATTGAAGTTTGGAGGGAGGTCATCCTTGTTTTGTTGACTAGAAAATATTGTAGGTAATCTGGGCGTACGGCAGTGCCCCCGTCAAGTCTAGCGCGAAGCAAACACTGCCCCGTACCATCCTTTACTGGAACCATTTCGCCGCATTTTTAGGATCCTAAATTTCGTCGTTTTTGCGTCGGGGGTTAAAAAGTAACCGCTTATACTATGGAGAATGCTCTGAGGAATTGTTCGGACTGATCCCTGCCGCTTCATTTCGCCATCGTTCCACTCGTCAACAGTTCCACCGACATCATCTGGATGGTCGGCAGTCTTAAACTGTGCGTTTCTCAAGAAACTTTCTGCCTCGTACAACAAAACTATGGAATGAAGGATCGCCTGCGGTATTTCCGGACAGATACGACCAAACCTTCAAGAAAAGAGCGTTTTTCTTTTTAAAAGGTCGGCAGCGCACTTGTGACTGCTCTGGTGTTGCAGGTGCCCATGGGCGGCGGTAATCGCTTACCATCAGGAGATCCATCTGCTCGTCTGCCCCCTATCCTATAAAAAAAATCTTTAAAAAAACCAATTAGTTTTTTAGATTTTCGCGTTGCATTATAACTATAATGAATGAAGACGGGAATTAACACGAAATGTATTATGAGATACAACATTATGTACAGTGGCGGACAGGTCAAGCTATACAAAACTGTCAAATTTCCTCAATCGATTTCGAACTCAATGTGTAACAATATAAGGTTTATAATCGAATGAAGAAATTTTACAGTTTTGTATGGCTTGATATGACCGCCACTGTACTCACATATATTTCGCTTGACGTTTCGCCTACGTTACAGCAGCCGTGTTCACACGTTCCAGCGGACCGCTTGTGTGTGGGTTCTGTTATGCTGCGAAATTTATTATCTCACTAGTGGCTCCCTTTGACTTTTTAGGGTTCCATAGCCAAATGGCAAAAAACGGAACCCTTATAGATTCGTCATGTCTGTCCGTCCGTCCGTATATCACAGCCACTTTTCTCCGAAACTATAAGAACTATACTATTGAAACTTGGTAAATAGATGTATTTTGTTAACCGTATTACGATTTTTACATAAAAATTGGAAAACATAAAAAATGGGGGGGGGGGGTCTCCATACTTGAAACTGAAACTCAAAAAACATTTTTTCATCAAACCTATACGTATGGAGTATCTATGGATAGGTCTTTAAAAATGATGTTGAGGTTTTTAACATATTTTTTTTCTAAACCAAATACTTTGCGCTAGAGACGCTCCTAAAGTGGTAAATTGTGTGTGTTTGTCCCCTCTAACTTCTATAATAAATGAATTATCATCATCAGCCCATTCAAGTCCTCACTGCTGTGGCACGGGCCTCCCTCAATCACATGTGGGGTAATTGCCATACTCACCACGCTTGGCAGACGGGTTGGCGAGGGTTTTGATATAAATGCAGAGTTTTCCTTCTCTGGGTGCTGATGATCATGCCAGCAGCTTTACCTTAGTCGCCTTTTACGACACCTCGGTAAGAGTGAGGGTAGCCTATTCTACTCTGCCGGGGACCACACGCCCGAAATTATAAAACTAAAAAAATATGTGATGTACATAATCATGAGAACTAACAACGAAAATTGGTTTGAACTAGATATAGTGAGTAGTTTTTTTAATACGTTATAAGCCGTAAATCGCAATTTGCCTTCCATTTATCTTACTTGCTGCTACGGAACCCTTTATGGGCGAGTCCGACTCGCACTTGGCCGGTTTTTGTTTAATATCTCACCTTTTAAGCCTTCCCTGGACTACGACAAACATTTTAAAACTAAAATCAGCCCAATCGGTCCAGCCGTTTTCGGGTTTTAATCAGACTCACAAATATCAATTCATTTTTATTTAAATAGATAGATAATAAATTTATTATCTCATAATATATTTCGTGTTAATCCCCGTCTTAATTAATTTTAGTTGTAATCACCAACTATCGTCTAACAACCTGTAAAATCAAAAACGTTAACAAACACCGATTAATCAACCCGAAGATAAAGATCAACGCCATATTACCGAGCCCTCAAAAGTTTAAAAATACAACCGTACTCGGAAACGAGTGATGACGACGAAGAGACGAAGGCCGCGGCTGCATTTCACTTTCATCGCTGTCAGTGACCTGCCTCACCACACGAGAAGAAACCCTCGGAATATATTTAAAAACCAATGAACACTATGCTTGCAAATTCCGATTAGTATCACACGCAAAGCGAGCAATGTAGACGAATCATTGGCTTATTTCTCTTTAGGCTTGTCGCTACTGTTTACTCGTAATAAACATTGAATATAATTTTAGTAACTATTGAATACTAGGCCTGCAACTTCTGATTAGTTTCACACACAAAACGAGCAGTGTAGGCGAATCATTTGATAGATAGAAACATTTATTCACTGACAATACGACACACCACATTTTACAGATAAGAAAGGACGCAACAAGTACGATTATATAATATTTAAACAAAGAGAAAAAGAAACCAATACAAACTAAAATAGCAAACAAAACATTACAAATATAAAAGGAGACAAACAAAAAAAATTAAAAGAGAAAAAAAAGTAATAATACGGCTTTTCAAGCCGGGCAATAAGTATTTGCGTACAGGTGTGTGCGTGTGTGTGTATAAGGTATGTCGCGATAGTCAGTGAAAAGTAACTCACTCAGCTTCGGCCATGGCTTTAGGTAGGAGTACCTTCAGGCCATGGCGCTGGTTTTATGTGAGCCCTAATGTGACGCACGGACGATATATATTAGCGATTTATCTTCAGACTTGTGGCTACTGTTCACTCGTTATTGACATCTAAGTCATCGGAATATGTTTAGAAACCATTGAACGCAATGACTGCCACTTCTGATTTGGCAAAGACGCAAAGCAAGCAATGTAGACGAAACACTCGCGTTTTATTTAGTTTGAGGCTACTGGTACTCGGAATAGACATTTGAGATTCAGTTTATAACTACTGTTCATTGGCTGGAAGTCAACACGAATGAACAGGAAGAAAGATAAAGGAACCAGACCGTGGGAGAGCCACGCTTCGGCATGAATGTGCCGGCTCGACCGGAGTGATACCACTGCCTCACAGAAGACCGGCGTGAAACAGCGTCTGCGCTGTGTTTCGCCGTGTGAGTGAGGTTACCGGAGGCCCAATGGGGGGAAGGGGAAAAGGTTGGCAGCGCACTTGTGACTCCACTGTTGTTGCGGGTATCCATTGGCGGCGGAATTGCTTACCATCAGGTGATCCGTCTACTCGTCTGCCACCTCTCATATAAAAAAAAATGTGTCGGTTCGACCGGAGTGATACCACGGCCTCACAGTAAACCAGCGTGAAGCAGCAATGAGCTCTGTTTCGCTGCGTGAGTGAGGGTACCGGAGGCCCAATCCGGGGGAAAGGGGGGGTTAAAAGGGTGTCCATGGGCGGCGGCAATTGCTTACCATCAGGTGATTCGTCTGCTCGTTTGCCACCTATCACGTAAAAAAAACATGATTACATGTTTTTTTAAACCAAAACTATCTGAAATATAAGATTTCCCCCAAATAATTTCCCCTTACTACTCCGCTATTAGAAGTGCCTGGTTCGCCATGGCCGATGGAGAACAAACATGGCCGGTGGACGCTAGAAATATCAATGGAACGACTTATGCCCGGTCAACCTTGAATACTTTTCGTGAGTTGCATAAATTCTGTTTTCGCTAAAGATTTTATACTTTGTATTATTCGTTACTTTGACACATTTGAGACATTCGGTCGTTTATTTGAGACAGGAAAAACTGTTTAAGTTATTACCGTACTAAAGCTCATCCCATCTCATTCACACTAACAGTCTTACTCATCACTTAAGTAAATAACACACTTAAAAATTTCATCTCGTGTTCAGGCGGGACTCGGACCCCAACCTTCCACAATCCGACATCTTATCGATCGATCGATATCGACAGCTCATGTCGAATCAAGCACTTACAAATTTCGTCGGCTCGGTAACGCGTACATTGGTCTAATTGGTAGGACATTCACCCGGATTGTGGAAGGTGTGGGTTCGAGTCCCGCCTGAACACGAGATGAAATTTTTAAGTGTGTTATTTACTTAAGAATATACGGCAAAAGATTGCTATAAAAATATCAACCATTACTCATTACTCTTTTAGTTACATGTTCTTCATATCTTATTAACATGCAATGTTGAAAGCAGCTGAAACGAGTTTAGTTCTGAAACTTCACTTAGACCGCGTTTTGTTATAAGGGGATAAGGGTAATCACTTGTTTGCTGTCCAAGAAGAAAAATGTTCGATGGGATCTTTGTACAGCCAATTCTTTTTGTTACTAACAAGAAGTTTGTCCATGATGAAAATATTGAAATCTTGCAAACCCATTTGCAGAGTAAATGAGAGTACTGCAGCTCCAATCCCGGGGGCAAGGGGGATTTAAATGTTGGCAGCGCATTTGTGACTCCATTGGTGTCGCCATTAGGTGTTTCTCAAAAAGTTCTTCAGACATTTTTTCCCATACTGATCTAGTCTAGTCTAAAACCTAAAGCATTCCCGGTACCAAAGATCCCAGGTTGATGATGATAAGGTGGTAGAACAGCAGACGAATCACCAATAGGAACATCAGTTTTGTTACAACCTTCAGGCACCCCTTCTCCCGGATATGGCCTCCGGCACCCTCACTCATTGGGCGAAATTGAATGTAGGCCCCCGACAGACGGTTGCTGTGTGGTCCCCGGCAGATTAGAATAGACCACCCTCACTCTTACCGAGGTGTCGTAAAAGGCGACTAAGGTAAAGCTGCTGGCATGATCATCAGCACCCAGAGAAGGAAAACTCTGCATTTATATCAAAACCCTCGCCAACCCGTCTGCCAAGCGTGGTGAGTATGGTAATTACCCCTCATGTGATTGAGGGAGGCCCGTGCCCCAGCAGTGGGGACTTAAATGGGCTGACGATGATGATGATGAATGTAGGCACTGCTTAACGCCGGTTTACTGTGAGCCCGTGGTATCACTCTGATCGAGACTCTCCACGCCGAAGCGTGGCTCTCCTCCGGTATCCCATGGTTGAATAAATGGCATAATCGATTAACATTCCCGAGTCAAGCAAAAAGTATGTTACAATTTTTTCGAATAGCTCGGGTTTGTGATTACCAATCCGCATTTGGCAAGCGTGCTGATAAAGCCTATTCCCATCATATCATCATAATAGCGATGACTTGATTTCTATGATGTATGGCTTTGCCCTGCAGTGGGACAGTATATATGCTGATACTTTATTTGACTGACCGGGATGGCGCAATTGGTAGTGACCCTGCCTCTTACGCCAAAAAGGTCCCAGGACAAACATTCGTGCGATGAACACTTGTATTTGTTCAGTGTTTGAGTGTAATATATGTATTTAAGTATATATTTGTATTTCTCTATTGCCTGATATCTGTAAAACAAGTGCTTAAGCTACTTAGTACGGAATCAGGTCAATGTATGAGATGTCTCTGAAGGACCGCATCAGAAATGATGTAATCCGACAGAGAACCAGAGTCACCGACATAGCCCACCGAATTAACAAACTGAAGTGGCAGTGGGCTGGTCATATTAGCCGCAGAACTGACAACCGTTGGAGCCGTAAAGTCCTTGAGTGGAGACCGCGACTCGGTAAGCGTAGTGTAGGACGCCCTGCGACAAGATGGGATGATGACATTCGAAGGCTAGCTGGTGTGGGCTGGATGAGAGTGGCCGGAAATCGGGAGCAGTGGCGTGCATTAGGGGAGACCCATAACTAGCAGTGAACGAGTGTGGGTTGCTGATGATGATGATGATGATATGTTGTGAGAATTATTATTATTATTAATCCTCTGGCTCATCATACTATGATGCTAAACCAAAAAGTAAAAGTATGTGAGTGTCATTAGGCGTGGGTGGATTATGGCAGTCCAACCGGTCTGCAGCCGCAGAAAAAACGAAAGCTGTTATGTAACTAATATTTACCATCCGTGGCCTCGATAGATATTATTCAATATTCTAAAGCGTATTAAAGGATTTACTTCTATGCGGAATCAGCTGATCTGATTGACGAGGAACGCTCGTAGCTCAATGGGTAAGAGGGGGTCGTGTTTCGAATCCGAGCGTGCACTATCAGAGATCTTTTTTTAGATTCATCATGTCTGTCCGTCCGTCCGTATGTCACAGCCACTTTTCTCCGAAACTATAAGAACTATGCTATTTAAACTTGGTAAAAAGATGTATTTTGTTAACCGCATTACGATTTTTACACAAAAATTGGAAAAAATAAAGGTCTCCATACTTGAAACTGAAACTCAATTTTTTTTTCATCAAACCTATACGTGTTGGGTATCTATGGATAGGTATTTAAGAATGATGTTGAGGTTTTTAACATAATTTTTTTCTAAACATAATACTTTGCGCAAGAGACGCTCCCAAAGTGGCAAATTGTGTCCCTCACATCACCTCAGTGTGCTATTCCCGGTTTCCAAATCTATTATTTCGGAGCACGGGGTACAGCAGTCTTGGAACATGATCCATGATGAACGCCCTGTTGGTCTAGTGGTTTAAAACTTTAAAGTACCAGGTAGGGTCCTGGGTTCGATTCCCGGGTCGAGCGAAAAGTATGTTTCGAATTTTTCGGACATAGCTCGGGTTTGTGATCACCAATCTGCATTTGGCAAGCGTGGTGATTAAGCCTAATCCCATCATAGTAGCGATAACTTGATTTCTATGATGGAGGCCTTTGCCCTGCAGTGAGAGAGTTTATAGACTGATAAAAAAATCTAATGTAATTTAAATAATTAAAATTTCAATTTTTTTAATTTTAATTTTGATTTTAATTGTAATTTATTTTTATTTTTTAATATAATTTTAAATTGAATGAATATATAAATATAAAATATAAATGTGATGATAATATGACCCTGGTTGAAATATATATATTTGTTGGTAAAGCAGCGTTGCAAGTATTCAAACATTGCTAAAAGGATTTCCTATTATCCTGTTATTACTACCAACCCCACGTGTTTGTTAACAGCCGACTAGCCCTCCAGTTCATGCCCTCGCCAGGGCGTGTCACCTCGTAACGTCGCCACTCCACGGAAAAACACCATCATTCACGATGGAAAACTTGCCAAGCAACTTCCCACCCTACCCTTAAAAAAATCAAGACGAAATTACAACTACCGTTAGAATGGATTTGGGGCTTTTCTAATTTTAATTTAAATACAGAGGCAATTTGAAAAATGACATTTCGGATGGATGCCTTGTTATTGCAAATACATAGTACTATCAACTTTAAATACTCGCAAATAAGGTTTCACCGTAGTAAAATTGCATGTACAAGGCTGTGATTGGAAGGCCTAAGAAGGCACAAGGCAATTTGAGTAATAGCTTCATGGAAATATAGTTCGTTTTCCCAAATTGGTTAGGAACCAAATGGTGTCATGAAAAGTTATTGTAGTTGTGATTGTAGTAAAGGGGCCGATTCTTGTGAATTCGCTTGTAGATTACTCAAAGTTTGAAGGAGTTTGCGGTAGACTTTAGGGCGTCATAATAAGAAGTGACATTACAGGATAACAGCCCTATAGGCAAATCAAGTGTTGCCAATAGGGCTGTGAAACACGCTTTCAAAGCCATAATTAAAGATTTGGCAGTCGTGATTACAATGATGCGACTACCGTTTGACCTTCGCAACCTTTTAACAGAGCCGACGAACTCAATCATGGTTGCACGTTTCAGAAACTATCCAAAGCGTGCAGGTTTCCTCACGATGTTTACCATCACCGCCGTGAAAATAGTGGAAATATGCACATGGATTTGATATTTAAGGGCTATGCTCGAAGTCTCCTTGCATAATCGTATCAGGAATAATCGCCGCAGGAAAACCACGGTCAAAGACATAGCCCAAAGAATTGCATGCCTCAAGTGGCAATGGGCAGGGCACATTTCGAGGAGATCAGACGTCTGGTGCGGCAGAAAGATCCTCGAGTGGATGCTGCGTATAGAGGTCGAAGCTGTGGCAGGCCCCCCACAAGGTGGACCGACGATCTGGTGAAGGTCGCGGGAATCCCTTGGATGCGGGCGGCACAGGACTGTTCTAGGTGGAGATTATTGGGGAAGCCTGACTAGCAGTGGACATTTGGCTGAAATGATGATGATGTTGATTTCATATTTAGAAATGCTTGCTAGGATTCGAACCTAAGACGTCCCGTTAGCTGAACTAGTAGCCATTAGAAATCAATAGCCGTGAAGGTCAAATCAAGTGGCCATATTCGTTTAAATATTTCAAACAGCCAACATTCGATATTAATTACAGGGTCATCGCTGAAAAATAATATTCGATAGGTTACTGTCAAATTTCTTCATTCGATTATACCTATACCTATTCCTAATTATATAATAAATAATAAAATATTTATAAATTATACGTATAATAAAATAATACATAAATTTTATATGTGTTAGGCAGCAGACGAGCAGACGGATCACCTGATGAACGATTGCCGTCGCCCATGCACACCCGCTACACCAGTGGAGTCAACAGTGCACTGTCAACTTTTAAACCCCCCTTTCCCCCGGATTGAGCCTCCGGTACACTCACACAGCACAGTGCTGTTTCATGCCGGTTTTTTGTGAGGCCGTGATATCACTCTGGCTTAACCGGTCCATTCTAGCCGAAGCTTGGCTGTCTCACTCCACTGATGTTGCGGGTGTCCATGGGCTGCGTCAATAGCTTACCATCAGGTCTGGCACCTATCACCTAAAAGACAATAAAAGCCACTCAATACAAATACATTTGAGCGACCGCGAACACGCGACCTCCATTAAACAAATGCACATGAGCTCGCGTCCGCGGCGCGGGCGCACCTCGCGTGCCGCACGCACGGCTGCTGTCAGTCACTGTATTTGTGGGTTATGATTAGGCATTGCCAGATTCTTTACACCATTAAAATAGCACAAATAATTCACAATTTTATCAAGCCGTCTGTTCACACGCTAAACCAGCAATTCTTAGTATGATATGTGGCAGAAGAGTAGACGGATTACCTCTTGGTAAGCCCATGGCCAGCCAGCAATAACAGTGGAGTTACAAATATGCTCCCTTCCTCTCAATTTGGGCCTCCCAGTAATTTACGTCAGTTTTCTGCGAGGCCGTGGTTATCATTCCGGCAAAACCGGGCCAAACGTGGGTTTCCCACAGTAAAAAAAAAAACTTAAGGACCGAAAAAGAGTGTACGAGTATTTCGTGTATTAAAGAGATCCACTGGTAATGCGGGTGTCGTTGAGCGGAGACAATCGCTTACCATCAGGTGAACCGTCTGCTCGTCTGCAATTTATCACGTTTAGATAAATAAGCATTGTGTACCATAATAATAATATCCTCCAACCGATTACAGCTACGGCGGCCAATCTCAACAATCAGCTACGTACCCAGGATATATTATAGTGCCCAAGTGTGTGCGCAAACCCAAGCGCACTCTCTATTCCCTTACCCTCATATTCCGATGGGACACTACTGTGACACGACCCGAGAAGATCGGACAGGACCAACAGCTTAACGTGCTTTCCGAGCCACGGGGGTTTAAAGACCGCCAACTTCCAGACTCCGGGCTGCCACTAAGAACTTCTTACCGAAAACTTAGGTAGGTACTAATTTTTGGTCCGACCCGAAGATCGAACTAGGGACCTCTTGCGCAGCCGTCGCTTTAAAGTGCGACCCACTAACCACTGCGCCACCGAGGCAGTCAGTGTGTGCCATATGACGACCCGTTTGGAACAGTGTTAGTGAACGCTGCCTCTGGTGCAAGGGTTGCGGGTTCGATCCCCGCACAGTGCAAACATTTGTGTGCATGAACAAGTCTGTTTTTTTTAACATCTCATACGTTGACCTGATTCCGTACTAAGTAGCTTACGCACTTGTGTTACAGATATCAGACAACAGAGGAACACAAATATATACTTAAATACATATATTACACCCAGACACCGAACAAACACAAGTGTTCATCGCACGAATGTTTGTCCAGGGTGGGGATCGAACCCACGACCTTTGGCGTAAGAGGCAGGGCCACTACCAATTGCGCCATCCGGTCAGTCAAAAAGGTTTGTATTGGTCCAGACCAATACAAACCTTTTTAACACCCAGGTGTTATCTATGTATTATAAGTATGTATTTACAAAAGAAAAGTATTATATGTATATATTTGTAATCCCACTGTTGATTCTGATATCCGTAACACAGGTGCTTGAGCTACCTATCTCGGAGTCTGATCAATGTATGTGACGTTGTGAAATATTTATATCAAAGTAGCAAACAGCTTATTTACAAAGGAAAGGGGTTAATCTTATTCTAAGTCACAAGATACCGCCGAGACAATGTACTCGATGTCGCCCGTAACCGGTGGAAGTGGGTCGAGATAGTTGGGACTCTGCCAAAATCTGTGGAGTGAACGAACGGGGGCGACTGCTGACGCCGCGTCAGGATTCATGGGCCACGGATAATTCTTCTTCTCTGTCGCTACGCTCCAGAGCGGTCGTGGTCACGTTGAGCCGTCCTTATTGGTGTTAGAGGCGGACACAGCTTTCCTCACGATCTCTCGCCATCTCTCTCTGTTTACAGACTGCCTGGTACAGTCTGACACGGGGTTTCCTATTGCGGACTTCACTTGATCAGTCCAGCGCATCGGTGATCTGCCGCGTGATCTCGTTCCCTCTATCTTCCCCTGAACAACTAGCCGCTCTGTCGAGTCGTTATCACGCCACGGATCATTAGCCAACTTGATTATAATAGTCCCCCCTCATCATCTTAGCGTGTAATTCTCAGTTGCGTCCAAAGCTGTCGCTTTGAAGCCCGGGGTAAGCTTGGACGATGATCCAGGATTCGGGAAGTCTTGTAATTACAATGAAGCGACGCACGTCTGACCTTCGCAACCCTTAGACATGGGAAGCAGACCAACTGTCCATTTTTTTCATAGTTACACAGTATATTCGCTCTCCTCAGCCTGATGGTAAGCAAGATAAGAAGCCCACGTTGCAATTACAACGGAAGCGATGTCAAGGCATCACCTCCATTGGGACTGGCCCGCGAGATGCTTCTTCACGCTTCGTTTGAAGGAATCCATATTGTAGGAAGTTGTCATTGGTGTTATCTGACTATTATGATCATATTACTTAACCTTACCGTTATTTTTTTATCGTTTACAGCCAGAAAACCACATAATAGGTATCGTGAATAAAGCCCATTTAGCATGTTAGATCAACAAAATCAACTCGCCTAGGACCTAGTATTTTTGCACAGACTGATCAATGGAAACCCGAACTGCCAAGAGCTGTCAATACATAAAGCTATCAGTGAGTGATTGGGACTAAAAGATGTACATCCTTGCAAAAGAGTTAATAACTCCGTAACTCCTTTGCTTCCTTTATAACTCTTTACATCTTTAACTCTCTGATGTGAAGATCGATTTTAGAAGGATGAAGTCCGAACCAGTCCGAACAGAATGTGAGTGAGTGAGTGATTATGATATTTTTATTTTATAAATAAATCTTGTGTGAAAATGTGCATCAATGCAATCACATCAATGCGCCTTTAAATCTTTTCAGTCTTAGAGGTACAGAGTTATTAAGGAGTTAAAGATGTAAAAAGAGTAAGTGAGCGAGACTGGTACCACGGTTCGTAAAGGAGTGAGTGAAATCGCCATAGCGGGTTTTATAAGTCGAAAAGGGATGGAGCATGATTGGAACGCGTCACGCATTATTCTGTACTTAAGAAAATATCAGGGGAGAAAACTGACCCTACGACTGTTGCAATTAAGTACAAATTTATTTATTTGCATGAATTTATTAGATTGGATAAACACGTCTATGGTTTAAACCCATCGCAATTCGCATCAATCACATCATTCAAGTCTTTTTAGTCTTTTGAGTTACGGAGTTAATTGGGAGTTAAAGATGTAAAAGAGCAATAGACTCCTTTGTCTTTTAAAAGAGTTGTTCTGCGCATCTCTAGCTATCAGTACCGGCTCGCTTACCTCGTCATTCGATAAAAAAGATATTCGCCTTACCTCCAGTCAGAACTAATTTGGGCCTTCACGCTCCTCTGGCCAGATGTTGTGGGACATACAATGATCTTCACCTGAAGGATATTGATATTTTTTCTTACTCCTTGCCTAGCTATAGGCGAAAGTGTTTAAATTTATTGTCTGGTGGTTAGCGAACTACTATTAAAATGTTATTTTGTTCATAATTTTATTAAGTATTATCATTTCTTTTTTAGTTTATCTTTTGTGTTTTTACGTAGATTTTTATCAACGTTGTGTACAACTATAAAACGTATATGTATAAGACCTGTACTATATTAAGCATTTTTGTATTTTTTTATACATATACTGTTGGTGTAACTTTTCAATAAATAAATAAACATGTGTAACATGTTTTTTTTTAATTTGGAGTTTTGTGACTAGTTTGTTTTTAAGCCAACCGGAATGATACCAAGGCGTCACATAAAATCATGATCATCATTCGAGTGAAGCAGCCCGCGCTGTTACTGGCTTTTTTTTATATGAGAGGTGGCAGACGAGCAGACGGACCACCTGATGGTAAGCAATTCCGCCGCCCATGGACACCCGCAATGCCAGTGGAGTCACAAGTGCGCTGCCAACCTTTCCCCTTCCCCCCATTGGGCCTCCGGTAACTTCACTCACACGGCGAAACACAGCGCAGGCGCTGCTTCACGCCGGTCTTCTGTGAGGCAGTGGTGTCACTACGGTCGAGCCGGCCCATTCATGCCTAAGCGTAGCTCTCCCACATTTAAGGCTGAATAAGTAAGTGTACCGGAGGCCCAATCATGGGGCTAGAAGATGATGCTCTTGTTACCGCAGACGGATAACCTCATGGTCAACGATTGCGGCCGCCCATAGACACCTGCAACTCCTGTGGACCCACAAGTGGGCTGCAGCTGCTAATCTTTAAACTCCCCTTCCCCACAGATTGGGCCTCCATTACCCTCACTTATGCAGTGAAACACAGCCACAGTTGTACTTCCCGCCGTTTTTCTGTGAGGCCGTGGTATCACTTGGGCCTCGGCCAACGACGAGTGAACGAACGGGCCGAACTGTAACGCGGCATCGGTATTGACTTGCCACGGATCATTAGTATATAGATTGCGGGCCGATCAATCATCTTTGCTCGGAAATTACTGCATATCATTTGGAGTGATGGAACTTAACTGCCTATAAATGATTTATGTACAGACTAAGGATGTCAAACCACAGACCTCCCGGAATCTATACCTATTTTGGCAAGCCACCACATTGAATTTTGTAATAGCCGACACATTGGTTCAGAAATACAGGCGTGCCTTGCGAACCTTAGTTGCATGCAAGGTTAGCTAAACGAAAATCAAAAGCCTTTTTTTCGCCAAGGGGGACCATCATGGCCGTCACCTTGCTACGTGTAAGGAACAAGGTGGTTTGTGAGTCTCTAACCCTAACAAAAACCCCTGGGGTGTCTATCTCTGCACAATAGCGGAAACCCCACAGCCGGGACTAGGCCGCACCGCTGATCGCGTTCGCCGCTTCACCCTTACCTGGCGCAATGCAGCCCTTCATCGCTGTACGACCAACGGGGACACCCGGTAACGTCGTCCCCCGCGGAGTCGTATGCTGAGCTAGCCACTCCCCAGCAGTGGGTACGTTCACGTACTCCTAAGGCCTGTTTAGTCGCCTCTTGCGGCCGGAAACATCTTGGCAGTATTCTTAAACGCCCCTATCCTCATGGCACTAAATTAAAAGGCTAGATCAACATTTTTCAAATGGAATCAAAAAGCATTGTCCGAGATTTTACGCCCAAAAGTAGTCCACCATTGCTTCACGTTTGAAGTTCAAACATAAATAAACAATGCCAATGGATTTTCCATTCCTGAAGTTATACCTAATCGGAGTGATGGCGGTGAACTCAAATATTCATGTCGACGTGTCTCGAACGCGTAGGTTTGACCTACACGTTCTTGCTTATTGATTTCTGGCTGATATAAAATGGGATGAGATAGCATTACTTGATAATTCAGTGTGTGGCAGACCGTCATTGGCTTAGTTAGGGATTTAATATTTAATAAGAATCTGTACTCTTACGATTTCCTAGTGAAGGCCGTGGCTCATCATTTACTACGAAGCCAGCGGCTCAACGTTTTGTCAGTATTATGCCAAATGTTTCATGCCCTGGAAAAGTGACAGACAAGCTGATGTTTTTAGAAGGAGTTCTTACTCAATTCTAAAAGGAAAAACATCGTGAGGAGGAAACCTGTACGTTTCGGATATATTCGGAAAAAAACTGAAAGGTGTAACCAGTAGATCTGGTTCCCCTGTCAAAGGGTTGCGAAGGCCAGATGGCAGTCGCTTCATTGTTATTACTAGACTCCCCGAATCCTGAATCATGGTCTCAGCGCACCCTGGGCTCCTATACGATAGCTTGGATGCAACCGGGAATTGCACGCTAAGATAAGGGGGACTCATTTTTAAAAGGCCCGCAACGCATCATTTGATCTAGCAAATGTTCATGAGCGGCGCTGATTACTTACCATTAGGAACCTCGCTTGCTTGTTCGTCGCCTCAGCATAACGATATGTAACTTTTCCTTGACACAGAAGGAACATGATCATCTAGGCTGCCAAAAAATGAGACACAATAAAGCTTAAAAAAAAAATTTCTGCGAAAAAAACCCGCCTTCAAAAACCAAGTGCAATAATATTTTTTCATACACTTCAAATAACATTTTATAACAATACACCCGAGAAAAGGTTTTACCGAAGTCGGCGCCTAATCCCTGTTGAATAATTGAATGTTGTATTAATTACAAGTAAGTATTGGGCGTCGACTTCGGTAACACCTTTTCTCGAGTGTACTGTTATAAAATGTTATTTGAAGTGTATAAAGTGTTAAAAATATTATTTTACACTTTATAGTTCGTGGTTTCTGTAGGCGGTTTTTTTCGCAGAAAAATTTTTTTTCCTTGTTTCTATTGTAACTATTTTCTTTGTTTTGTCTTTCTTCCTCTTGTATGTATGTGTGCACGTACAGTGGCGGACACATCAAGCTATACAAAACTGTCAAAATTCTTCATTCGATTATAAACCTTATAATGTTATACATTGAGTTCGAAATCGATTGAGGAAATTTGACAGTTTTGTATAGCTTGACCTGTCCGCCCCTGTAAGTCGCCCAAGGCCACTAAAAACCAGCGCTGCAGCGGCTTCGGTCTCTGTAGCAAATGCTGAGATTGGGCCTTGCTGGCTACAGAATTTGTTCTATTTATGTATTTATGTCACTCGTATTAAAAACCATTGTAAAAAAGTTGGCGATTAAAAAGAGTAACTGGCGAGTTTCTTGCCGGATCTTCTCGACCAGAAACAACTTTCCGAGCCGGTGGTAGAATCGCATTATGTTTATTTAATTCTTTAGTATATTTTATGTATCAACATATATATGTATTAACATGTAAATTATACATAAGTACTTATAAATTGTTTTAAGTCATTCAAATGTATGACGATTTGTAAGTGCTGTGTACAAGCCTATGCAAATAAAGAATTATTTGAATTTAAATTTGAATTTGAATTAAATTTGTATTCTGTGGCCAATAAAGAAATATTTATCTTTACTAGGTTAAAAGTTTACAACCAAATTGGATGCAACACACGATGGTGGGTGCAGTATCGATTCCTGCATCCGAGCAAACGGGCCAAGGTTACTAGCACCTGCATAACGAGAGATGCATATCTTGATCGAGAAACTTCGTCGATATAGTGTACCCCTGATGCTTAAGAGGGGGTTTTAATTGGCTACTTTAAAAACCACGAACTTAAAAGTGTAAAATAATATTTTTAACACTTCATACGCTTCACTTAATATTTTAACTACCAATGCTTTGTAATACAACATTTAATTAATCAGCAGGGATTAGGCGACGACTTCAGTAACACCTTTTCTCGAGTGTACTGTTATGAGAAGTGTACGAAGTGTGTTACAAATATTAGTTTACACTTTTTAGTTCGTAACGGCTGTTTTTTTTTGCGAAATTTTTTTTTTGCTTTAAGCGTCTCTTTTTTTAGGCAGCTATATAACTAACAATCTAAGTAGTACAGTACAGTATTGAAAGAATTATCCTTTAAGGTGACGGGTAGGACACACTTGCGACGGCTAACCATTTTAATTTGTAACCACTAAACCGGATCTATTTTAAACAATATCGGGGTTACAACCTCTCGGCAAACTCTTCTCTCTTCTCGGATTCACGCCAAATGCGGCCACTTTTGGCGTAAATCAATTTTTGGCGCACAAAAACTAACCCAACATTTGTGCATGGTTATTTAATAAATAGAAAGTGTTTGCCGAGAGGTTGTAACCCCGAAATTGTTTAAAATAGATCCGGTTTAGTAGCTAACAATTAAAATCGATTGGCGTCGCTAGTGTGCCTTATCCGTCAGCTTAACTCCTAACCGTTAAGGAGTTGACCTTCCATCTTCAGTTTAGCTACATACAATTATTATGATCAAGCGTTAACAATGGTGTAGCTTTGAAAAACAGTACAAAACATTACAAGTATCTATAAAATTTGAGGGTTGCCCTGATTTCTTTGGGATCCCATCATCAGATCATCTCATCCCAGGCAGCGAAACAGCACAGTGCTGCTTCACGCCGGTTTTCTGTGAGGCCGGGTTATCACAGCGGTCGAGCCAAATAAATAAATAAAATAAATGGGCACATTTATTTATTTATTTGGGATAACAACAGCATATTACAATTTCTACCATTCTGAAAATACCCAATCACCTTGTAGATGGACCTCAGACCTATAGGACGCCATCTTGCAGATTTTTCGCACGAGATAGCCCCCATTACAATGAAGCGACTGCCGTCTTAAGCGCGGTAACCAGACCAAATTAATCATGGTTACACGACGAAACTATTCGGGTTCCTCTCTATGTTTTCCCTCGCCGCCGAGCTAATGGTAGAAATATATAGAATGGTAGAATTTCAGTTACAATCTTACTAAAATGTATGTATATGCCGAAGCGTAACTCTCCCTAAAATCCTATTTGTGTGTTTGTGTCATTCGTGTTTGAATTGTGTTTAAATGTGTATTCTGTAACCAATAAAGAAATCTTGTTTTTTTTTTACATCACATACCTTGATCTGACTCCGAGATAGGTAGTTCAAGCACCTGTGTTACGGATATCAAAATCAACAGTGGGATTACATATAATACTTTTCTTTTGTAAATACATAGAAAACACCCTGACCAATACAAACAGACATGTTCATGCACACAAATGTTCATACTGTGCGGAGATCGAACCCGCAACCTTTGCACCAGAGGCAGCATTCACTACCACTGATCTAAATGGGTCGTTTATCATCGCTCTAAGCACAGGTCCAAATTAGCCTTTAGATTCTGATGCATTAAGCCGTGAGATGTGCCGGTGATTCAGCGTGGAGCCCAACCCTGAGGAGTGATGTCATGGTGTAATTGGCTTGATGTGACGGACGAATGGTTATCTGCAAGTATAAATACTGGACGCTTTGGATCTCTTTGATGAATGAGGAGTAGTACGAGTAGCTTAGTGGATAACGTGAGCCGTCCTAATAGAGGGTTGTAGGTTCGAATCCGAGTATTGGACGCGTGTTTGTGTGAAGCAGCACCGTGTTGTGTTTCGCTGCGTGAGTAAGGGTACCGGAGGCACAATCCGGGTGAAAGGGGAAGTTTAAGGATTGGCAGCGCACTTGTGACTCCACTGGTGTCGCGGGTGTCCACGGGCGGCAATCGCTTACCATCTGGTGATCCGATCTGCCAAATGAGACACTAAAAAGCTTGAAAAACAATTTCAACGATCCTAGATGATAGATGGCAGACTAGCAGACGGATCAACTGATGGTAAGTGATTGCCGCCGCCCATGCACCTACGCAATACCTGTGGAGTCACAAGTGCGCTGCCAACCTTAAACCCTCCTTTCCTCCGGAACCCTTAAAATCAGCACTGTGCTGCTTCACGTTGGTTTTCTGTGAGGCCGTTGTTTCACTCTGGTCGAGCCGGCCCATTCATGCCAAAACGTGGCTCTCCCACAGTTTTATTTCTACGATATTATTATTGTTTCGTTATTGAGAACAACTTTGTCTAAATACTTACCTAATTATTTGTTATTCGTGAAAAAAGTCCACTTTACACAATGCCAGCCATTCTGTTTGATCACTTTGTAGTTATGTGGAAGAAAAAAGTTTTGTACGAATTTAGATCTTGTCTGGGTGAGGGTAGGGCACGCCAAGCGATTATATCCTATAGACGACAGGAATCCACCCTTACACTGTGCAAGTTCCACCAGCTCGTACTAAGCGGTTCGCTTCCTCTTTCTTGGTACGAACTGCTAAGGAATGGAACAACTTGCCGGCTTCTGTATTCCCAGAGTGCTACAATTTGGGTGTCTTTAAGTCGAGAGTGAATAGGCTTCTTCTGGGTAAGCACGCTACATCTTAGACCTTATTATCACTTTCCATCAGGTGAAATGAGGTCAAGTGCAAACCCATTCAATATATAAAAAAAAAAGTATAGCTAAAAACACTCCCTCCTTATTCATCTTTCGAATAAAATAAAAAAAAACAAATTCGGTACATTTGTTCGGGAGCTACGATGCCATAGACAGACACACAGAAACACACACGCACATACACACACACAGTCACGTCAAACATATAACCGTCGTTTTGCGTCGGGGGTGGATAAGAACCTGCGCCTCTTAAACGGGAGGCCGTAGGTTGAATTTAAATCATGCACCTCTAGATCTTTCAAATCTATATCCGAATATCTTCCATTCGATCGCCGCGGCGGTGAGGAAAGATCAAGACATCGTGAGGTAACCTGCACGTTTCGGATAGTTTCTGAAACGTGCAGCTGTGATTCAGTTCGATTGGTTCCCCTGTATGGAATGTATGTTCCTTGCCAAGGTCTGTTTTTCCAGAGCACTGCAATCTGGACATCTTTAAGGCAATAGTGAACAGGCATCTTCTTGGCGAAAGCTTCACATCTTAGACCTCATCGTCACTTTACATCAGGTGAGATTGTAATCAAACGGTGGCCTGTAGCAAATAAAAAATGTTTTCTGCGAAAAAAAACCGCCTTCAAATACTACGAACTAAAAAGTGAAAAATAACATTTTTAAATTCAAATTCAAAATATCTTTATTTGCATAGGCTTGTATACATACAGCACTTTCAAATCGTCATAATTATTAATCGTCATATTTATCACTTTATACACTTCAAATAACATTTTATAAAAGTACACTCGAGAAAAGGTGTAACCGAAGTCGGCGCCCAATACTATCTTGTAATTTAATACATCAATCAATTATTCCACAGAACTTTTTCTCGAGTGTACTGTTATAAAATGTTATTTGAAGTGTATAAAGTGATAAAAATATTATTTTTCACTTTTTAGTTCGTGGTATTTGAAGGCGGTGTTTTTTCGCAGAAAACTTTTTTCTAGCTTTTTAGTGTCTCATTTTTTGGCAAAAAAACGAAACTCTAAAAAGACCTTTCTAAAATTTTCTCATTTTTTAGCAGCCCCCGCCCACCCTCCCTTCTCCCTTCCACCCCTGCCAAATAACTAACAAAGTAATTGTGAGTACAGAATTGAAAGAGTTATCCTATAACTCCTAACCGTTGAGGAGTTGACCTTCCATCATCAGCAGAGCCACAAAATGAATACAATCAGTCGTAAACACTGGTGCAGTTTTGAAAAATGAGACAAAAACATTACGTGTCCCTATAAAATTTGAGAGTTCCCCTAAATTTTTCCAGGATCCTATCATCAGATCCTGATATCCTGATCATGGTACCAATCCGGGACTATCTACTTTCCAACTAAAAAAGAATCATCTAAATCGGTTCATAAATGGCAGAGTAATCGGCGAACAAACAAAAAAATATATACATGTCGAATTGAGAACCCAAAAAAAGAGTCGGTTAAAAAGTAACAGCACGGAAGTCTTTGTGATGATCACTTAAGTCACAATTTTTTTTTTACTTTTTTATTAATTTATTTGTGGCGGTTATGACATTTTGATGCCATTCGTTAGAGACTTGGAAGACGGATCGTTAGTTTCAATAAGAATTCAGTTGCGGCCATCAAAAACCTTTTAAATGTTGAAAAGGTAACGGAAGTCAACAATTGATTGCTAATGGAAATAGCACGTAAGTCTCATCAGTTTTTTGGCTATCCTGAAAAGTTGCTAAAAATGAGTTACGTGGTGTTAGAACTTCAACGACGACTTGCGTCAAAAGCTCTCCGACGATTGGCGTCGCTAGTGTGCCCTACTCGTCACCTTGAGGCGACGGTAGGGTCAACTAGCGACGCCAATCGATTATAATATTTAGCTACTAAACTATCTATTTTATACAAATTTTTAAAAAACAAAGTTATAACGTCTCGGCCAACACTTATACTATTTATTTAATAACCATGCACAAATGTTCGGTCCGTTTTTTTACGCGAAATATTGATTCACGCCAAAAGTGGCCGCTTTTGGCGGTAATTCACATTTCGAGTACAAAAGCAGACCCAAAAGTTGAGTATAAGTATTTAATAAATAAGTGTTGGCCGAGAGGTTGTAACCCCGAAATTGATTAAAATAGATCCGGTTTAGTAGCTAAAAATTAAAATCGATTGGCGTCGCTAGTTGACCCTACCCGTCGCCTTAAGTAGCCAACTAAGTTAATCAACGACTCTGAGTGTGGCATTAAGAACATTGAGTATTATTGTCCCAATGCTCGGAGGCAATGTATCACGGCGACTGCCGGTGCGGGTTCAAAGCCCGGCCCGAGGACGGATTTTATGCACAATCGATACCGCTGCGACAGCGTCCGCGCGACTCTGCACACGGTCTACATGCTACAGTCAATGTTATGTACCAGGTTTAAGGTGGCGGGTATAGCACACTCGCGGCGTCAATCGATTGTAATTTTTTGCTACTAAACCGGATCTACAATCTCTCGGCAAACCCTTATAGCAGTGATTCCCAAAGTGGTGGGTCCACGGGAGACTTGCTTAGGGTCTACGTAGGTGTGAACAAAAAATGGGGGTCCATAAGATGTTAATGGGGGTCCACGAAAATTTATCTGCTTTTGATAGTAAAGAGCAAAAACAAGCCCCACAATAATATTGATCAATCAAATGCTAAAAACTAATTATGTAATACCGTTTAAACAATACCTATATTAAAATACACTACAATATGTGTTCGTAATCGATAGTTAAATAAACAGAAACTTATTTTGAATACAAATTTACTGAATATAATTTATAAATGTTGATGGAAAGCATCGCAGGCGGGGACCACCTTGACCGCCACCAACGAATTCTGCTAAATGGTGCACAACCGAAATGACTATAAATAAGCCTCTGTTGGTAAGCCACTCGAAAACATTACCCTCCTTCTTTGGCAGTCGGGTAAAAATGTAAGCCTAGTTTTTATAAGGGCCTACACCTACATTGTTTTAAGTACCTACCTAAGCAGATAATATTTTAATAAGGCAAGCGACTGTTACTTGTCCAAACTTGCGTATTCGATATTACGTACAATTTCGTGTACAGACTTGCAAAGCGCTATCCGCCCGACAATGCTTAGTGCTTGTTCCATGAACTTGATCACCACTATAAATACTTGATAGGTAGCCCTATGGTCCCCGGCAGAGTAGAATAGGCCACCCTCACTCTTATCGAGGTGTCGTAAAAGGCGACTAAGGTAAAGCTGCTGGCATGATCATCAGCGCCCAGAGAAGGAAAACTCTGCATTTATATCAAAACCCTCGCAAACCCGTCTGCCAAGCGAGGTGAGTATGGCAATTACCCCTCATGTGATTGAGGGAGGCCCGTGCCCCAGCAGTGGGGACTTAAATGGGCTGAGTTCGTGGTTTATGAGGGGGTTTTTTTTCTTGAAGTTTTGCAGGTCCGGAAATACTGCAGCGATAGTTCGTTCCATAGTTTTGTCGTACGAGGTAGAAAGTTTGATCTATCTACACAGGGCCTCAAATATAAGGGTAAAAAGCTTGAAATTTTGCACAAGGGTTCCTTTTATAGCATAGGGGAGCACTAGACAAGAAGTTTAGTAAATTCACCCCCTAAAAGGAATAAAACAGGGGTTGGAAGTTAGTATGGGTTTAAAGGTTGGCAGCGCACGTGTGACTCGACTGGTGTCGCGAGTGTCCATGGGCGGCGTCAATTGCTTACCATCAGGTGATCCGTCTGCTCGTCTGCCACTTATCACATTAAAAAATAAATCTTAGCGTGTCACCCATCGCTGTCGCTTCGGCGAACAGGGTAAGCTTTGATTGCTTCGGTGGGGCAGTGGGTAGTGGGTCGCACTTTAAGGCGACGGCTGCGCATGAGGTCCCGGGTTCGATCCCCGGGTCGGGCCAAAAATTTGTACCTAAGTTTTCGGTAAGAAATTCTTAGGGCAGCCCGGAGTCTGGAAGTTGGCGGTCTTGTGTTGCCCGTGCCTCGGAATATCGGTTTTCCGAAACAAAAATCGAGTACACAAGAATAGGCCCCCCTGTTCGTCATGTGACGTCACTAATGTAAATATTTGAAAGTTACATCCTTGAAGACACAACTTTTACTAACTTTTATTCTCAAAATCACAACTTTAATTGCCGAGAATTTGTGAAAGCATAATTAGCCGTATAAAAAACCCGCGTAGCATAACATATTATTGGATTCAGTTTTTCTCCACACACTGCCGAGCGTGGGATCGGAACTGAAGTCGTTTGCCAAGAGTAAGACACCTTGGATTTATACTCCCATGAACTTGATAGATGAATGAACGGTTCCATGTTTTTACCCGACTACGGCGAAGCAAAAAGGAGGGTTATGATTTTGACCTGTATGTATGTAGGTATGGTTGTTCAGATGAACTGAATGGGATCAGAAATGGCGGCGCATCTATTCACTTCTCGCTCGCACGCTATTTGCGTCTATACTCGCACTCGTGGGGTGCGAAATAGATGCGCCGCCATTTCTGATCCCATTCTTTATCCGCACAGGTTGTACACAAAAAATACATATTCAGTTATCGTTTGTTAAACTAAGCAAATAATCCCACAGTAATATTTCCTCAAAGCTTTTTCTTCCTGCCCATAACTAATTGTGCACGTACATACGTAAACGTAATTCATAGATAGCCAGCAGCTATACGACGTTTGGATCAGTGGTAGTGATCGCTGCCTCTGGTGCAAGGGTTGCGGGTTCGATCCCCGCACAGTACTAAACATTTGTGTGCATGAACATGTCTGTTTGTATTGGTCTGGCTATACTGGTATGTATTACAAGTATGTATTTACAAAAAAAAGAATTATTTGTACATATTTTGTAATCCCACTGTAGATTATGACATACGTAACACAGGTGCTTAAGCTACCTACCTCGGAGACAGATCAATGTATGTGATGTTGTGATATTATTTATATTTGACTGACCGGATGGCGCAATTGGTAGTGACCCTGCCTCTTGCGCCAAAGGTCGTGGGTTCGATCCCCACCCTGGACAAACATTCGTGCGATGAACACTTGTGTTTGTTCAGTGTCTGGGTGTAATATTTGTGTTCCTCTGTTGTCTGATATCTGTCACACAAGTGCTTAAGCTACTTAGTACGGAATCAGGTCAACTTATGAGATGTTGTGAGAATTATTATTATTATATTTATTTATTTATACATAGGCAATTTAACACCATCTGGGGTCATAGACATACACCCTAAGCAGCCTATGCCTTTTCATAGAAAGCTATACTTGAAATGCCGCGCGAAGCCGTTAGTACTGGGGTGACGTGCTGGGCGACGTTCTCTCTCTATCGCACCCGTATAGATTCAGCGTCAGGGCCGGTTGGATCTCTTTCGCACTCTGTGACGTTTTTTCCGAAAATGGCACTGTCCGTATAAAGCGCACGTTGTCTAGTTCCATGCTAGGACCACGCCTGTTCAGATCCTCATCTAAACGCGTAATTCCTTTTTAGGGTTCCGTAGAAAAATGGCAAAAAACGGAACCTTATAGATTCGTCCTGTCCGTCTGTCTGTCCGTCCGTCCGTATATCACAGACACATTTTTTCCGAAACTATAAGAACTATAATATTGAAACTTGGTAAATAGATGTATTTTGTTAACCTCATTACATTCTTTACACAAAAATAATTTGAAAAAAGATACAAAAACATTACGTGTCCTATTTCGATAAACTATCCGAAACGTGCTTCCTCAGGATATTTTTGAAAAATCTAGAGGTGCATTCTCGGATTTGAACCTACGTCTTCCCATATGAAAGGCGCGCGTTAATATCCACTAAACTATGTGCTATGACCACATTTAAAGCCACTGCCTATTATACATGAAAGCAGTAAATACTATTACTAGACTGCAAGAAGAATACCCTGAGCCATCAGTCGGGGACCACAGATTTAATAACTCGGGACACATGCCAGCGGCTATGGTAACCTGCGGTTCACCACGGATGGAGCTGGAGTGGGCCATAGCCACAGCCACATCTTAACTGCCTATTGCCACACTGCAAAAACGAATACCCTAAGACGTCGGTTTGGACACATGCCAGCGGCTCTGGTAATCCGCGGTCCACAACACTCGATGGTTTTCACGTACGGATGGACCTTGAGTGGGCCATAGCCATGGCAACACCTTAAGCCACTGCCTATTTACTACACTGCAAGAATACCCTGAGCCATCGGTCGGGACACATGCCAGCGGCTATGGTATTCCGTGGTCCACAACATGCGAAGATTTCCACGTACGGATGGACCTTGAGTGGGCCATAGCCATGGCAACACCTTAAGCCACTGCCTATTTACTACACTGCAAAGACGAATACCCTGAACCTTCGGTCGGGACACATGCCAGCGGTTATAGTAATCTGCGGTCCACCACGGATGGAGTCTTAGCCATATTTTAAGCCACTGTTTATTGCCACACTGCAAAGACAAATACCCTGAGCCATCAGTCGGGACACATGCCAGCGGCTATGGTAATCCGCGGTCCACAACACGCGATGGTTTGTACACGCACGGATGGAAGTGTGGGCGGCATTCATTTGAATTCATAAATGTATTGAACTGTTGGTCCGAATACATTGATTCTGTGAATTCGAACCAAATAGTACCTACAATCAAACACGATAATATTGCACATGTCGATTTTATGAAAGTTAGAGCTGAAGACGTAAACGGCTGGATTCAGAGATTTTCGATTTTTGGTAACTGAACACTAGCCCAGTGGAGTCACACTCGCTGCAACACTTTAACTTCTTTTACCCCGATTGGGCCTTCGGTATCCACACTCACTTAGCGATACCTACACACTGGACTGCATGGTACCGGGAAGTTTGGCGCTTTTTCCTAAGCTGATCGATTGATTTTAGAACTTTAGAATTCTATGGGCGGTGGCAATCGTTTACCATCGGGCATTCCGTCTCCTCGTCTGCCGCCTATCACATAAAAAAAGGTTTAAAGGACATCCTCTTTTTTGGTCCAAATGCCGGCCAGTAAAATTTTTGCAGTATTCTGTAGTAATTGCCCCCTCAGTATTTATTACTTTGGCATCATAGAATAATAGTCTTGTTATTCTATGTTTGGCATCAAAGCTGAGGGATCTTGTCCTCCATTTTATTTGAGTTTTACACTATGCCAAATTTTGAAATTTGAACATTAGGGAGATAAAAAAAAATACATGTTTAATTTTCCATCAGGTGAAATGAGGTCAAGTGCAAACCCATTTAATATAAAAAAAATAATTGAGAACCTCTTTTTTTGTTGAAGACGGTTAACAAATGCAAACAGATTACAGCATTTTTGCCGGTACTTTCATGTTTGGACCAACCAAAATGGAAAGTCCGAGGATATTTTAGGACTTCCTGTATATTGTCTTCCGTGTGTTTGCCGTGTGGTCCCCGGCAGAGTAGAATAGGCCACCCTCACTCTTACCGAGGTGTCGTAAAAGGCGACTAAGATAAAGCTGCTGGCATGATCATCAGCACCCAGAGAAGGAAAACTCTGCATTTATATCTAAACCCTCGCCAACCCGTCTGCCAAGCGTGGTGAGTATGGCAATTACCCCTCATGTGATTGAGGGAGGCCCGTGCCCCAGCAGTGGGGACTTAAATGGGCTGACGATGATGATGATGATGATATGTCTTCTGGTTATAGGCGACATAACGTCAGGTTAAATTGACTACAGCGCCCTCTAGGGTACTTAGAGAAAGGAACTAAAAAAAAATGTTGCTTGACGGTACCGTGTGAGGTATCAAATGAAAGAGTTTTTTTAGCACATTTCATTCACGTAACTAAAAATATGTTAAATAAAAATAAAGTTTAAAAACTAAAACCCGACTACCAAAAAAACACGTTAGTCGGGTTTTAGATTATAAACTTTATATGTAACTAGCGGCCGCCCGCGACTTCGTCCGCGTGGAAAAGTAACTTTTTACCCCCCTTTCAACCCCTTACAACCCCCTTTTCGCAATAAAAAGTAGCCTATGTTCTTTCTCAGGGTCTAGATTATCTGTATACCAAATTTCATTTAAATCCGTTGAGTAGTTTTGGGGTTAAAGAGTAGCAGACAGACAGACAGACAGACAGACAGAGTTACTTTCGCATTTATAATATTAGTATGGATATGCAGTTATTCAATCTGTTTGGCACAATATATAACTGACGATTCAAAGTCGTTAAGTTTCTTTCACTGGTTATTGTATAATTAACGGAAAAACTGGAGTCTATAGGAATTACTCGAACTGTCAGAATGGTGCTTATAAATCAGGCATGCGCCAAAGTAACTATCGCGTAAGGAATTATTTATTGCTATGCGTTTGCGCATACTGCAACGAGCGGCGGTAAACTGTGTTCGCATCTGTTTCCATAGAATACTAGCTGACCCGACAGACTTCGTCCTGTCAAAAAAAAATGTAATGTGGCAACAAATATGAACTTTATATAATAGCTATAAAACTCAAATTGATTCTACGCTTTAGTTAGAAAACGTTTGTATGTGAAAAAGAAAAGGACTGTTTTTAGGGTTATCCCGACAGTTATTCGATTTTTTCTCGCCGTAAGAACCATCCTTGGACTTCAACGAACATTTTAAAAAAGAATTGGCCAAATTGGTCCAGGCGTTGTTGAGTTATGCGCTTACCAACACATTTTGCTATTCATTTTTATATTATAGATTAACTGTAGTCTACACTAGTTTTTTTAATATGCTATATGGCAGACGAGCAGACGGATCTCCTGATGGTAAGCGGTTGAAACTCCCCATGATGCTATCATCAACAGTGGAGTCACATTTGCGCTGCAACATTTTAACTTCTTTTCCTCCGATCGGACCTTCGGTACCCTCACTCAACGAAACATACCCACCCACACTGGACTGCGTGGAATCGGTGGTTTTCCTATGATTGATTGAATGGACAACATTTCAAAATTGCTAAGCTCTGAAACAAAAAATACCAATTCTTTGTTTACTTTTCCGCTGCTCGAATATATATTTATTCATTTTTTATATTGCTTATTTACTGAGAAAAAAATTAAAAACTAAAAAACGTAAGATGGCGTCATCGGACGGCAGAATGTAAAATATTTCTTTGCTTAGCACATTATAGTTTTAAATTTACGAAATGCCAAACCCATGACATGTAACTGTCAAAAAAAAAGACAACTTGACAACGTTGAATGTATGAATGACGTTGACAATGTTGACATTAGTATTATTTACCTTTGACAGTAGTACCTTTTTTTTCTTAAAACAATGATAAGCAAAGGAATATCGCTGTATTCAGCCGTCCGATGACGTCATTTGGCGCTTACGTCTATTTAGAATATAAAGAATTTCAATAATTATTTTATGCATGAAAATGGCCAAATTTAAAAAAAAGAAAAAATATGGGTCTGTTCATTTTATGTCTATTTTCATATAAAAAAACAATATGGACATGTTAAAAATATGAAATGTTGTCCATTAGAAACTTTGCCATCCACTAGGAAGTTACTCACATTGCAAAGAATTCAACTAAAGCGGTTTTAAGCGATCCGCTTGCTTGTTTTTCGCTTCTGCTAGGATGTAACGTTTAAGTTACGTATTTTAGGACAATAAAAAATCAAACTCCGTCACAGAATACGCGCCACCAAAGAAGTCCACAGAAAAAGTGCGCATGAGTCGCTATCAACATTCAAAATAGACACAAGGAATCTAAAATTCCAGTTTCGTATTTTGTCGCAGTACATCTTTCTTGGCGCGCACTCTAATAGGTCGGCTAGCCAGTAAGGAGCCAGTTTTGGCGACATCTAGAGATAAAGTTTAAAAACTAAAACCCGACTACCAAAAAAACACGATCTAAAAAGTACAAAACAAGAAAATTGTCTCTGCTGAAATGATTATGCCGTATCGCCGTGGTCGTATGCTACATTGATTTTATTTGATAATTATAATGAATCTGTTTTGCTACAGTAGGTGGCATACGACCACGGCGATACGGCATAATCATTTTATTTGTTTTTTCTTTTTAGATCGTGTTTTTTTAGTAGTCGGGTTTTAGTTTTTAAACTTTGTTTTTATTTAACATATTTTTAGTTATGTAAATATAATTACATAACTATTTGAAATGTGCTAAAAAAGCTCTTACCGTCGAGCAAATTTATTTTTTAGTTTCTTACTCTAAGTCCCCTAGAGGGCGCTGCAATAAATTTAACGTGACGTCATGTTGCCTATAACCAGAAGACAACCAAAACGCTTCTAACGACACCTCATTTGTTCAAATATGATAGCTAGTTTAGAAGTTACGTGGAAACAGATGAACATACATACATACATAGCCTGTCAAAATCATAACCCTCCTTTGGCTTTGCCGTAGTCGGGTAATAAATTTAACGTGACGTCATGTCGCCTATAACCAGAAGACAACCAAGACGCTTCTAACGACACCTCATCTGTTCAAATGTGATAACTAGTTTAGAAGTTACGTGGAAACATATGAACATACATACATACATAGCCTGTCAAAATCATAACCCTCCTTTTGCTCTGCCGTAGTCAGGTAAAAAGCGACCGTACTCAACGGCTAAACGTAGAAACTTACCCCCATATTACAACTCGCGAACTAAGGACATTGCGTGTTGGAACGGGATGAGATGAGCTTTAGTACGGTAATAACTTTAGTTTGCGATTTGTAATAAGGTGCAAAGAATCGCAAATTTTAGTTCCGTGTATCTCAGTCTTCTTTCGTGGCGCGGCGGACCGCGCAATCGCAAATGACTCAGAATCCCTGCCCACGCGCACACGACCTCGCGGCTAGGGCCGCTCCAGCGCCATGGCTATTTATATCCACTGGTCTGATACCAAGTTGATGGGGTATTGTCTTAACTCAAATCAAGGATAAAGATTAGATAATGCAATTAATTTTGAGCTAAAGAATTGCCTCTGATGTTTTTTTATAGTGGTTATAGCGATGGTAGCTCAATGGATATGAACGCGCCTTCCATGCGGGGGGTCGTGATTCGAATACGAACATGCTCATGATCATCATCAGCCCATTTAAGTCCCCACTGCTGGGGCACGGGCCTCCCTCAATCACATGAGGGGTAATTGCCATACTCACCACGCTTGGCAGACGGGTTGGCGAGGGTTTTGATATAAATGCAGAGTTTTCCTTCTCTGGGTGCTGTACGAACATGCGATCCGAGGGAAAAGGGGGGTATAAAGGTTGGCAGCTTACTTGTGTCGCAGGTGTCCATGCGGCGGCAATCGCTTCCCATCAGGTGATCCGTCTGCTGCTCTGCCACCTATCACATAAAAATGCACCTATGGATTTTTCAAGACTATGTGCGTATTTCTACTATTAACTCGGAGGCGATGGATAACATCGTGAGGAAACCTACACGTTTCGGATAGTTTCTGAAACGTGTAACCATGATTCAGTTGGTCTGGTTCCCTTGCGAAGGTCAGACGGACAGTCATCATTTCAGCCAGCAGACGTCCACTGCATGGACATAGGCCTCCCCCAATGTTCTCCACACAGATCGGTCCTGTGCCGCCCGCATCCAATGGATTTCCGCGATCTTCACCAGATCGTCGGTCCACCTTAGCGACGGCGGACGCAACTGGGAATGACACGCTAAAATGATAATCACGATAAGAGGAACAACGCCACGAGAGGATTCGTCACAACATTTTTCGAAAGTAACTTTTATCATATTTTACATCACTGTCAATTTGAAGCATAAAATTCAAGATGACTTCCACTTTCGCGGAGAAAGCCATATGTACAGACGGCGTTAGATTGAGTTACCCGCCTGCAGAGTTAAAATAGCACTTGTATCTCAGATATAAGGTCCAAAGACAATCAATAACAAGTGGAATGTTTCGCTGATTGGCTCAGTTCAGAGAAATTACATCAATGTCGTCCAATAACAAATGTCAATAGACGTCCATAATGACAATTTAGGAACATTCTAAAACGTGTTGTAACTTTTTTAAGTAAAAAATTATAGTAATTTTATTGTAATCTAGCTTGTGTATACTTTGGTGTAATGGCACTGGAAAATACCAAGTTTTCTTTTATTAAATAAATAAATAAATGGAATGTTTTCTTAATTAAAGATCATAATGTTACTATTATTGTTTTAATTATGTGATAGGTGGCAGTCAACCTTTAAACCCCTCTTCTCCCCCGGATTTGGCCCATTCGTGCCGAAGTGTGGCTCTCCCACGGTCGAAAGACAAGTTAGGAACCTTAGATAATTAAAATAAAATTCTTGCAATATATTCAAAGACAAGCTTCAACTGTAAACATATATTAGCGAACTGGTTAAACACGCTAACATATGAGGAAACAAAACAGACGCACACTCTCTCTCTCTCTCTCTCTCTCTCTCACACACACACACACACACACACACACACACACACACACACACACACACACACACGCACGCACGCACGCACAAACGCACGCACGCACGCACGCACGCACGCACGCGCAAAAAAACATATAACTTTTACTTACAAAATTAAAAATATGTTAAATAAAAATAAAGTTTAAAAACTAAACACGCTCTAAAAACTACGAAACAAGAAACTTGTCTCTGCTGAAATTATTATGCCGTATCGCCGTGATCGTATGCCACCTACTGTAGCAAAACGGATTCATTATGTATAATAAAATAAAATCGATGTGGCATACGACCACAGCAATACGGCATAATAATTTCTAATAACTTTTGGCGTGAATCAGTCATCTGGTTAAACATTGTGATCAACGACATGGCTAGTTGTTCTTCAGTCATATGATTGAATGCCGGAATTTGAGGAAGGTTTTAGGCGTCCGATTTGATGGCTAATTTGAACCAGATGGCTGCGACATCGATACAGGTAATTACAAAACATACTCATTAGCATTCCTGCCCGAGCAGAGCGTCCTTATATAGCGAGGTATGTGTCGCAAGTTTACCTTCGGATAAGATAATATCTTCGACAGATAATATAATATAGTATAGACATTGTTTAAAGAGTTGGTCACTTCAAAAGAACATATACGGAACTTATTCTTAACGAAAGTATTGTCAGAAGATTACTATAGCTGAATACTTATTATATTTTTGGTTAAATTATTTACGCGTGGGGGGGATGTATTACATTGTATTCACTACACTACTCAAACCCTCAATAAAAAAGGATGGTTGAAAGGTTGGCAGCACAGTTGTGACTACACTGATGTCGTGCGTGTCTCCATGGTGATTTCACAGATGTTCATGGGCGGCGTTGATTGCCTACTTGCCATCAGGTGAACCGTTTGCTCGTTTGTCGCCTCAACCTTAATAAAACTACAAATTCTTTTTTATGAGATGGGTGGCAGACGAGCAGACGGTTCACCTGATGGTAAGCGAATGCCGCCGCCCATGTACACCCGCGACACCAGTGGAGTCACAAGTGCGCTGCCAACCTTTAAACCCCTCTCCCCCGGAGGCCACCGGTAGCCTCGTTCACGCAGCAAAACAAAACAGAGCTGCTTCACGCCGGTTTTCTGTGAGGCCGTGGTATCCCATAAAAGTATCAGCCTACAAACTGTCCCACTGCAGGGCAAAGGCCTCCATCATAGAAATCAAGTTATCGCTACTATGATGGGGTTAGGCTTAATCACCACGCTTGCCGAATGCGGATTGGTGATCACAAACCCGAGCTATATTATGTTCGAAAAATTCTAAACATACTTTTCGCTCGACCCGTGAACGAACCCAGGACCCCGAGATCACGGCCCGGTACTTACCCAATAGACCATCAGGGCGTTGAGTTGCATGGTATCCCATACTTTCATCATATTGGACTGTTCTACTGCCTAACTCGACTACAGTGTTGACTCCAAATCGTCTAATTCTGTGCGTTATCTCCGTAAACGCCATGACTGGTTCGGCAATTGCTATATAAGCACACAAGAGGTTGTTTACTGAAAGATATGGTCAACTATACGAAAAGTCGATTTTAAGCATCTAAACAGCCTTATAAAAAAATGTTTATTTCAGACCACAGTTTTTGATCCATAGATTGTTAGTAACAAAATGACTTAAAATTATATTAGTAGGTACATATCGACAAAATAAAATGCAATAAAATGAAATTAAAAACCGGCCAAGTGCGAGTCGGGCTCGCGCACAAAGGGTTCCGTAGCAGCAAAGTCCAAAATTACAGTTAAATCAACCTATCTCAAAAACTATAAGAGATACTTTGATCAAACCAAAAATCGTTGAAAGAGTTAATTAGCATGCATCACCTCTATTTTTTTTAGAATTTTATACCCCGTAGTTATAAAAATAGAGGGGGGGGGACATACTTTTTACGACTTTGAGAGCTGATATCTCAAAAACCGTTCACTTTAAGAAAAATGTTGTTTAGAAAACTTTATATCATTTTAAAAGACCTTTCCATTGATACCCCACACGGGTATGTACATCGAAAAAAAAAATTTCATCCCTCAGTTACATGTATGGGGGGCCCCACCCCCAATTCTTTTTTTTACTATTTAGTGTCATATTTTTGTAGCGGTTCATACAACACATATTCCCATCAAATTTCATCACTGTAGTACTTATAGTTTCCGAGTAAATCGGCTGTGACAGACGGACAGACGGACAGACGGACAGACGGACATGACGAAACTATAAGGGTTCCGTTTTTGCCATTTTGGCTACGGAACCCTAAAAAAGAGAGAGGTTGCTAGGAGTTACCAAAGAAACTGGTTTCAGTGGTCACTCTTCGCACCAGGCACTTCCAGAGCGGTGATCCACTAGAGTCATCAGGATGGTGTTGCGGCTGTCCCTCACCCTGCGGACCAGTGACGCGGTCTTTTTTCGGATTATGGCCGTAAAGCCATCAATCTGGAATTCCGCGAACATCCCCGACGCACTACATAAGCGAGGCAGCCCCAACATCATCCTGAAGATGTTATTATATTGGACTCTGAGTGTGTCTAGGGATCTTTTCGAATACGTAGCCCATAATATATGCCTTATAATATCCTCCAACCGTTTACGGCTATGGTGTCCAATCTCAACGATTAGCCGGATATATTATAGAGATAATGCGCTAATCGGAATTTTTGCTCATAGGGCATTGACACGAAAAATCGCAATAAATTGGTAATCGGTATGGCATTTATGTAAAAATAAGTCAATAAAATTACTTTTTTAAATCATAGAATTAAAATTAATAAGGGGGAAGTGTTCTTAGCCATGTTGGATAAAAATCGATCCAAGATGGCCGCCGTCACAAAGATTTGGTTTTTATGTTTTAACACAACTCCCACAATATGGGTATCATATAAAAGGGCTTGAGTAGCAGAATATATTAATTGTGAAAAAATTCAAATCCAAGATGGCCGCCGTCGGAAAATGACGAATAACCTATTTGTTGTTCCAACTGCCTCAATATAGGTATCAAATGAAAGAGCTTTATTTGTGTCGGGGGCTTTTTAAATTTTCAATTTAATTTTCTGTCTAATAACATGGCTCAATCATCAACGTAGGTCCTTGATGACGTAACAACACCTGGCCTGGCCTGATACCTCCGCAGTGACCAATGAATAATCCCAATATGGCGCACTTCATCAAGAGTGCGCCTACGCTTGTGAACGTAAACAAGTAAGGCACAAGTTACATACGAGTGCTAGTGGCCCGCCCTCACTTTGTTACGGGACATTAGTTTCACATTATACCAACAGATGACGTTAGGTGTCGATTACATCGCGCGAGCGTTTCGTGTTTTCGAATTACCTATAAGCATGGCCGCTGTCTGAAGGATTTAACTCTTCATATTGTTTAAAATAGATCCGGTTTAGTAGCTAAAAATTAAAATCAATTTAGCGTCGCTAGTGTGCCCTACCCGTCACCTTAAAGCGACCGAATACGACCCGCAAAGAAATAATAAATAATTTGTAATAAAAAAAAACCTTCAAGAAAAGAAGCGTTTCCTTTTTAAAAGATCGGCAGCGCACTTGTGACTTCCTCTGGTGATTGCCGGTGTCCATAGGCGTCAGTGATATCTTACCATCAGGTGATCCGTCTGCTCGTCTGCCATATATCACATAAAAAAATTTAAACAAAACCATCAAATTTCTATCGACTAACATCGTGGGAGAGCACGCTTCGGCATGAATGGGTCGGCTCGACCGGAGAGATACCACGGATTCACAGAATACCGGCGTGAGGCAGCACTGTGCTGTGTTTCGCTGCGTGAGTGAGGGTACCGGTCGGCCCAATCCGGGGGAAAGGGGGATTTAAACGTTGGCAGCGCACTTGACTCCGATGGTGTCACGGGTGTCCATGGACGGCGGCAATCGCTTACCATCAGGTGATCCGTCTGCTCGTCTGCCACCTATGACATAAAAAAACACGTTTGGTTCATTATCAATTGAGGAAATCGGATAGTTTGTACATAAAGTGTACGTAAGAACGAGTAAAGAGCATTCGCTAACGCGATAATGTCACATCGAGGAGTGTCAGATAACGGGCAGACATCCGAGTGTGACCCGCGGGGCCAACGGGAAATCGTATCGATTGAGGGAAAACTGTTCTTTCTATACCCATTGTCTTATCAGTACTGTGGAGCTCGTGTAATTGGAACAACTTTTTGTTTTGCGAAAAATAGGCAGACTATGGTAACTTGTAACTGCCGCTCATAGATATCAACAATGCCACACAGTCATGCCGCTGCCCACCGTGGAAAAACTCTTTTCAAACCTCGTTTAAAAAAGGACATGTCATAGCGATCAGGGAACACCGCGACTGGAAGCTCATTCCATCCACAGTTTGCACGAGCGTGGGAAAAATGAGCGCTGGAAACGAAGCGTTCTAGAAGGGATTGGTTTCAGATGGTGGATGGAGTTTACCGCGTGCGTCGTCTAGTTATGCGATATTGAACAGCTCCTCAGAGCACTCTCCATGGCGCGATGGCGTCATTCCAGAGCCCGGAGTAACCATGAACCATGATCTATATCATATCATGATAACTCTGGCAATAACAATGAAGAGAGGGATATCTAACCTTACAAAGGGAAACCAGATGAACTGGATCATGGAAACAACCTCATTAAGAGACATGTAAATTTTAACAAACGAATGACCTTAATTGCTAAAATTATTATCAATCAATTCCTTTAAATTACATTACCACAACCAAATTAGGTAACGTGATTCTAGTAAAGCGGAACGAACAAAAGACACATAAAACACATTTGATGAGTCAGACGATACCGAGTGGAACGGTGTATTACCTTTGAAGGGCTTATTGGAATCTTGTTAGAGGGAGCAACGGACTGGACTTGAATTGTAAACAGTGTTTTTGTATGCAAGCCACTCGAGGTATGCGATAAGAGATGACTTCCATTTTATGAGATTTGAACTAAGAATGGGTGATCATGACTATTATCACCCATTCTCAGTGCATCTGGTTGCATTGCTGCAGCTGACTTTTTGTGTAATAGGTGGCAGACGAACAGACTGATCGCCTGTTGGTAAGCGATGTCGCCGCCCACAGACAACCGCGACACCAATGGAGTCACAAGTGCGCTGCCAACCTGTAAACTCCCCTTTCCCCTGGATTGGGCCTCCGGTACCCTTGTTACGCAGCGAAACACAGCACAGTGCTGCTTTACGCCGGTTTTCTTTGAGCCCGTGGTATCACTCCGGTCAAGCCGGCTTATTCATGCCGAGGTGTGGCTATCCCACAGTCATGAATAAGACATACATCATCATCATATTAGCATATTCACTCACTGCTGACCAGGTCACCTGCCAATCTCATCTACATTTTCCCTGTCACTGTTACAACATTATCAGACAAACATTTAATTACCCACATTCATATCTGCAATAAAATATAATATGTGTTTGAGTGGAACAATCTAATATTTTATCTATGTTTTTATATTGTTTTACACAATTAAGGAATACACACATATTTATCCTGATGAAAGAAATCTAATCCACTAAGTCATGTATTAACGCTAGATAAGTTATAGACAAGGTCCACTTTACCCAAAGTTAAAAAAAATTTAAACTAGCAATAATCAATCAGCAGAAAGTGTGTCCACTGATGAACGTAGGTATATTTATGGTGATCCATAGACTCCTATCCCAGGAGCCCAAGTCTCGGGATGTGAATATAATATATCAAATAAGAGATAAACATATATTCCTCCAGCATAAATATCGGAATCAGGTTCCAAGCATTCTTCATCTAGTCACTCAGTCAACTAGGAAAAAGTCTTTGATTTGTTGTGGTAAGTCGAATAATTACAAATGTACTGCTTAATTTGGAAATATAGAATATTCTCTGGAGGAAAAATGTGCAAGAAATTATTTATTATAGGCTGGAGCAATGGTTCTTCAGCTTTATAGCAAAGGGACTATTTGACAGAATTTCTGTTTTACAGTGGACCATTAAGGTGACGGGTAGGGCACACTAGCGACGCCAATCGATTTTAATTTTTAGCTACTAAACCGGATCTATTTTAAACAATTTCAGGGTTACAACCTCTCGGCAAACGCTTATACTATTTATCAAATAACCATGCACAAATGTTGGGTCCGTTTTTGTACGCGAAAAATTGATTCACCGCACCGCATTTAAAAGTCGCCGCTTTTGCCGGTAATGAATTTTTCGCGTACGCGTTGGCCCAACATTTGTGTATGGTTATTTGATAAATAGTATAAGTGTTTACTGAGAAGTTGTAACCCCAAAATTGTTTAAAATAGATCCGGTTTAGTAGCTAAAAATTAAAATCGATTGGCGTCGCTAGTGTGCCCTACCCGTCACCTTAAACTGCAATCCAAATTCGTACCACATGCATCGGTTATTGCTTTGAGTTTGCTTGATCTTATCAGTAATTAGAATGACTCCGTCGGCCACTTGAGATTCTTCTAAGGACCATCAGTGACCTGTGGACTACCAGTTAAGAAAAACTGGGCTAAAGGAACTATAATATTTGATCATAACATTCAGACTATTCATTATTCAACGTTTACCAAAAGAAGTGAGATCTTCTGTAATATAAGACAAAGAAAGTTTATTAACTTTGTAACCGTTAGTTTGAGCATGAGAAAGATATTTTTCCCACAAATTCACATAATAGATACAATACAACCCGTCTACTATGTTATTATGGCTACCCATAAGGAATATACATTCGCTTAACATAATGTAACTTTCTGTTCATTTGCATAATATAATAATATAAAAAAATTATAAGTAATTTAAAGTTTTTATGTTATCATCTGAGTTTTATTGTAAACTTATTTTAATTAAATAGGTATGTGAAGTTTAATGAGATACTCCAACAAGCAAATACAATATTCTATTCTCAAGTAAACACATTTTTAATTATATTACATTCTCATTAGCATTGGAATGGCTTTTTTTAATATCAAAGCTGTGTGTCTTGTTTGACCCCATAGGTTGTGAAATTAGCTATTCATTTTATTTGAAGAACATAGATATATTTGTTAAATTTATACTCTCTCAAAGTTTTCTTATTAGATAAATTCTAGTGGAATTTGATTTAAATACCTAACAATTCCAATATAAGATTGTTATTTACTATCAATGCTATTCCAATAGGTAAGATATTTCTTGTATAAAAACTACATAGTAGGTAACTATTAAGATTCTTGTTGTGTTATGATACATTCCAGCTGTTGTGTATAATGAATAGAAAACTAATTTAAACCACCACATGTGATGCAAATGTAGACAGTACACAATGCCTTTACTACGAATTCTGCTTAATTCTATGACTAACAAAGAGGCTTTCTGTCCTTCACAGCTGAAGATCATGACAGTCACAGTGAATCACCCCAGATTTGAGTGTTTGGCCAACATTAGCCAACAGTAGGAAACAAAAGACCGTCGATTTCGAATTGAAGAGAGCTCAGAGCGTCAATTTAACGCCACTAACGCGAAAACCGCGGTACACTTGTCACTAACTCACTACTCACCAGCAGTTGAGCTTCTTGATGGCAGACAGGTCTGATTGTTTCGAGCGCGCGATCACCATCTCCTCAGTAAGGCGGGCCATGGTTGTTCACAACACTGAGCACTTGTTTACGAGAGATTACCACAGCACACTTGGGTTTACGTAGCGGACGGGTCGCGGAGCATTTTGACGTGCAGTCGCGATCGAGAGCGGGGCTGACTGAGGAAACAATGCACTATCGGAGACATTCACCCAGTCGATTCGATGGGGGTGTGCGTGTCCGTTGTTTAGACAAGACACGAAGGTACAGTAGCGCTGCTACGAGTTAACATCGAAAACGGACATAACGGTATCACAGTCGTTACCGAGTAAACTGGCGTCGATTAGATTTTAATTGTACACGTACCCACGGACCATGGCCATGGTAGGCCCATGCATGGGTTTAAAAACATCGCTAGCGGAACTTTCACTTTGAAATCATGCCACTTGACCATATTTAAGTTACTCTATGCACTTGACTGTAGCCCAACAACACTTACATTACATAACTTGTATGTATGTAACGTTTATTAATTATTTATCCAACAAGAATCTTTATTCATCGTTTTTTTTTATAAAATTCTACGAACACTGGTACCTACCGTGCCTTTATTGTGCTCGTTTTTTAAGTGTTACAAAATGATTATGAAATTTGCTCCGAGATGAAATAAAATTAGTCTAAATTAAATTCTTATAACAATCTTAAGTTTAGGCAGTCATCATTCTTAATGTTAGTAAGATGTACAAAATGTACTGTCATTATTTTTTTTGGGGTAAGGGGGTTTGGTGATTTTATGTAGTCAAGGACCACAGAGGGGGGTTTTGGGGTAGGTATGTTAATAATTTATGTTTTATTCATCGTTTATTATCAAAATAGTATCTTATTGGAAAATGTACGTACGAGTTAAAATATAAAGTGTGCAGTGGACCCAAAGAATACATTTACTTTCGCCTAAAACACCGTTACATACTCAAACTGCAAAAACTTAACTCCATTTTATTTATTGTCACCGTATATATAAGGATGTTACAGTTTTACAAAATAGATAAGTACTACCTGTGCGGATAAAGAATGGGATCAGAAATGGCGGCCCACCCCACGAGTGCGAGTATAGACGCAAATAGTGTGCGAGCGAGAAGTGAATAGATGCGCCGCCATTTCTGATCCCATTCTTTATCCGCACAGATTGTATATAATTTATGAATGAAATGAAACTGAAAGAGGTGGAAAAAGGTGTAAAGAACCAGACATTTCTGAAAATTGTATTAAACAATGGAAATGTGTCAAACTGTCAACACTCTTTGGCAGGTCAGAAGCTCTCGTAAACAAAACTGTCAAAGATTGACAAATATGTTACACTACATTTTTTAATTTAGTTATGGCTCGGGGCGGAAACAGAGTTCAAAAATGTGTTCGATCTTATTGGCGAGGCAAAGATTACGCGCGCTCCCCTAGCGGCAATAATCGGAAGCTCTCTAAGAACGACACTGCTATATTTTGAAGTAATGTTTGTTATTGTCTTTTGGGAACTTATTCCCGAAGCTGCGTACGTATCATATTGAGGAACGCAACAATACTTTGTATTTCTGCTTTGTTAGCAGCCGGTTAAATAATATATATTTAATCGTGAACATGAATCATCATCATCATCCTCCTGCCCTTTTCCCAGGTTATCTGGGGTCGGCGCAGTATGTTTTCCTTTTCCATACGTCCCTGTCATTCGTCATCGAATCATCCACCTCTTTTTCATCATGTCATTCTTCACACAATCCATCCATCACCATGAATAAATCAAAAGTTTTAACCAAACTTAACTTCATAGCAGTGTCGTTCTTAGAGAGCTTCCAATTATCGCCGCTAGGGGAGCGCGCGTAATCTTTGCCTCGCCAATGAGATACGAGTATTTTCAATTCATATTGAGTGTTACATTAATGTTTACACCATGGATTGTTCTCTTGCGATGATAAAATAAAAAAGCATAACTTCACTTTGACAGTTGACGTTTTCCGACATATTCATTGATGTCATTATTTCGTGAACAGCTATTTGTTTTTGATGAAATTCGTGTATAAAAATGGATTCGTCAGACATCCTGGACGACAAGGACAGCGGGCCGGAGGTGCAGATCAACCTGCCGAGCTCCGTACTGAGCCGCATCGAGGAGCTGATGGGAGGCACCGAGCAGTTTGATAGTGACGAAGTTAGCTTTACGTTTTCGCTATTTCTCTACACTTCTCCTCATCTTTAGACCTTGTAACTGAGTTATAGCTTTCTAAAGAGCCTCTGGTTTTCATTTAAATACAATAGAAGTGTTATAGGGCTTAGTGTAAATATAAGTTAGCGAATAACCTAAAGTCGGTGTTTACATAGTTTTTTTTCAATTTCTATGTAATTTATGCGTTTTTTTCACTAATTATTGCTTCAATTAACGAAAAATTAACATATATGTCTTCTAAAATTGAATAAATGCCTCATTATGATTTATTTTTTGCAAAATCTGAAGTCTAAAATAATGATTTATTAATTATTTCAGTTTGATGCAGTGGCTTACATCAACAGAGTCTTTCCTACGGAACAGTCTCTCTCGGGCGTGGAAAGTGCTGCAGCAAGATGCGAGTTTAGGCTGCAAGGTAAATAATTAACATCCGTAAAAGATTCATAAGTCATTGCCAGGCGTCTATCTAGGCGGTGATCTTTAGGGATTTGTAATTGTGAACTTTTTTACGACACTGAAGATATCTTATTGTGACTTTTACGACTTGTCCTGATTATTACCCAAGTACGGCAAAGCCAAAAAGCAAGGGTTATGATTTTAGCAATCTAATATGTAATTACTTACATATTACATTATAAATAAAGTAAATATTTCACAACATCACATACATTGATCTGACTCTGAGATAGGTAGCTCAAGCACCTGTGTTATGGATATGGATATCAGAATCAACAGCGGAATTACAAATATATATACATATAATACTTTTCTTTTGTAAATACATACTTGTAATACATAGAGACAATGACTGACCAGATGGTGCAATTGGTAGTGACCCTGGCTCTTACGCCAAAGGTTGTGGGTTCGATCCCCACCCTGGACAAACATTCGTGCGAAGAACACTTGTGTTTGTTTGGTTTCTGGGTGTAATATATGTATTTAAGTATATATTTGTGTTCCTCTGTTGTCTGATATCTGTAACACAAGTGCTTTAGCTACTTAGTACGGAATCAGGTCAACGTATGAGATGTTGTGAGAATTATTATTATTATTATTATTATACAAACACCCAGACCAATACAAACAGACATGTTCATGCACACAAATGTTTGTACTGTGCGGGGATCGAACACGCAACCCTTGGACCAAAGGTACTTTTAGTGTGAATACATTTTTCGCGTTTGTGCACGGACCCAAAATTTGTGCATGGTTATTTAATAAATAGTATAAGTGTTTGACGAGAGGTTGTAACCCCGAAATTGTCTAAAATAAATCCGGTTTAGTTGGCGTCGCTAGTGTGCCCTACCCGTCACCTTAAGTCAGGATTGCGTTAAGAATTTTCATATTTATTGCAGGTGTAGAACACGACATTAGAAGGCTGGTCCGAGCTCAAGCTGAGCAGAGGGAGGCCGGCCAAAAAGCCCTGTTAGATGCCCAGCGATGCATCGGTGAATTAGCTCTACAGGTAGCTGATATCAACAAGAAAGCTGAACGCAGCGAGAGCATGGTGCGCGAGATCACGTCGGAGATCAAGCAGCTGGACTGCGCGAAGTGGAACCTGACTGGTGCCATCACAGCGCTTAACCATCTACATATGCTAGCTGGCGGTGTACATACGCTGAAGCGAATGACTGATACGAGACAGTATAAGGAGATTGTGCTGCCTATGCAGGCAATTATGGAGGTTAGTTATCCATAGTCATCTATATTAATAAAATTGAATTGATGTTCTTTAGCCTTTACTTTCTGATAGGTGGCAGACGAGCAGACGGATCACCTGATGGTAAGCAATTGCCACCGCCCATGGACACCCGCGATACCAGTGGAATCACAAGTCAGCCATCCTATCCCAGCATAGTAGCGATGACTTGATTTCTATGATTTAAGCCTTTGCCTTGCATTAGATATCAGAATCAACAGCGGAATTACAAATATGTACATATAATACTTTTCTTTTGTAAATACATACTTACAATACATACAAACACCCAGACCAATACAAACAGACATGTTCATACACACAAATGTTTGTACTGTGCGGGGATCGAACCCGCAACCCTTGGACCAAAGGCAGCGTTCACTACCACTGTTCCAAACGGGTCGTCGTTTTTGCGTATACATATAACACCCCGTCGTTTTTGCGTCGGGGGTTAGAAATATAATTTAAAATTTACTAGGAAAGGTGATTCAAAAAGAAAACACATTTTTTTATAGCGTAATATAATCGCAAAGAAACGTCCATGAACCTTCATGGCAACTAGCCCATTGAAACACTGAAGCTGTACCGCGATCCCTGGCAGGTGCTGCAGCACTTCGAGTCGTACCGCGACGTCCGCGAGCTGAGCGCGCTGCGCGACCAGGTGCACGCCGTGCGCGCGCAGCTCGCCACGCAGATACTCGACGACTTCAAGACCGCCTTCACCGGTAACGCCATCTTCGTCATCATTTTTTTTACCCGACTACGGCGAAGCAAAAAGGAGGGTTATGATTTTGACCTGTATGTATGTATGTCATCATTTCAGCCAATAGACGTCCACTGCTGGGCATAGGCCTCCCCCAATGTTCTCCACTCCGATCGGTCCTGTGCCGCCCGCATCCAATGGATTCCCGCGATCTTCACCAGATCGTCGGTCCACCTTGTGGGAGGCCTGCCATGGCTGCGACTTCCTGTGCGTGGCCTCCACTCCATGACCTTTCTGCCCCAACGGCCGTCTGTTCTCCTCGCTATGTGCCCTGCCCATTGCCACTTGACGCATGCAATCCTTTGGGCTATGTCTGTAACCTTAGTTCTCCTGCGGATCTCATCATTTCCGATACGATCACGCAGGGAGACTCCGAGCATAGCCCTCTCCATTGCTCTCTGGGTGACTTTGAGCCTCTTTAACCGGCACATTGTAAGCGGCCACGTTTCGGTTCCGTATGTCATCACTGGCAACACATATGGCATTCTATTGGCTGAAATGATGATGTATGTATGTATGTATGTTCATCTGTTTCCACGTAACTTCTAAACTTGTTATCATATTTGAACAATTGAGGTGTCGTTAAAAGCGTCTTGATTGTCTACAGTTACCTCTAGGGGACTTAAACATTTTTTTTTTGCAGTATCAAAAGAAAGAGCTTTATTAGCACATTTCAAACATGTAATTTCATTTACATAATTAAAAATATGTTAAATTATTATTTCGTCGCACTTTAAAGCGACGGTTGCGCTTGGGGTCCCGGGTTCGAACCCCGGGTCGGGCCAAAATTCGTACCTGAGTTTTTCTGTTAAGAAATTCTTAGTGTCAGCCCGGAGTCTGGAAGATGGCGGTCTTGTACCACCATGCCTCGGAAAGCACGTTAAGCCGTTGGTACTGCGCCCGATCCCTCTCCGGTCGTGTCCCATCTGAATATGAGGGCAAGGTAATAGAGAGTGCACTTGTGTTTGCGCACACACTTGAGCACTATAATAAATCCTGCGTAAGTGGCTGATCGTTATGATTGGCCGCCTTAGCCGAAATCGGTTTGAGGATATTATTATTATGGTTCAATAATTTTCCGCAGATCGGGCCTCAGGTACCCTCACTCATGCAGCAAAATACAGTACAGATGTTGCTTCACGCTGATTTTCTGCGAGAATTGCAAGATGGGATTTGACCGTGTGAGAGCCAAGCTTCGGCATGAATGGTCCGGCTCGACCGGGGTGATACTACGGAAAACCTCACAGAAAACAAGCGTAAAGCAGCCGTGTGCTGTTTCGCTGCGTGAGTGAGGGTACCGGAGGCCCAATCCGGAGGAAGGTTAGCAGCACACTTGTGACTCCACTGGTGTCGCGGGTGTCCATGGGCTGCGGCAATCGCTTATCTGTGATCCGTCTGCTCCTCTGCCACCTATATCATAAAAAAACCGGCCAAGTGCGAGCCTGACTCGCGCACCGAGGGTTCCGCCGTACATTTCATTTTATTATATCATATAAATAAAAAAAAGTGGTTTTCGCAATTTTTCCTATATTTGCATTATATGACAAAGGGTCTCGCAGACAGACAAACAGACGGACAACAAAGTGATTCTATAAGGGTTCCGTTTTTTCCTTTTGAGGTACGGAACCCTAAAAAGAAAAAACAAATAAGACGATAATATGAACTTGTGTTGTGTGCCGTGTGGTCCCGGCAGAGTAGAATAGGCCACCCTCACTCTTACCGAGGTGTCGTAGAAGGCGACTAAGGTAAAGCTGCTGGCATGATCATCAGCACCCAGAGAAGGAAAACTCTGCATTTATATCTAAACCCTCGCCAACCCGTCTGCCAAGCGTGGTGAGTATGGCAATTACCCCTCATGTGATTGAGGGAGGCCCGTGCCCCAGCAGTGGGGACTTAAATGGGCTGATGATGATGAACTTGTGTTGTCAGGCGGCAGCAAAGCTACGGTGTCACATCGAACTCTCTCCGAGGCGTGCGGCGTGGTGGACATCCTGGACGCGCGGGTGAAGAAGCAGCTGCTCACGTGGTTCATCGATATGCAGCTGCAGGTCTGTGTCATCACCATCATCATCATCATTATCAGCCCACATGTATGGAGCAGACGCGCAAGAGTTTCGTGTTTTTAACCCCCGACGCAAAAACGACGGGGTGTTATAAGTTTGACGTGTCTGTGTGTGTGTGTCTGTCTATGGCATCGTATCTCCCGAACGAATGAACCGATTTTGAGTTTTTTTTTTGTTTGAAAGATGATAAGAAGAAGGGTGTTCTTAGCTATGTTGGATAAAAATCGATCCAAGATGGCCGCCGTCACAAAGATATGGATGGTATGTTTTAACACAACTCCTACAATATGGGTATCATATAAAAGGGTTTGAGTAGCCAGAATACATTTACTGTGACAAATTTCAAATCCAAGATGGCCGCCGTCGGGGGTTTTCTAAATTTTCAATTTAATTTTTATCTTTGCTGCCAAAAAATGACACACTAAAAAGCTAAAAAAAATTCTGCGAAAAAAAAACCGCCTTCAAAAACCACGAACTAAAAAGTGTAAAATAACATTTTTAACACTTTATACACTTCAAATGTAGTGTAGGACGCCCTGCGACAAGATAGGGATGATGACATTCGAAGGCTGGCTGGTGTGGGCTGGATGAGAGTGGCCGAAAATCGGGAGCAAGGGCGTGCATTAGGGGAGACCTATGTCCAGCAGTGGACGAGTGTGGGTTGCTGATGATGATGATGACACTTCAAATAACATTTTATAACAGTACACTCGAGAAAAGGTTTTACCGAAGTCGGGGCCTAATCCCTGTTAAATAATTGAATATTCACATTATATTCACATACAATAATACCATCGAAAGTGTCGAAAATCAAAATCGAATGCACTGTTGATACTGTTGAGACGGTCCCTATTGTGGCGAGTAGACGAAAAGAGATACCCATATACAATTTCTGTTTTAATGCTAAAATAAATAAGAAAATATTGCTATCGCATACAACACAAAAGTAAGAATATTTGAGGGTGCACAAATATTAATAATAATTGACGTACCGTCCTTCCTACACGACGTTCACATAAATACGAACTCGCGTCGTTTTGCGTCTCAGTTCGGCTGGTCACGCAGGACGATGCAGACGTGTATGAATCGCCACAACACTAATGTTTTCACTCAACTATCTCACAACCTCCCCCTCGTCCTCAGGAGTACCAGCACCTGTTCTCCCCGGAGCAAGAGTCCGCGTGGATCTCTCACATCGAGCGTCGCTACGCGTGGCTCAAGAAGCACCTCCTCACGTTCGAGGATACCCTCGGGAACATGTTCCCAGGCGCCTGGAAGCTCAGCGAGAGGATCGCTGGACAGTTCTGCAAGGTGAGATAGGCCCAGTCGCTTCGGAGCCTGGGGTACGCTGAGATTGGGGACCAACTTGAACAGTCTTCGAGACTACTGGAAGCTCAGGAGAATCGCTAGCCAGTTCTGCAAGGTGAGAATATGTCGCTCTTAATTAAGGCGTTCATTAAACGCCTTTTATTTAATCAAATGGCTGAAGGATAACTAGTTAAGTCGTTGACCGCAACGTTTAACCTGACTATCTAGGCCGAGGACATGTTGCAGCCATTTGGCTAAATTAGTCAACCAATTGGATCATCAGCAGCCAGAGAAGGAACACTCTGCATTTTTATCAAAACCCTCGCCAACCCGTCCGCCAAGCGTGGTGAGTATGGCAATTACCCCTCATGTGATTGAGGGAGGCCCGTGCCTCAGCAGTAGGGACTTAAATGGGCTGATGATGATGATGAGTCAATCAATTGGACCCCTAGGGCGTTACTAAACGCCGACTTCCAATCAAATGGCTGAAGAACAACTAGCCATGCGTGGATCTCTCACATCAGAACATGTTCTGCAAGATGAGATAGTCCGAGTTGCGTCCAAAGGTGTCGATTACGGTGATCCGTCTACTAGTCTGCCAACTGAAAACCGAAAACCCCGCTTCAGTCGCCATCAACATTCAAAAAGCTTTATGTCTATAGACACAAGCTGCCTCATTATAAATCGCGATCTCAAGTTATCATCCAGTTCTAACAAGCAATGTTAAAAGGTGCTGGCACGAATTTTGTTCCGGCACTATTAAGAACTTGAAATAATTATTACCAATAAAATTTGTAAAACACATCTTATGAATTGGATAATGCGCTAATCGGAATTTTTGCTCATAGGGATTGACAAGAACAGTCGCAATAAATTGGTAATCGGTATGGCATTTATGTAAAAATAAGTCAATAAAATTACTTTTTTAAATCATAGAATTAAAATTAATAAGGGGGAAGTGTTCTTAGCCATGTTGGATAAAAATCGATCCAAGATGGCCGCCGTCACAATGATTTATGGATTGTATGTTTTAACACAACTCTCGCAATATGGGTATTATATAAAAGGACTTGAGTAGCAGAAAATATGGCCGTGTGGTGCCCGGCAGAGTAGAATAGGCCACCCTCACTCTTACCGAGGTGTCGTAAAAGGCGACTAAGGTAAAGCTGCTGGCATGATCATCAGCACCCAGAGATGGAAAACTCTGCATTTATATCAAAACCCTCGCCAACCCGTCTGCCAAGCGTGGTGAGTATGGCAATTACCCCTCATGTGATAGAGGGAGGCCCGTGCCCCAGCAGTGGGGACTTAAATGGCTTATAATTGATGATGATGAATAAAATTTGTAAAACATATCTTATGAATTGGATAATGCGCTAATCGGAATATTTGCTCATAAGGATTGACACAAACAATCGCAATAAATTGGTAATCGGTATGGCATTTATGTAAAAATAAGTCAATAAAATTACTTTTTTAAATCATAGAATTAAAATTAATAAGGGCGAAGTGTTCTTAGCCATGTTGGATAAAAATCGATCCAAGATGGCCGCCGTCACAAAGATTTATGGATTGTATGTTTTAACACAACTCTCACAATATGGGTATTATATAAAAGGACTTGAGTAGCAAAAAATATGGCCGTGTGGTGCCCGGCAGAGTAGAATAGCCTTTTACGACACCTTGGTAAGAGTGAGGGTGGCCTCACTCTTACCGAGGTGTCGTAAAAGGCGACTAAGGTAAAGCTGCTGGCATGATCATCAGCGCCCAAAGAAGGAAAACTCTGCATTTATATCAAAACCCTCGCCAACCCGTCTGCCAAGCGTGGTGAGTATGGCAATTACCCCTCATGTGATTGAGGGAGGCCCGTGCCCCAGCAGAGGGGACTTCAATGGGCTGATGATGATGATGATGATGAAGGGGGAAGTGTTCTTAGCCATGTTGGATAAAAATCGATCCAAGATGACCGCCGTCACAAAGATATGGATTGTATGTTTTAACACAACTCTCACAATATGGGTATCATATAAAAGGACTTGAGTAGCAGAATATATTTATTGTGACAAATTTCAAATGGCCGCCGTCAGGGGTTTTTAAATGTTCAATTTAATTTGTTTTCAGATGCATATTAAACATATTAATGGTTTGTGTCACAGATAACGAAGTCGGAGCTAAGCAACATAATGTCGTCGCGGCGCAGCGAGATCGATGTGAAGCTGCTGCTGTACGCGATACAGAAGACGTACAACTTCGAGCTGCTGCTGCACAAGCGGTTCACTGGTAATGCACCATTCCACCGTTAGCTCGGCGGTGAGGGAAAACATCGTAAAGAAACCAACACGTTTTGGATAACTTCTGAAAAGAAACAGTTTTATACTAACTTTGAACCCCCTTAAGGGGTTTAACCTCCATAGGGGGTGAATTTACAAAAACACTTTCTTAGTGAATGGACCTCCTGTGCAAAATGTTTGACGACCCGATTGGAACAGCGGTAGTGAACGCTGCCTCTGATACAAGGGTTGCGGGTTCGATCCCCGCACAGTACAAACATTTGTGTGCATGACCATGTTTGTTTGTATTGGTCTGGGTGTTTGCTATGTATTATGAGTATGTATTTACAAAAGAAAAGTATTATGCTAGTCCACCCCGGGTGGACAGTGAAACAATTGTTTAAAAAATTCACTCTGTCCACCCCCTCTATCAACCGAGAAGGGGTCGACAACGGGATTTTTTTAATACTCGTTCCGATATCCTCCCGGGGTGGACTAGCAGTGGGTGGACAGCGGGAATAAACCATCTAAGTCCCCTAGAGGGCGCTGTAGTTAATTTAACGTGACGTCATGTCACCTATAACCAGAAGACAATCAAGACGCTTCTAACGACACCTCATTTGTTCAAATATGATAACTAGTTTAGAAGTTATGAGGGAACAGATGAACAACCATACATACATATATACAGGTCAAAATCATAACCCTTCTTTTTGCTTCGCCGTAGTCGGGTAAAAAAAATGCGATGGCTCACGACCGTTCGATATGGCGGAGCACTGTGGACGCCCTTTGCCCCTCCTAGGGGACATAGGACAAGTCAAAAGTCACTGATGACTTACTCATGAATGAATCATAACTTTATACTTATGATGACTGACCGGATGGCGCAATTGGTAGTGACCCTGCCTCTTACGCCAAAGGTCGTGGGTTCGATCCCCACCCTGGACAAACATTCGTGCGATGAACACTTGTGTTTGTTCGGTGTCTGGGTGTAATATATGTATTTAAGTATATATCTGTGTTCCTCTGTTGTCTGATATCCGTAACACAAGTGCTTAAGCTACTTAGTACGGAATCAGGTCAACGTATGAGATGTTGTGAGAATTTATAGATTTTATAGATTTTTATTGATGTTGTTACAGGAACTGATTTGGCGGCAGCTGAAAACATAGACCCCAATTCCATAGAGAAGCAGGACACGTTCGAGACTAATGCCAAAGATGTAAGTTTTTAAATTTGCTACTCGTACAGGAAAAACAGATTTTTATACCTATCCTATAGGGGACGTGCGCATTAACGGTGGTGCCAACTATTTGAAATTAGTAAGATAAAAGAGTGGTGGGAGAGCCACGCTTCGGCCTGAATGGGCCGGCTCCACCGGAGTGATACCACGGCCTCACTGAAAACTGGCGTGAAGCCGAAATCGGTTTGAGGATATTATTATTATGGTTCAACCATTTTCCGCAGGTCGGGCCTCACTCATGCAGCAAAATACAGTACAGATGTTGCTTCACGCTGGTTTTCTGCGAGAATTGCAAGATGGGATTTGACAGTGTGAGAGCCAAGCTTCGGCATGAATGGTCCGGCTGGATCGAGGTGATACCACGGAAAATCTCACAGAAAACCGGCGTAAAGCAGCCGAGTGCTGTGTTTCGCTGCGTGAGTGAGGGGACCGTAGGGTCAATCCGGGGGAAAGAGGGGTTTAAAGGTGTTTAACAGACAGGAGACATAATAGAAAATCATTTGTTTCTGGCTTTAACCAGTTGGCAGAGTGGCGGCAGCAGCAGATTTGTGTATTAATAAATAAGCGTTCATGTTTTAGATTTGTATTTCAGTTCTTCGATGGCCTTAAGCCCACGTCACATCGACAGCCTAACATAAGAACAGTCTATAGATCAAAGCATAGAGCAGCGTGTTTTGTTTACATTTTCAAAATCTGCCCTTAAACTCAACTCAGCATAACTAATGCTAAACTGATATGTTCATACATAAATAACATCTAAAAAGGACTCAGTCCGCTCGTGACCACGGCTGCTGTATCGTAGCCGAAACGTCGAGCCAAATGTGTGAGTACACAATGTTGTTTCACATAATAAATATCGTGTTAATCCCCGTATTGATACATTATAGTTATAATGCAACGCGAAAATCTAAAAAACTATTTATACACCACAATGTTACAATAAACATACAAAACAACATAACATATAACATTCTTTGCAATTGCAAGTGTGGCAAAAATACATCAAACTTCTCTTTCGCTAATGGCTTCGTAAGGATATCAGCGAGTATCTTATTAGTTTCAAGATATTTAATTTTTGCTAAATTCTTACTAATTCTATCTACACTAATATTATAAAGAGGAAATATTTGTATTTTTGTATGTTTGTAATGAATAAACTCAAAAACTACTGGACCGATTGAAATATTTTTTACACCATTAGAAAGCTATTCAGAAGTAACATAGGCTATATTTTATCCCGGTACGGGAAGTAGTTCCCTCGGGACGCGGGTGAAACCGCGTGAAACAGCTAGTCCCTAATAAAATGATGCCTGACATCAATTTTCTTCGCGTAAGGCCCAATGTCCCTTCATTGGGCCTTACGAACCAAAGGTTGGCAACGCACCTGTCCATTGATGTGGTCGGTGTCTATGAGCGGCGGAAATTGCTTTCCATCAGGCGATCCGTGTGCTCAACATCGTCATCGTCGGGACGGACACAATCTACCGCTTTGGTAGCGTCTCTTGCGCAAAGTATTGTGTTTAGAAAAAAAAAATGATGTTTAAAACCTCAACATCATTTTTAAAGACCTATCCATTTATACCTCACACGTAAAGGTTTGATGAAAAAAAATGTAATGCGGTAAACAAAATACATCTAATTACCAAGTTTCAATAGTATAGTTCTTATAGTTTCGGATAAAAGAGGCTGTGACATACGGACGGACGGACAGACGAACAGACGGACAGACGGATAGACATGACGAATCTATAAGGGTTCCGTTTTTTTTGTCATTTGGCTACGGAACCCTAAATAACCAGCGTAAAGCAGCACCGTGTTGTATTTCGCTTCGTGAGTGTGGGTACCTCACGCAGCGAAACACAGCACAGTGCTGCCCCACGCTGGTTTTGTGTGAGGCCGTGAATTTTTTTTTTGGTCAATAGGCTAACACTTGACCACAATCGCACTGGATAGAAAATTAATTATCTTTCCAGACATTCCCACCACCAGACGCCCCCCTGTCGGGAGGAGGGGACGCGGCGGTGACATCGTCGTGGGTGCGCTGCATCGGCGAGTGCTTCGAGCCGTACCTCTCGCTCTACATACACAGCCTGGATGCCAACCTCAGGTCCTTCATGGATAGGTTTGTTCAGGTAATGTATATGACGGCGCATCAAGGAAAATAGTGACATGACAATATAAAACCATAAATCCAGAGTTATAGAAGCTCTAGCAAAGCGTTGCGTCTGTGGAAGGGGTGCGGCCATCTTGTAATGTCAGATTTTGTCGAAAGCGCACCATACGTTCGGCAACGAATTGCTTAGGATTTTGTTATTTTAAATCGTTATTGTTTGACTTCAAACACAATACTACGTTAATTACAACGTTGTCTTTGTTCCGAATAATTTTTACAAGAGTTTGTTGAAGATTGCTCAGATCATCCTTTGAATCATTGAATTTCCACGCCCATTGGAAACTACTATGGATGCCGGATTAGAAGAAACCGGACATTTCTGATAAAAGTCTGCCCTAAGCGCTTTTCTATACACCTCAAGATTAACTGCCTCGGTGAAGCAGTGTTTAGTGGTTCGCACTTTAAAACGACGTGTGATGATGATGATGATGCCTTCCCAGCCGATTTCGTCTTCAGCGACCACTTTGTGTAAGCATCGTTTATTTTTAATTTGAGAACTAAGGTATTCCTGGTTTCTGGTGTGCTTTCCAGTCAAAGTCAAAGTCAAATAATTCTTTATTTGCATAGGTTTGTTTGTACACAGCGCTTACAAATCGTCATACATTTGAATGACTTAAAACTATTTATAAGTACTTATGTATAATTTACATGTTATCTTGTGAAAATAAGAAGTATCCGAAAATTGGAAAATATCCGTACTATCCGAGGAATCGCCATAATCAAAAGGGAAAAGATTAATTTGCGTATTTTTGGTTAGTATTACGATCCGATATTATTTTGCAAAATAAGAAGTACCGAAATGGAAAAATATCTCCCCTTTTTTTTTTTTTATTCTTTTTTTTTTTTTTTTTTTTTTCTTTTTTTTCAATTTGTTTTATTCTTCTTATTTTGTTTATTTATTTCCTTTTTTTATTTTTGTGTTTTTTGTTTTCTTTTTTTTGTTATTTTTTGGTTTTTGTTTTTTTTTTTTCTATTTTTTTTTTTAATTTTTTTATTTTTGTTTTTGATTTTTTTTTTAATTTTATTTTTTTTTTTTGTGTTTTAACTTTTTTTTTAGTTTTATCTTTTTTTTTTTTTTTTTTTTTTGTTTCTATTTTCTTTGTTTTTTTTTATGAGTCTTTCGTTTTGTTTTTTTTCTTTTTTCCCTGTGTTTTTCTATTTTTTTTTTTTTCTTTTTAATTTTTTTATGTTATTTTTTTTTTTTATTTATTTATTTCTTACTGATCTCCTAATATCCGAGGTATCGCCATAATCAACAGTTATCGATAGATTTGGCGTATTTTGGTTAGGTTATTACCGGATCCGATCTTATTTTGCGGAAATAAGAAGTATCCGTAACTGGCGAGTTTCTTGCCGGATCTTCTCGACCAGAAACAACTTTCCGAGCCGGTGGTAGAATCGCATTATGTTTATTTATTTCTTTAGTATATTTTATGTATCAACATATATATATATATATATATATATATATATATATATATATGTTGATACATAAAATATATTAATTAAGATCGGATCCGGTAATAACTAACCAAAATACGCCAAATCTATCGATAACTGTTGATTATGGCGATACCTCGGATATTACGGATATTTTTCCATTTTCGGATACTTCTTATTTTTGCAAAATAAGATCGGATCCGGTAATAACTAACCAAAATACGCCAAATTAATCTTTTACTTTTGATTATGGCGATTCCTCGGATAGTACGGATATTTTCCAATTTTCGGATACTTCTTATTTTCACAAAATAAGATCGGATTCGGTAATAACTAACCAAAATACGCCAAATCTATCGATCACTTTTGATTATGGCGATACCTCGGATATTACGGATATTTTTCAATTTTCGGATACTTCTTATTTTCGCAAAATAAGATCGGATTCGGTAATAACTAACCAAAATAGGCCAAATTAATCTTTTCCTTTTGATTATGGCGATACCTCGGATATTACGGATATTTTTCAATTTTCGGATACTTCTTATTTTCGCGAAATAAGATCGGATTCGGTAATAACTAACCAAAATACGCCAAATCTATCGATCACTTTTGATTATGGCGATACCTCGGATATTACGGATATTTTTCAATTTTCGGATACTTCTTATTTTCGCAAAATAAGATCGGATTCGTTAATAATTAACCAAAATACGCCAAATCTATCGATAACTGTTGATTATGGCGATACCTCGGATATTACGGATATTTTTCAATTTTCGGATACTTCTTAGTTTCGCAAAATAAGATCGGAATCGGTAAAAACTAACCAAAATACGCCAAATCTATCGATCACTTTTGATAATGGCGATACCTCGGATATTACGGATATTTTTAAATTTTCGGATACTTCTTATTTTCGCAAAATAAGATCGGATTCGGTAATAACAAACCAAAATACGCCAAATCTATCGATCACTTTTGATTATGGCGATACCTCGGATATTACGGATATTTTTCAATTTTCGGATACTTCATATTTTCGCAAAATAAGATCGAATTCGGTATTAACTAACCAAAATACGCCAAATTAATATTTTCCTTTTGATTATGGCGATACCTCGGATATTACGGATATTTTTCAATTTTCAGATACTTCTCATTTTCGCAAAATAAGATCGAATTCGGTAATAACTAACCAAAATACGCCAAATCTATCGATCACTTTTGATAATGGCTATACCTCGGATATTACGGATATTTTTCAATTTTCGGATACTTCTTAGTTTCGCAAAATAAGATCGGAATCGGTAAAAACTAACCAAAATACGCCAAACATACTATCTAACTAGAAAATAATCATCTAAATCGGTTCATAAATTGCAAAGTAATCGGCGAACAAACATAAAAAAAATATGCGAATCGAAATGAGAACCTCCTTCTTATTTGAAGTAAGTTAAAAAATAGTATATTTTGTCTTCTTCAGGACGCGAAGTCATCCAGCGTGGGTCCGGGCAGCGGCTCCGGCGCGGTGATCGCCTCGTGCGGCGAGTTGTTCCTGTTCTACAAGAAGTGCCTGGTGCAGTGCGCGCGCCTCACCACAGGGGATCCCATGCTAGGTCACACACTCACAAAAAAATAAATAATAAAAACTTTTTATTTGCCAGAAACACAGTTTACACAGTTCTTCACAAGTTTTCAAGTATCATGTGTTCAGCCTGCTCGCAGACATGCAAAAACTTAAGTCATTCTCATAAACATTACATAATTTATTTTTTCTACAGATTACATTTTAAGTTCAAAATATCCTATATATATTAATAATGTCAATTGTCAAATTAATCATTTCTATAATTAAAATTAATTTCGCCAGTTTAAATATTCCCTAAGACTATAAAAGCATTTATCCAGGAGCCAGTGTGTCAGTTCAGGTTTGAATTTTTCTCCTTGAAGCTCTTTCAGATCGTCCGGGAGCAAGTTATACACTATTATCGTCATATTATATACATTACGCTTATATATATCTTTGCGACAGGGAGGTTGATGCATTAAGTTCACGTATTGTTGCCTAACGTGTCTATTTGTGACCTCTCCGCGTGTTCTGTAATAATTTGGGAAAGTTTTAACAAAAACACAAGCTTCCCTTATATAAATTCATGGCAACGGAAGTAGATTAAACCTTTTAAACAAGAACACACCTACTGGACACGTCACACCTTAAAACTGAAAAGGGTGGGAGAGTCATGGTTCAGCACGAATGGGCCGGCTCGAAGGGAGTGGTACCACGGCCTCACAGAAAACCGGCGTTAAGCTGCACACTGTGCTTTGTTTCGCTGCGTGAGTGAGGGTACCGGAGGGCACCCGCGACACGTGTATAGTCACAGGTGCGATGCCAATATTTAAACCCCCCTTTCCCCCGGATTGGGCCTCCGGTTCCCTCATTTAAAATAAATAAATAAAACTTTTTATTTCCTAGAAACACAGCTGACATACAGTTCTTCACAAATTATCTTACGTACATGTGTTCAGCCTTATTCATTTTCATTCGCTAATGATCGGTTTAAGGCGACGGGTAGCCCTAACTAGCGACGCCAATCGATTTAAATTGTTAGCTACTAAACCGGATCTATTTCAAACAATTTCGGGGTTACAACCTCTCCGCAAACACTTATACTTTTTATTTTATAACCATGCACAAATGTTAGGTCCGTTTTTGTACGCATAAAATTGATTCATTTTTTTGAGTACGCGTTGGACTCCACATTTGTGCATGGTTATTTAATAAATAGTCTAAGTGTTTGCCGAGAGGTTGTGACCAGGAATATTCAATGTTCTCTGTGGTTGTGACCCCGAAATTGTTTAGTTAGGGCTACCCGTCGCCTTAAACCGATCATTCGCGAATGAAAATGAATCTGGCGGCAAAGGGGCTGCTTATAGCTGAAATAGCTTTGATGCATTTTACAATAAAACGTAATAAAAAGACCAATAAGAAGACCTACAAAATACTCTTTGCAGGTAATATTTAAACTGTTTAAATAACAAAATAAATTAACTTGATCTGGAACATTGAACGTGATGAATGTCTGAAAAGGGCATGTCCAGAGATATAAATCGCTATATTTCTGATCGCCAAGTTTAAAAATCCGTGGTCATCAATTCAATTCAATTCTTTTATTGCGTGTCATCAATCATCATCTGCCATTTTGTTTGTCACTTCAGTCAGTACGAGACGAGTGCAGAAAAGCCTACGTCGCCAATAAGATGTACTACCTGTGCGGATAAAGAATGGGATCAGAAATGGCGGCGCATCTATTCACTTCTCGCTCGCACACTATTTACGTCTATACTCGCACTCGTGGGTGTGCGAGCGAGAAGTGATTTCTGATTCCATTCTATATCCGCACAGGTTGAACGCGTTTTTCTTGAGTTTGTTTGATGTTTTGTTGTTACCATACTAAACATACAATTGTGAATTTATTTCTCGACAAAAAACAAGATTGGAAGTTTTGCATGTCTAAAAGTGTTCTTTCGACAATTTCTATTAACATTAGTTGTTGAAAGTTAATTCGATTAAAATTTCTTACAAATCGCGAATCGATGCCGCTGAGTATAGATTTCTAAGGGTACTTCCCTATACTCCATTTGTTTAGGTACTTACTAAATGTAAACAAACCTTAAAAAGGCCATTTTTCATTGCGACACAAAACGCAACAAAAATCATATTATTCTGAATCTAAATATCATTTTCTCTGTTATCAATTCTTATATTTAACCACTTTGTTTAATAAAAAGGTCGAAAATTATTTTTAAGCTTGCAAACAATTGAGTAAATATTTATTTTTACTGATTTCTAAAAGTATTGCAGTGAAAAAAGGATCTAAAAAACCAGTTATCCAAAACCTTTCTTGTGAAAAAGTAATGGACAACCCTACTGAATCTAAAAGTCATACTGCTCGGTAGTGCGGCATCACTTTTGACTGATATTTCACATGGTCGGGTTTCCGCCAACTGTGAACTTTACTTGAAGTGACAGATCACGATTCGAAAAAAAGGTTAAAAATCCCTGAACTCCGCCATTTTTGTTGTTTACCTTTAGTTATTTAAACAAACAGAGTACTGAACTATTGACTTCATAATGGACAACATTTCATATTTTTAACATGTCCATATTGTTTTTTTATATGAAAATAGACATAAAATGAACGGACCCATATTTTTTCTTTTTTCAAAATTTGTCCATTTTCATGCATAAAATAATTTTTAAAATTCTTTATATTCTAAATAGACGTAAGCGCCAAATGACGTCATCGGACGGCTGAATACAGCGATATTCCTTTGCTTATCATTGTTTTAATAAAAAAAAAGGTACTACTGTCAAAGGTAAATAATACTAGTGTCAACATGGTCAACGTCATTCATTCATTCAACGTTGACAAGTTGTCTTTTTTTTGACAGTTGCATGTCATGGGTTTGGCATTTCGTAAATTTAAAACTATAATGTGCTAGGCAAAGAAATATTTTACATTCTGCCGTCCGATGACGTCATCTTACGTTTTTTAGTTTTAAATTTTTTTCTCAGTAAATAAGCAATATAAAAAATTAATAAATATATATTCGCGCAGCGGAAAAGTAAATAAAGAAATGGTATTTTTTGTTTCAGAGCTTAGCAATTTTGAAATGTTGTCCATTGTAATATAGTATAGTTAATGGTTTTTGAAGGCGTTTTTTTTATAAATCTTTACAGAACTAGCGGGCGTTTTCCAAAAGTACCTCCGCGAGTACGCGTCCTCCGTCCTCCAGGCCGCGCTGCCGCGCGCCAGCGCGCCCGGGGGCTTCGCGCTGGGGCCCGGCACCGTACCGATGCTGGTGTCCAACCTGCAGGGACTGCTCAAAGACGAGAACAATACCACAGGGAACAATACTAGGTGAGTGCGGTCAAATGAAACTTTGGAGACAAATGACACACCCAGTCATTTCGCAGTTTAAACAAAACAAAAGTATTTTATAGAAAACCGGCGCTAAACAGCATTGTGCTGTGTTTCGCTGCATGAGTGAGGGTACTGAAGGCCCAATCCATGGGAAGAAGGGTGTAAAGGTTTTTTTTTATATTAAATGGGTTTGGTAGGCAGCGAAGTTGTGACCAATGGTGTTGCGGATGGACACCCGCAACACCATTGGTCACAACACCGCGGCGGCGGCAATCGCTTACAATCAGGTGATCCGTCTGCTCGTCTGCCACCAATCACACAAAACAGAGATATCTTTATTCAGTTTAAGTCCATACAGAAGATGTATGAATGTCAAATATTATGTAATCTACCGCTGATTCGGAATGTCAAATTCTACCGAGAAGAATCAGCAAGAAACTCAGTAGTTACTCTTTTCAAATATTATGGTAAATTACACCTTTCATTTTTAATATAATGCAATATTATTTTTTTTATAAAATTATGATTACAATGACAGTACGAGTATGACATACAATGCTTCAGTATCGTTTAGATAAATGAGCGAACCCATTGAAGATAATAAGTGAACCCAGCTGTCAAAGTGACCCACTTTAGTGACCACCCATGTCACTATATTCACCGCTAGTGACCCCCACGGGCAGGGGTCGTTGCATGTGTTAGTGACCCCCATATTGATATATTTATCAAATGTCACATTGTGGGGGCAAATGCCACATAGTAAAAGAAAAATTGAAAATTTAAAAAACCCCCGACACAACTAAAGCTCTTTCATTTGATACCTATATTGAGGCAGTTGGAACAACAAATAGGTTATTCGTCATTTTCTGACGGCGGCCATCTTGGATTTGAAATTTTTCACAATTAATATATTCTGCTACTCGAGCCCTTTTATATGATACCCATATTGTGGGAGTTGTGTTAAAACATAAAATCTAAATCTTTGTGACGGCGGCCATCTTGGATCGATTTTTATCCAACATAGCTAAGAACACTCCCTCCTTATTCATCTTTCAAACAAAAACAAACAAAATCAAAATCGGTTCATTTGTTCGGGAGCTACGATGCCATAGACAGACACACAGACACACACACACACAGACACGTCAAACTTATATATATATACGTCGTTTTTGCGTCGGGGGTTAAAAATATAATCAACCATGACCAGTGCCAAATGAATAGTGGTCATCTATTTTTGTTCTGACTCAGAATCTCCCAACCAATACCGTGTTGTCTATGTGACGTGTACGTTTTGTTTGTTGTAGACGGTGTCCATGTTCAGTATATTTTGTTTCTTTTTATATATATATATAACTAGCTTTTGCCCGCGACTTCGTCTGCGTTATAAATTATAGCCTATGTGTTATTCTGATCTATAAGCTACATTACTGTAAAGTTTCATTAAAATCCGTTTAGTAGTTTTTGCGTGAAAGAGGAACAAACATCCATCCATACATCCATCCAAACAAACTTTCGCCTTTATAATATTAGTAAGGATATTAGTAAAGATTTATACTCAATTAATTAAAGAGATCCAACTCTACTTTAATCACTCGACATTGGCAAAGTTAAATCGAAATTCGATAGACTCCATAACACAAAAAAAAAATAAAAAAATTTGTTCTGTTAAAAAAAAAAGTGAAAATATTAAAATAAGAAGTCTCTTTTACCCTAATTACTAAGTAAGTCCTTAAACTAATTTAACGACCAGTACTTAATTAATTTTGAGTAGGTGTCAAGGCATGCCGGCGCCGCCCCGTCGCACATCCCGCTTTGCGTGATAACTTAGGTGACGGGTAAGGCACACTAGCGACGCCAATCGATTTTAATTTTTAGCTGCTAAACCGGATCTATTTAAAACAATTTCGGGGTTGCAATCTCTCAGCAAACACCTATACTATTTATTTAATACTTATAGTTAACTGTGTGGTCTGCTTTTGCACTCGAATTTTGGATTCACGCCAAAAATGGCCGCTTTCAGCGTGAATCAATTTTTCGCGTACAAAAAACGGACTTAACATTTGTGCATGGTTATTTAATAAATTCTTTAAGTGTTTGCCGAGAGGTTGTAACCCCGCTTTTTTTAAAAATAGATCCGGCTTATAGTAGCTAAAAATTAAAATCGATTGGCGCCGCTAGTGAACCCTACCCGTTACCCTAATTGCGTGTTTCGCACTGATATAAAATTAATAAGGTATAGGTTCTTAAATTAATCATATTGTTCTCTAATACATTCTCCAGCGCCTATAATTAAGATTAAACAATAAATAAATTAAGATAACATGACATACATTGGCCTGGTCCCAAACTAAGGTTTTCCCTTGACCCAACACAAATATTTATTTCACAAACAAACAATTGTATGGTGCGGGTATTGAACCCCCAACCCTTTTGTCTCAACCGGCGCACAAACCACAGCGCTAAACGGGTCGTCGAAGATTCAGAGATTATAGACTTGTTAAAAGTTATGGTTAATTTTTTTTTATGAGAAAGGGAGGCAAACGAGCAAGCGAGTCAACTGATGGTAAGTGATCACCGCCGCCCATGGACATCGGCCACACCAGAGGGAGTGGAGATGCGTTGCCGGCCTTTTAGGAAGATATAGGCTCGTTTCTTGAAGCTCGCAATGTCGTACCGATTCGGAAATACCGCTGCGGCAAGTTGATTCCACAATGAGGAGGTGCTTGGCAAAAAAACATATTTTTAGTAATAATAATAATAATAAATTTATTTATTCAGACACAAGTATCCATTTTTAACCCCCGACGCAAAAACGACGGGGTGTTATAAGTTTGACGTGTTTGTGTGTGTCTGTGTGTCTGTCTATGGCATCGAAGCTCCCGAACAAATGAACCAATTTTGATTTTGTTTTTTTTTGTTTGAAAGATGAATAAGGAGGGAGTGTCCTTAGCTAATGTTGGATAAAAATCGATTCCAAGATGGCTGCCGTCACAAAGATTTGGATTGTATGTTTTAACACAACTCCCACAATATGTGTTATATCTTTGGAGTATATATGGTGTGCAAATAATAAGCCCAATTAGGTGCAAAAGTAAGTGTTTAATCAAAACGTTGTTGCTTGGACGCTAGCGAGGAATGGAGTGACCGAGTGACACTCGCGTATACAAAATCACGCTCTGATAGGCAGACACCGCAATTATATAAATGAGCAACTTCTTGCTTGTAAAAACCGACAGGCGTTTCGTAAGCCTGGACAATATGGGTATCATATAAAAGGGTTTCAGTAGCAGAATATATTTATTGTGACAAATTTTAAATCGAAGATGGCCGCTGTCGGGGGTTTTTTAAATATTAAATTTTTTTTACGCGTACAAAATCGGACCCCAACATATGTGCATGGTTATTGTTAGTAACATTGACTCTTAATACCTATGTTAGTAAAACACATCAAAGAAACAAAGCAAAATAACTTAACTAATTAAGGTTGTAAATCTGGCTGGAGTTAAATTTTGTTCCGTTTTTTCTGTTCCGGATTTAAATTACATTTATTTATTTTGCATTTCCAGATACACAAGACAAGAGATCGCGAAAATAACCAGCGTGATAACCACATCGGAGTACTGCCTCGAAACCACCATCCACCTAGAACAGAAGTTAAAAGAAAAAGTCGCTCCAGGACTCGCCGACAAAATCGACCTCACGCCAGAACAAGATCTATTCCATAAAATGATCAACACTTGTATACAGATGCTAGTACAAGACTTGGAGTTGGTCTGTGACCCAGCTTTACAAGCTATGACTAAAATATCGTGGCTCAACTTCGACAATGTAGGCGACCAAAGTTCCTATGTGACTCAGATAATAATGAACCTAAAAAACACAGTACCAATTTTGAGAGATAACTTGGCGTCTTCGAGGAAATATTTCACACAATTTTGTATTCGTTTCGCCAATTCCTTCATACCGAAATTCATTCAGAATTATTACAAGTGTAAGCCAATTTCGACTGTTGGCTCAGAACAGTTGCTTCTAGATACTCATATGTTGAAGACTGCGTTATTGGAGTTGCCATCTATGGGATCCGAAGTGAAGAGGCCGGCTCCGGCGATGTATACGAAAGTGGTGATCAAACAGATGACGAAGGCGGAAATGATTTTAAAGTTGGTAATGGCGCCTTTGGATGGCAATTTAGAGGGCTTCGTAGCACAATTTGCTCAGCTGTTGCCTGAGTCGACCGTAGCGGAGTTCCATAAAGTGTTGGATATGAAGGGCGCGAAGCTTTCCAAGTCCCAGCAGGCGGCGGCTGACGCGTTGTTCAAGGAAGCTGCTAGAGTTAATAGTGAAGGGAATAAGTAATCTCTTAGTTCAGCCGCAAAATAAATACACACACAGAACACACACACGCTCTCACGCACACAGAACAAACACACACACACGCACGCTCAGAAGACACAGACAATAAATATACACACACACACACACACACGAACACGCACACACACACGCACGCACACACACACGCACGCTCACACACATTCACACACACACTAATATATTTCTATATTTTGAGGCCCATGTCACGATGACAAGTAAAAAAATATCTGATGATTTCCAAAGCTTCTTAAGGCGATGGGTAGCCCTAACCAGCGACACTAATCGATTTAAATTGTTAGCTACTAAACCGGATCTATTTTAAACAATTTTAGAGCGACAGTCTCAAAGCAAACATTTATACTTTTTATTTAATAATTGTGCACTACTTTTTGATTTGTTTTTGCACTCGAAATTTGAATTACCGCCATAAGTGATCGTTTTTGGCGGTAATTCAAATTTCAAGTACAAAAGCAGACCCAAACGTTAAGTATAAGTATTAAATAAATAGTATAAGTGTTTTCCGAGAGGCTGCAGTTTCGAAATTGCTGAAATGATATCAGGTTTAGTTGCTAATAATTGGCGTCGCTAGTGTGCCCTACCCGTCACCTTAATTTTAAGGACTATTACATGTTACCTTAGAATACTAAGGTAACATGTAACAGTCCTTAAAATTAAGGAATTCTATCATACTATCCTCTCAGGTAGCATGATCTCCGAGCAAATTCTCAAAGTGAAAATTGCCTAATAATTTCGGTGCTTTGTGAAGAGAATTTAAAATCATGATTATTTCAAAATGATGTAATTAAGTTATTCAAAACTGTTTCAAATTTTTATTTAACAGATTAGTAATTCAGAATCCTAAATTTAATGATTAAGATTTTAGAACATTATCTGATTATTTCAGACTTTTTTAAATTAACTCAAGTATGAATTTATTTATTTATTTCATAGAGCTATGTAATCCTGGCAAAATCAGAGGCAAAACATTAAGACTGTATTTTTAAATTATCTGATAATTCCAAGTTGGTAGTTTAAAATTCTTGTTATTAGAAGTTGCTTTCAATACGGCGGTGAAATGCCAAAACCGCCATGTAACAAAATAATTGACATAAGAAATCGATCGTAACGTCAATGACATAAGAAAGTCATTTAATTGAAATACCCATGCTAGATAAGAGGTATTGGCATCTCCTCGTTTCTTGATAAATAGTTTTTAAAAATCTGTAAGTACCTAATCTAAATGATTCTATATTAACCTACAGTCGGATTATTAATTAGACAAAGTATTATAAAGATTATTCCTTAATATTTTTATAGATGTAATAATGTTTTGTAATTTTGTTACTTTATTTGTGTCACTAAATAAATATTATTTCTTTCTTTCTTTCTTTCAAATAAATTTGATACATGTCAATGTGTCATTCGCATATAATATTTGCAAATGTCGAAATGTATTGAAAATTAACAATTACATCTGTCAGTTAACTTCGTCTTATTAAATAATCCGACTATAGAATCTGCGCCACGATAGAAGTCCCGCGGAAAGACACGGACCTAAAATTTGAGAATCCTTCCCTCTTATTACAAAAAACTACTCTTGATACTGGTTTTAATCCGGAACTAGCAAGATCATGATTATTACGGAATAAGGTTAGTTCTAAATTTTTTATTACAAATCCTCGACTAACCATAGACCACTTGTACCGCAGGATAATGTCAAAATTGATCGAATGAGGGTTTTCGCGTGAGAAAATTCCGCTAGATGGAGTACTATAGGAGTGAGGTCCATTTACAATGTTATTGGTTCTTTTTAAACGTGATCTGTCAAAATGTCTAATTGACAAACTAAACAACTAATGCGATTGATACCAATACCCCATCTAGCGGATTTTTTATACGCGAAAACCCTCATTATTCAAACATATAATACTACTCTTTGATTCAAACATTCGTTCAGTGACATTTCATTTTACATAACCTTGTTTTGTAGTCTGAAGTAAAAAAAAAATAGAAATGTTTTTAAGTAACTATAAATTTATTGTATTAAGCGTGGTTTCCAAGTAACATGAATAGGCATTGCTTATATTTGTGGGATTTAATCCAAAAAATAAATTAACTACTTTGTACCGAATAACTTGTATAACGGAATGAAAATGAACAAGCAACATTGTTACTGAATCGATATTTTGAGGTTATTTTAGTACTCTTTTAAACTTGGGGTCAGGGTGGTTTAACTTGAGTATTATAATTGATATACTAAGTAACGTAGATTTTTGTTTTGTAAAAATGTTTATTCTAGTTCTTCAGTTATTCTCAGTATTAATCCCACTACTTATTTTAAAACACGTTTGCTAACCAATAAGAGGGCTTGTGTATATAAGAATAAAGTTCAAATTTGAACGTTGATGGCGACGCGGACTCGACATGTTATATTTCGCGTTGCTAGCTATAAAAAGAAATCAAGTATCTTAATTACTACTACATATTTAAAATGAATTTAATTTATTATTACGCTATTTAGCTTCCTATTTTATAATTTGTACTTAAATTACATTCCCCTAATATTATTCTCAATAGCTTAATATTGTATTTTTGATTTAGGTGCAATGGGGGGGAAGGGGAAAAGGTTGGCAGCGCACTTGTGACTCCACTGGTGTGATCCGTCTGCTCGTCTGCCACCTCTCATATAAAAAAAATATATTGTAGAATGATTGTGTTAAAAGTGTTTATATTTTTATGCAATATAATGATATGAATAATTGAACAAAATTGTGTATCATTTTAGGAATAACCTAAGTCTAGTATTTTTTTAAGTTTTTATGTAATCTTATGTTATCGGCCCTTGTTTTTTACTGAATAAACAATTTATTTATTATTTTTAAGTCTTAGGTAGTCACATAACTTCTCTTTCTATCACCTTAGCGTGTAATTCCCATTTGCGTCCAAAGCTGTCGCTTTGGTACCCGGGGTACGCTTGGTCCATAATACAGGATTAGGATGGACAATAAAGCGACTGCCGTCTGACCTGAAACCAGACCAATTTTTTTTTTAAATAAATAAATATTTCACAACGTCACATACATTGATCCGACTCCGAGATAGGTAGCTCAAGCACCTGTGTTACGGATATCAGAATCAACAGTGGGATTACAAATATATACATATACTACTTTTCTTTTGTAAATACATACTTATAATACATAGAAAACACCCAGACCAATACAAACAGACATGTTCATGCACACAAATGTTTGTACTGTGCGAGGATCGAACCCGCAACCCTTGGACCAAAGGCAGCGTTCACTACCACTGTTCCAAACGTCGCCAAATTAAATCACGGTTACACGATAGAATAATTAACTCAAATATTGTAGGTGTCCACAATTCTGAGAAACTATCCAAGACGTGCAGGTTTCCTCACCACCGAGCTAATGGTAGAAATATGCACATAGATTTAAATAACCCAGATATGCATTCTCGGATTCGAATCATGACCCCCGTATGGAAGACGCGTTCTTATCCACTGAGCTACCATCGCTCTTTCACCAACACCCAACCTCAAATCTATTAAACGCTTGTCCCGTTTTTCCATTGAAACCATTTTATGCGAAACCAATATAACTGCAATTTATCTAGTAAAAAATAATTTTAATCAACAACCTCTCTCTTACTCTCGTTATACCCAAAAAAAGTTCATTCGAATCATAGACAAAAATTGTCTAAGATTCGAATATTTCGGTTCTGGGTGTGTTAAGGATTTCTAAAATATTCATTATTCATGAAAGAGAACGCTAAAAGACGAAAATTCAAACAGGATCTAACAATAGAAGAAAAAAACCTTTTCCAATCGATAACTTCGATAAGGCTGTATGTTTTGTTTACGTTCGGCCTTCCTGTTTTGAAAAACTCCAACTGTAAACAAATATGGCCGAAACGTCAAAGTCAGTTGTCCTCCGCACGCCAATGAGGGCTGTCGCGTCGCCGGTTTGCGAATTATGTTGAAGTTTCCCGTAAGAAAGTGTTTTCATGCTGTTAAAATATGCCTCTTATTAATTCTGGTGGTGACTATTCTGGCTATGTTCGAGCAATGGCGCGGAGGGCGACGTTCTGCCATTGCCCAGTTCGCCGAGCAGAACTCCGACCCGGCTGAAATGGAATACGAAAGACAAATCTTAGAAGATGAAGCTAGAATCATTCCAGGATTAGGCGAAGGAGGAGTAGCTGCTCATCTCATGGGAGAGGACAAACGGTTAGGCGAAGAATCGGAGAAGAAACTAGCCGTAAATGTACATTTGAGCGAGAGGATAGCTTACAACCGAACGTTGAAAGGTAAGCTTCTAAGTAGCAGATCGCATAAAACAGCCACGATTAGATGGTGGTTTTATCGCTAGCAACTCTTTATGTCTTTCTTAATAGGAAAAGATAAGCACATTTCATGCGAACCTAGGTTTTTACACCCGATCTCTGTTAGAAAGTTTTGAAAAGTTATGAGAGAATTATTACGGAAAACGACTTAGGTATTGGGAATTCTCGATCGCATGTATTGAAAGCGCAAGTTTTCTTATAGTATAGTTATATAGTTATATGAGTGATGGATGACTATTATCTCAAATTGCTTTCATGTCCATAATAGATCTTTGAGACATGGTTCAATTAATTACCTGCCAAGCTTCAGTTACCTACTACTTTTTAATTCAATACAGGTAGTAACCGCTTATCTATAGAGGCACGGCGTGAATCTTTTTAGCATTGTAGGAAATTCAGTTGCATATTAATTAATTAGATAGATAGATACTCTTTATTGCACAACATACAAAACTTAAAAGCTAGGTATACAGAGATACAATGTACAATTAGCTCAATTTTTTCTCTAAAAGTTTCTGAGTTGATGACATTATTATTTTAATTAATATTAAACTTTAGTCCGAACCAGTGGTAAGCCTGTTGACATTATTAGTTTCCTGTATGGACCTAAATTGAATAGACTATTTTCATTTTGTGTATTCAATGCCTTCTCTTTACTTTCATGGAGTCTCACATGAATGTGACTTGGTGTTCTTAGAGTACCGTACCACAAAAGGAAATTATAGAACCTTTATGAGATCGTTTTACTGTCCACCTGTCTGTCGCTGTTTCAAGACTCAGGTGTGGTCATGTCCCAGTATGCAAAAAAATTGCATGTCTAAAATTACATAAAATAGAGTTACGTCCTTCTTTTATTGACTCTGATGCTAACAATATCAGAAGTTTAAGCTATTTTAATACTTTTGACACTTTTGAAATCTGTCAATTTATCTTAACGATACTGATTTTAAGCATTGTACCTATGTCATATTAATCATAATTTGTATAAGAGTGAAATTGTAATTACCATATACATTTGAAAAGAGTAACTACTGAGTTTCTTGCTGATTCTTCTGAATTAGTGGTAGATTACATAATATTTGACATTCATAAATGTCCTGTATGGACTTAAAGTGAAAAAAGATAATTTTGATTTTGTGTTTTTATCTGTACATTTTTTTACTAGTTTTTCCAACCAGATCTCGTTCTGCTCCATAATTTATTGTACAAAAAGTCTAAATATACTGTATAGCTAACAATAATCTCTAAGTAATCTAACAGTGGGAGAGCCACGCTTAGGCATGAATGGGCGGGCTCGACCGGAGTAATACCACGTCCTCACAGAAAACCGGCGTGAAGCAGTGCATGCGCTGTGTTTCGCTGCGTGAGTGAGGGTACCGGAGGCCCAATCCAGGGGAAGGGGGGTTAAAAGGTAAGCAGCGCACTTGTGACACCACTGGTGTTGCAGGCGTCCGCGGGCGGCGGTAATCGCTTACCATCAGGTGATCCGTCTGCTCGTCTGCCACCTATATCATAAAAAAAAAACCTACTTACCGCTTGAATTCATAATTCTTTCAATATAAATTAAATAAACTATACCAGGTTAATAAAAAAGATGTTCTTTGAATTCGTTTAGCCATCATGTAAGTACTTTGAATTAGGTTTGTAAATATAAAATCATCTGTCACTTAAGTACTGAAACTGACATCAATTAAACTTATCTCTAATTCACAAGATCAGGCTTTGTTTATCAACAGTCTATTAATGTTTGGCATCAATATGTGTTGTAAACCACAATGTTATGATACTCATCACATTGTACACCTCTTGGGACAGCATTATTACCCAACTCATCATCATCAGCCCATTTAAGTCCCCACTGCTGGGGCACGGGCCTCCCTCAATCACATGAGGGGTAATTGCCATACTCACCACAGTTGGCACACGGGTTGGCGAGGGTTTTGATATAAATGCAGAGTTTTCCTTCTCTGGGTGCTGATGATCATGCCAGCAGCTTTACCTTAGTCGCCTTTTACGACACCTCGGTAAGAGTGAGGGTGGCCTATTCTACTCTGCCGGGGACCACACGGCATTACCCAACTACAGCGAAGCAAAAAGGAGGGTTATGATTTTGACCTGTATGTATGTATCTATCTATGGTTGTTCATCTGTTATCCTCATAACATCTAAACTAGTTATCATATTTGAACAAATGAGATGTCGTTAGAAGCCTCTTGATTGTCTTCTGGTTATAGGCAACATGGACGTCACGTTTGACTACAGCGCCCTCTAGGTGACTTAGAGTAAGGAACTAAAAAAAAATTGCTTGACGGTACCGGTGTGGCGCATCAAATGAAAGAGCTTTTTTAGCACATTTAAAATATGCAATTTATTTACATGACTAAAAGTATGTACAATAAAATTAAAAGTTTAAAAACTAAAACCCGGCTACCATAAAAACACTCTTAAAAGTACGAAAGAAATTTCTGCTGAAATTATTATGCCGTATCGCCGTGGTCGTATCCCACATTGATGAATGAATAAATGAATGAAAATACTTTTATTGCACTCAAAATAAAGTATGAAAACTTAAAAACTAGATATTACAGGATGTTGATATTATTTTATTATTGTAATGAATCTGTTTTGCTACAGTAGGTAGCATACGACCACGGCAATATGGCGTAATCTTCTGCAGTTAATAGCGATAAAGCCATTATGACTATGGAGATCAGGTACTATTATATACAATTTTAAGAAATCATATTGATTCCCCTTTTCTTTTACAAAGTATTAAATTTAAATGCCCTCGGACAAGTGCTAGAATTTTGGGTCCTACGCGTACGCGAAAATAAATATAAATCCTTACTAATATTATAAAGGCGAAAGTTTGTTTGGATGGATGTATGGATGGATGTTTGTTCCTCTTTCACGCAAAAACTACTGAACGGATTTTAATGAAACTTTACAGTAATGTAGCTTATAGATCAGAATAACACATAGGCTATAATTTATAAAGATATCTATAAGACCTTGCTTATATTCGAATTACACGCAGACGAAGTCGCGGGCAAAAGCTATAATAAATATTTCACAACATCACATAAATTGATCTGACTCCGAGATAGGTAGCTCAAGCACCTGTGTTACGGATATCAGAATCAACAGTTGGATTACAAATATATACATTTAATACTTTTCTTTTGTAAATGCATACTTCTAATACATAGAAAACACCCAGACCAATACAAACAAACATGTTGATGCACACAAATGTTATTACTGTGCGGGGATCGAACCCGCAACCCTTGGACCAAAGGCAGCGTTCATTACCACTGTTCCAAACGGGTCGTCCGTCATTTTATCCACCCCAAAGGCGGCCACTTTTAGCGTGAATCAATTTTTCGCGTACAAAAACGGACCCAACATTTGTGCATCGTCATTTAATAAATAGTAAAAGTGTTTGCCGAGAGATTGTAAGTATTTAAAATAGATCCGGTTAAGTAGCTAAAAATTAAAATCAATTATTGACATTGTAAATATTTGCATGCTATTTTTTTTTTATATTAGCGAAACATGAGGACTTTTTACTTTTTTATGTCATACTTGTATACCATGTTTTGTGCAAATAAATAAATGATTTAATTATTTAATTCGCGTCGCTAGTGTGCCCTACCCGTCACCTTAACGATTTTATTGACAAAGATTCGCTCTACACACCATATTCATCATTCATCATCAGCCTATTTAAGTCCCCACTGCTGGAGCACGGGCCTCCCTCAATCACATGAGGGGTAATTGCCACGCCGTGTGGTCCCCGGCAGAGTAGAATAGTCCACGCTCACTCTTACCGAGGTGTCGTAAAAGGCGACTAAGGTAAAGCTGCTGGCATGATCATCAGCACCCAGAGAAGGAAACTCTGCATTTATATCAAAACCCTCGCCAACCCGTCTGCCAAGCGTGGTGAGTATGGCAATTACCCCTACACACCATATCGATCTACGACATTTCAAATGCGTACGGAAGCTAATATCATTAATGCATTGAACGCATACGTTGTACACAGCCGGCGGTCGTTTCACGCATAATTTGCGCTGCGCTCGAAACCGATCGCCGTTATGCGAGTGCAAAGAAAATGTATCTACCCTTGTCGCCTGTTTATACTGGACTGCCTCGGTAGCGCAGTGGTTAGTGGGTCGCAGTTTAAAGTATTTTTATAAGCTAATTTTAGTAATAAAATAGTTTGATTCATACATACTTATAGTTAAAATAAGTAGTGGCTTGCTACAGCCTTACAGGGTGCATGTTACCGACCTATAACTTGCTAGTCATACAAAGTTTAATGTACTGCATTAGTTTTAGGACTGCAATTGTAACATGTATGCAATTAAATAAATAAATAAATAAAGCGACGGCTGCGTAAAAGGTCCTGCGTCCGATCCCCGGGTCGGGCTAAAAAATTTTACTGTACCAAGTTTTCGGTAAAAAAAATCTTAGTTTCAGCCCTGATCAACTCGGCTGTTATGTACCCCTCCGTGCCTCGAAACGTACGTAAAGCCGTTGGTCCTGCGCCCAACCCATCTCCGGTCGTGTCACGATGGTGGCCCATCGGAATGTGAGAGTAAGAGTAGAGGGTAAGATAGTGAACCTGTGTTTGCGCACACACTTGAGCACTAAAATATATCCTGCGTACGTGGTTGATCGTAGTGATTGGCCGCCGTAGCCGTAATCGGTTGGAGGATATTATTACATTGGAATGTGTTCTGTTCCTTTTATCTGGGTCTGTTGTGGGTCATTCTCATATACATGTCATCATTACTGTGGCAGTATTTATTCTTCGATTATTTCAACGAGATAGGGAAATATATAATTATTTATAATTGACCGTGGGAGAGCCACGCTTCGTCATGGATGGGCCGGCTCGACCGGAGTGATACCACGGCCTCACAGAAAACCGGCGTGAAGCGGCACTGTGCTGTGTTTCGCTGCGTGAGTGAGGGTACCGGAGGTCCAATCTGAGGGAAAGGGGGATTCAAATTCAAATTATTTATTGCATATCACATTACAAGACGAAGGTCATCATCATCATCATCAGCCCATTTAAGTCCCCACTGCTGGGGCACGGGCCTCCCTCAATCACATGAGGGGTAATTGCCATACTCACCACGCTTGGCAGACGGGTTGGCGAGGGTTTTGATATGAATGCAGAATTTTCCTTCTCTGGGTGCTGATGATCATGCCAGCAGCTTTATCTTAGTCGCCTTTTACGACACCTCGGTAAGAGTGAGGCCTATTCAACTCTGCCGGGGACCACACGGCAATAAAACTTATTAGTGCACGTGACCGTTAATGGGCGGCGTTGATTACTACCCATCAGGCGACACGCTTGCTCGTTTGCCTCCCTGTCTCAAAAGATTCAACGATGGTGCATTTGGTAATGACCCTGTCTTGTCTGACTGGTGCGGTACCCAAACTCAAACTCAAATAATTCTTTATTTGCATAGGCTTGTACACAGCACTTACAAAGCGTCATACATTTGAATGAATTAATGTTAATTATAATAAGTACTTATGTATAATTTACATGTTAATACATTTTTTTTAATAATTTATAAGATTCTTTTTTTTTTAAATATATTTCTAAGTACTTTATTCGATACTCACAATAAAATTACAATTAAATAAGGTCCATAGGTGTTAGTAACAATAATACCTTACAAACAATGTTAGTACATGTTTCTAGTCCCTTAAATAAATCCAGATAAATTATTACAATAAAATTCAAATAAAAATACTTAAAACTCATAATTAATTCAAGGAATAACGAAATAAAAAGTAAAAAAAAAAAGTTAATACATATATGTATATGTTGATACATAAAATATACTAAAAAAAAACATAATGCGATTCTACCACCGGCTCGGAAAGTTGTTTCTGGTCGAGAAGATCCGGCAAGAAAGTCGCCAGTTAGGTACTCTTTTTAATCGCCAAACTTTCAAACAATATTTCGTCTTCATCATACCAAGCCATACAGTTTAATTGTAACACAAAATAAAATAATGGAAATAATAAAATAAATATTATGAGGTAAACCGAAGCAGACCAGTCCCCAAAGGAGGCACCTGTTCACAAGTATGACGTATACATTGTGTCGGCCATCATTTCACTCAACCATATTAGAAGGAATGCAACGCTACCACCTTAGAGCGCCACCACCTTAGGGACATTTGAGTGAGCGTGACTACTTATAGGTTCCCCTCATAGGTCACAAAGTAGTAGTTATTTAAGTAAATAACACACTTGTGTTCAGACGGGACTCGAACCCACACCTTTCACAATCCGGGTGAATGTCCTACCAATTAGACCACTGAACGCGTTAATAAGCCGACGAAATTTGTAAGTGCTTGATTCGACATAGTGGATATTGTAAATATACCTACAATATTGATGAGACTATCGAGAGCTCATGTCGAATCAAGCACTTACAAATTTCGTCGGCTTATTAATTTGTAGAACATTCACCCGGATTGTGGAAGGTGTGGGCTCGAGTCCCGCCTGAATACGAAATGAAATTTTTAAGTGTGTTATTTACTTAAGAATAAATTGCAAAATATTGCTATAAAAATATCAACTATTAGCAAACATTCCCGATGAAGATGTGTGTTTGTTCATGTGATGATGACACAGACGTGTCTGCTGTGTCTATGTAAATGTTGTTGATGAAGTGTTATATTTGTGTTTCTTTTGTTGTATGATATCCATAACGCAAGTGTTTAAGGTGACGGATCGGGCACACTAGCGATGCCAATTGATTTAAAATGTTAGCAACTAAACCGGATATCTTATTAACAATTTCGAAGCTGCAGCCTATCGGAAAACACTTATACTATTTATTTAATACTTATGCTTACTTTAGGGTCTGCTTTTGTACTCGAATTTTGAATTATCGCCAAAAACAGCCACTAACTGCCGCACTCAGAGATGTCATTTAAACTAAATGTTCATTACCTTATTGTGGGTAGTCCTTATGCATATTGAAATAAGTGTCATTATTTTTTCTCAATTAACCATTTATGTTAATTTGGCGTCTTTGAGTGCGGCAGTTATCGCCTTAATCCAAATTTCGAGTGCAAAAACAGATCAAAAAGTAGTGAATAGTAATTAGTAATAAGGTTGGATTACGGACCTATTATAAGGTTGGATTATGGACCTATTATAAGGTTGGATTACGGACCTATTATAAGGTTGGATTACGGACCTATTATAAGGTTGGATTACGGACCTATTATAAGGTTGGATTACGGACCTATTATAAGGTTGGATTTCGGACCTATCAAAAGGTTGGATTACGGACCTATTATAAGGTTGGATTACGGACCTATTAAAAGGTTGGATTACGGACCTATTATAAGGTTGGATTACGGACCTATTATTAGGTTGGATTAGGTACATTACGGTAGGTTAACATCTTTCTTCTACCTCTGACTCGGACTCCGACTTCGACTTGAAAAAATCGAATTTAAAAACCTTACTGTAAATTGTGTCTTCCACAGACTACCGCAACCCGGCGTGCGAGCGAGTGGTGTACGACGCGGAGTTACCCTCGGCGTCGGTGATCGTGATCTTCCACAACGAGCCGTACTCCGTGGTGGTGCGGACCATGTGGAGCGTGGTGAACAGCGCGCGGAGGGACAACCCCTGGTTCAAGAAGGCCAACTATATAGACCAGGCTACGGGCAAAACCATGCACCTTGGTGAGTCACTTTACAATTTGATTGGACTTTACAATCAAGCACATACAAATTTCGTCGGCTTAGTAACGCGTTCATTGGTCTAATTGGTTATACCAATTAGACCAATGAATCCACCCGGATTGTGGAAGATGTGGCACGAACCCACATCTTCCACAATCCGGGTGGATGCTTCCGCCTGAACGCGCGATGAAATTTTTAAGTGTGTTATTTACTTGAGAATAAATTGCAAAAGATTGCTATAAAAATATCAACTACATTTTAATTTTGTGATGAAGACCGTGGGAGAGCCATGCTTTGGCATGAACGGGCCGGCTCGACCGGAGTGTTACCACGGCCTCACAGAAAACCGGCGTGAAGCAGCACTGTGCTGTGTTTCGCTGCGCGATTGAGGGTACCGGAGGACCAATCCGGGGGAAAACAAAGCGTATCAAGGGTTTAATGATTCGGTAATTTCCTCTGGTGTGGCTGATGTCCATGGGCAGCGGTGATCACTTACCATCAGGTGACTCACTTAGCACGTTTACCTCCCTATCTTATAAAAAAAAAATCGTTCTGTTGTTCTTCTGTGTCTATGCAGTGTCAACGTGACGTTACGTGACAGCTGCTCGTCATTCCTTTCGTCTGAGACTTGGGGGTGATCTGTGGAGACTTATCACTGCCTCACCGAGGCAGTGATACGTGTGGTGTAGCAAGCTCATAACCCTAAATTTCTCCCAGGTTCCCCCGGCCAGGACCCGAACTCGCCCTACGTGTACCTAAAGGAGATCATCCTGGTGGACGACAACTCCACGCTCCCCGAGCTGAAGGGCAAGCTAAGCCATTACGTGCGCACGCGTCTGCCGCCAGACCTCATCAGGATACTGCGGCTGCCTGACCGGTATGTGCTTAGATTTAAAGGAGATAGGTACTTATTGAATGAAGGTGCAAGACCAGCGTTTTTAGACGTTCCGTTTTTGGTATAATGGTACCAGTTTTTGGGCCAAAATTAAATGTCCCGCGCTTTTCGAGGATTTGCGTTGTGACCTTTTTTAGGTAATTGAAAGTAAAAACACTTAAGTTCCACTTTTGGGGACAAAATGGGACAGGAGGAGTCCCGATATTCGGAGTTTTTAAACGAGAACTTTCTTTTAAAATCGTTTAAGATAAACGTTATAAGTAACTTTTCGATATACAAAGTCCAATTGTTTCATAATCCCACTTTCTCCAAAAAGTGGAGAAGTATGATAGATGTATTGTCAAAGTCCCAGGGGGTGCTGCAGCCTGCAGTATAGGCACATTCACCCCTATACCATTGAGTTATGCTTGTCAATTGTGTGTCAGTTTTATTGTTGGTCCTAGGAATGAAGGGCATCAAAGCCAGATTCTCTTCATTGCCGCGGTGTGTTTTAAAAGCTAGGTCAGCAATCTGTGACGCTCAGCGCTACGGGTGCTACGGTCTACTGAGGAGGGTAGACCGACTTCAATGTCCTACCAGTTCGGAAATACGGCTACGAGTAGCTAGTAATTTAATCGACGACACCAGGGTAGGCCTGACTCAGGCCCGCCTGGCCGGCAGCCGCGAGGCCACGGCCGAAGTCCTGGTCTTCCTCGACGCCCACTGCGAAGGCAACCGCGACTGGCTCCGGCCGCTCCTCCAACGCGTCAAGGAGCAGAGGAACGCGGTGGTCACACCGCTCATAGATATGCTGGAGGAAGGAACTTTCGAGTATAACTTTGGATCCAGTCAGATCGAATTTGAGGTTTGGTTTTGGAGATTTCGGGTTGGAGTAGCGTAGGGTTGATCAAGGCGAGTCCCTGCTGGGTGACATATAACCTCTAGAGACTTTGTCAGACTGTTTCTAACCAAGTAGGACAGTAGTACCCAAACTCTATCTGATTCATGGGATGATGCCTTCAGTCCTTTTTTGTCCCCTTATACACATGTCCTCCCGATATATAATTTTAATCAACCTATAAACTGTCCCACTGCAGGGCAAAGGCCTCCACCATAGAAATCAAGTTATCGCTAATATGATGGGATTAGGCTTAAGGTGACGGGTAGGGCACACTAGCGACGCCAATCGATTTTAATTGTTAGCTACTAAACCGGATCTATTTTAAACAATTTCGGGGTTACAACCTCTCGGCAAACACTTATACTTTTTATTAAATAACCATGCACAAATACGGACCCAACATTTGTACGCGAAAAATTTATTCACGCTAAAAGTGGCCGCTTTCAATCAATTTTTTGCTTACGAAAACGGACCCAACATTTGCGCATGGTTAATTAATAAATAGTATAAGTGTTTGCCGAGAGGTTGTAACCCCGAAATTGTTTAAAATAGATCCGGTTTAGTAGCTAACAATTAAAAACGAATGGTGTCGCGAGTTAGGGCTACCCGTCGCCTTAATCACCACGCTTGGATTGGTGATCACAAACCCGTGTGGTCCCGGCAGAGTAGAATAAGCTGCCCTCACTCTTCCCGAGGTGTCGTAAAAGGCGACTAAGGTAAAGCTGCTGGCATGATCATCAGCACCCAGAGAAGGAAAACTCTGCATTTATATCAAAACCCTCGCCAACACGTCTGCCAAGCGTGGTGAGTATGGCAATTACCCCTCATGTGATTGAGGGAGGCCCGTGCCCCAGCAGTGGGACTTAAATGGGCTGACGATGATCACAAACCTGAGCTATGTCCGAAAAATTCGAAACATACTGTTCGCTCGACCCGGGAATCGAACCTAGGACCCTGAGATCACGGCCCGGTACTTAAACCACTAGACCAACAGGGCGTTTATGGTTATGGTTACCTCCCGATATGGTTGAGAACAAGGAAATGATTCTGCTGATATGCTTACATTGAAAAGTTCTATTGGTGAAACGTTCTTAGGACTAATTTTATGTGGGCGAACATTCATGGGTCAAACGTTGCCAAATGTAAAAATCTGTTGGCAAAATGTTTCAGATTCATTTACCTAGACACAATGTTTCCCGAGACATGTCTCCCGCCATCTATGTCTCGGTCGACACATGTCGCTGTGTGGACACATGTCGCCTATTGTGGGCACATGTCGCCTATTGTGGGCACATGTCGCCTATTGTGGGCACATGTTGCCTAGTGTGGATACATGTTGTCTATTGTGGACACATGTTTCCTATTGTGGACACATGTCGCCTAGTGTAGACACGTGTTGCTTATTGTGGACACATGTCGCCTAATGTTTGGAACGACGACCCGTTTGGAACAGTGGTATTGAACGCTGCCTTTGGTCCAAGGGTTGCGGGTTCGATCCCCGCACAGTACAAACATTTGTGTGCATGAACATGTCTGTTTGTATTGGTCTGGGTGTTTCCTATGTATTATAAGTATGTATTTACAAAAGAAAAGTATTATATGTATATATTTGTAATCCCACTGTTGATTCTGATATCCGTAACACAGGTGCTTGAGCTACCTATCTCGGAGTCAGATCAATGTATGTGATGTTGTGAAATATTTATTTATTTATTTATAATGTGGACACATGTCGCCCTAATGTGGACACATGTCGCCTAGTAAGGACTCGCTTTGAGTATTGGTAGCGTCTAAAGGTGTAGAAGAAGTGATTCTTGATTAAAAGCATACGAGACTGCGAAACTATTGTGACATCATACTTAGTGGTGGTAAAGTACTGTAGGTTACTTTTGAAAGTAAAATTAGAATAAAGTATAAATCACCATAATCATCATCATACATATCAATATTTTTCTATTCTGATTGGATTTTCTTGTCTCTTCTATCTTTATCATCAATCTAACACTTTGTCAGGATATCTTTGTCGTCATTCCCTATGAGGGCTCCAGGGTTAAGGGTAACATATCCTGATGATGCTAAATCTGCTTAATGACGCACTGTTAGACTGAGGTCCAACTTCACCAGCATTGGCTGTTCCGTTAAGGCGACGGGTAGCCCTAATTAGCGACACCTATCGATTTAAATTGGGAGCTACTAAACCGGATCTATTTTAAACAATTTCGCAGCGGCAGTCTCTAAGCAAATATTTAAACTATTTATTTCATAATTGTACACTACTTTTTGATCTGTTTTTGGACTCGAAATTTGGATGAACGCCATAAGTGGCCGTATTTTGGCGGTAATTCAAATTTCGAGTACAAAACCAGACCTAAAAGCTAAGTTGAAGTATTAAATAAATAGTATAAGGGTTTTCCGAGAGGCTGCACTTTCGAAATTGTTAAAAATATATCTTATAGGAAAGGTTTACTTGCTAACAATTTAAATTAATTGGCGTCGCTAGTGTGCCCTACCCGTCACCTTAACTAATCACTTCGTAGATGGACTCATGCTCATAGATGCCATGGATTTTTCATTGTCGTCTGTGCTTTCGTCAAATATCTTAAAGGTTTTTCTTTTGTAGGTTTTCTGTCATTTTTAATTTCAATGTCGGAATTAAGAGTCTATGTAATTGTTTTAACCCTTAACCAGGCTAGACTTCATTTATTTCATTGGTTTTTCAACCTTATCTCATTTGTACAAAGTTCAAAATCTGGTGGTCCCGTAACTGCCTGGTTAAACGTTAAGTCCTTTATCTTAATAAAAAAAATAAAGTATCAGCCTACATACTGTCCCACTTGCAGGGCAAAGGCCTCCATCATAGAAATCAAGTCATCGCTACTATGATGGGATTAGGCTTAATCACCACGCTTGCCTAATACGGATTGGTGATCACAAACCCGAGCTATGTTCTAGAAATTCGAAACTATACCTTTGCTCGACCCTGGAATCAGGACCCGAGATCATTGCCCGGTACTTAAACCATTAGACCAACGGGTGTGATCGTCTGTTTCAGACACATTATAATATAGAAAACAAAGAAACATTTCCTAATGTACTTAACATTAGGAAATGTTAACAAAACAGATCTCCAAAATAAAGTTACTTGAGCAAAACTGACAACCCTGACTTTAGTTCCTGCGATGTACTCCGATGGGACCTCAGAATCCGTGTAAAGAGTGCGTCTGTGTGCGTGCGTCATTTCGAACGGTTTTGTCGTAGTGTCCATACTGCTTTAGCGTATATATCTACTGTGACTGAGGTGAACTTTATGGACAACGAAGAGGTTTATAGGTAAACCCAAAACACGGAACACTTACGCGATATAACCGACACGCAGCGCCATCTATTTGTACAGAAACGAAGTAGGGGCGGGCTACTGGTTCTGTACAAAAATGAAACAAAGAAAAAATCGTCTACATACTCTTCTGCAGTGTCGGCCTCACTCGCGCACGCCTCGCTGGCGCCCGCTACGCCGCCGGGGACGTACTGGTCTTCCTCGACGCCCACTGCGAGAGCCAGCAGGACTGGCTCCGCCCCCTCCTGCAGAGGACCAAGGACGACCCCCACGCGGTGGTGGTGCCCATCATTGACGTCATCGACTCCTCCAATTTCTACTACAGCGTCCAGGATTCCACCACTTTTCAGGTCAATAGGATTTGCATGGTTCTGTTTTTGGGCTTTGGTGGGATTGGGTCTTTGGTGTCAAGATACGGTAGTCAATCATCAGGGAAGGGGTAGGGGGGAAAATGTTTTTCAGAAAAGAAAGGTACACATTTGAACTCTCTGATCGCTTCGCTATTTAGAAAATATGTTAAGATTGTAGGCCTAAGATTCTACCTTGATCAGTCTCTTCCAAAAACTAAATAGCAAGGATTTCCGAACGTGTTAATATGTCACCTCTGTTTCAAATTAGACACATTTGTAAATTGGTTGACAAGATGGTAGATCTCGGCTTCTAAGGAATATGAATAATAATAAATTCATTGTATCTGGTTTCTTTGGTTTCCTTAAGACGGGTCTTGGACGAGTCCAGTCTTTATCCGGGAATAAATCTTTGGTATAAGACTACCATACGATTCGTAGCATTGTTATACCGTAGATTATTTCTCGGAGCCATGGTGTTAAGTATGAAAAGAAGGTAAAATATATTGAATTAAACTCTTTCATATTAGCAAAATAACCATTTATTACGCAAGGATATTCATTATACACCAAAGATTCAACCCCCCAGCGTCTTCTAGGTCTTCAATTATTGTGCTATGGTTTTCTTTATCCTCGATTCACCCTTTATCGTCCCTTTCAGATTTTGTCACATTTGCCATACAGTACACGTCACGTCACCTCACGAACCACCTTACATTTCATGTGTGCTATTGTGGAGATAAGAACGGCACGCAAATGCTATTTATGTAGCACAATATATTCAGTACGAAGATAAAGAACAAAATGTTTAAAATTAAATAATCCTTAGATGGCATTACTAACTGTGAAGCATTTGGCCTTCTGTCAAAATACATTATGGCTGATTTAAACAGGGTAACTGACTTCAAAATCGATACATGTCAATGCTGACACGGTGTAAATTAGCCATAATGTAAAATCTAAAATGATTCTTATTTAATTTTGTTTTTGTTTCAAATATTCCTTTGACTGTTTTATGCCATGTGGTCGGTAATATCTAATTTACCATTAATTAAAATGACGTTCATATCTCCTGTAGTTTTGGAATTGGATTGGAATTTATTTTAAAGATGCTATATGTATGTCTCAGAATCAAAGAAATAAATATTTTATGCATCTTCTCGTATTGTCTGTACCTGGTTACCAGACAGAGATATTGGTCGATTTTGAGAGAAGCTGATTCGATGACCCATCGGTTGGCCTCGTAGCATCGTTATTAATGCCTGGTGATCATATAATCATATCATCATTTATTGCGATAGTGTCAAACTGCTTTTTATTAAACCTCACTTTAAAATTAAAGTCCAGTCCGATTGTTTAACCTTTACGCACATTATCACAGTTTCCGTTCTTGTTATCTTGGTTTCCCTTTCTGTTGTTTATATTAGCATTGGGTTGTGTTGTGTTGTTTTGTTGTTGTCGTTGTTAATTGTTGTTTTGTGTTGTTGTTGTTTTATGTAATTTTGGTTTACTTAACAGTATTTGTTATTGTGTACAAGTACATTTTGTGTTATTTGTATATGAACCTATGCAAAAATTTACATTTCTCCAATATAATTTGAATTCTGTACTCAAATTATATATTGTTGAAGGGATACCTTCTATTTACTTTAATAAATGCTCATGTTTGTTAAATGAAAAAATCATCAACAATGAAACTTAAACCAAAATCCAAGTTTTCCTGATTACCTTATTACTCTATGCCCTAAACCGGATCATCATTCTACTATTATACGGGTTGGTTTTACCGAATATTTATTTATGTCACTGATATGCGAACTTATCTTTAGCCATGTTATATGTGTATAATTTAAGGAAGGAAAACTTTGCGAGGAAACCTGCTCGTTTCGGATAGTTTATCAAAATTTTGGGATACCACGAACGAGTGACCATGATCATAATCATATAAATGATTTATGCAAATAGATTGGTTCCCCTGTAGGTATTGCGAAGATCAGGCGGCAGTGGCTTCCCGAATCCAGGTCTAAGCGTACCCCTGATCTCCAATCGACAGCTTTGAACGGAACTGGGAATCACACGAGATGAATTTGTGTAGTTTAAGAAACAATAATTTTAAAACAGTTTTTTAATGATAACGTTTCTAGGATGTATTGCGTAATTTACGGTTCCATAGTTGCCAAGTTATCATAATCGAATTTTAGTTTTGTTTTGTTGCAGCTAAAATAATATACTCCCAATAACGTGTAACCCCTAAGCAGGCGACACCCGACTGCCAATGTGAATAAATGGGGATAGTGGGTGGCACCTGAAAAAGTCAATGTTTTTCCCATAACTCCAAAGTGAGTGGCAATGACACCATCACCTCACCTCGTCTTCCCCGGGCTACCTCGACTGCCTCCCAAATGAAGCCGAGATTTCGTACAGGGGGGAGGGTGTAGAATTAGTAGTTTAATGGGGGACCATTTGAGTGGAGCTTAAATGGCAATGGGCCAATTTCGATTTTTTTAGATTTAAAGACCAATTTTCTTTCGAAGGCCAAGATCCACTTTGGGTCGTTGAGCAAGCGTAGTAAGTAAGTAGTTTGAAGAGGTTTAAAGTCACCATACCACCAGGCAGGGCCTCATAGCGGCGCGCCTCAGAGGGGCGCGATCGGCTCGCGGCGACGTCCTCATCTTCCTGGACGCTCACTGCGAAGGCAGCGCAGACTGGCTACGCCCGCTGCTTCAGAGAATCAAACACAAGAGAGACGCTGTCCTCGCCCCCATCATCGATATAATAGACCAGAACACCTTCGAGTGGCAGGCTGCGTCTCAATTCCAGGTCTAAGAAGACAAGTTTTATTGTTTCTAACAGCATGAGGTCATCGAGGTAAATGTTTGGGAATGGTGTAGTTTGTCTTTACGTTTATGTTGGCGAGGTGCTATCGTTCCTGGGCTATAGTAATTCTACGGGCGCCCACTGGCTGCGGTTAATCTGGTCATAGATATCAAAGTTCAGAAACGTGCCGGAGCCGCAACGCAGATTCAGATGTGATGATAATCGTCGGGTGGGTTTGGTTTTGGTTGCCGTTTAGTGACTAATACTTATATTAGTAAGGTATGAGAAATCAAAACCCAATTAAGTAAAATAATACAAATTCGCTTTAAATGTTATTAAGTATAAGGTTTTGATTTGAATTTTCAAGATACATACCGTTATCTCACTGTTTTCAGTCTCTTACAATCCAGTCATATTTTATACGAATACGACTGTCCAAAAAAAACAAATTGTAAGGACAGCCAAACCTCAATGTACCTATACAAATCTGTAAAATTTCGTCAATTGATCCATTCTCATCACTTATCTCCTAATGCTATTTAATAATAATAAACACAGGAAAACTAAATGATTTCCTAGGTGGTGGACGTTGCGACAGTAAACTAAAAAAATGTGATAACGACTGCCAGTGGTGGCCGTTAGGTGGTGGCCGTTGGGAATAATCCGCTTCCAGGTAAAACTCTTAAGAGACCTGTGGAGGTCAGTTCAAATTCAATTCGAGGCAAGGCTTCGCCGTGTATTGGACCTCTCGCTATTTCTGTCGCACCACCCGCGACCCTTACGTGCGAGTAGAAACAGCAAGATGGCTGTTTGAAATGAAGAAAATTGTGTAACAAAAATTATAAATGAAAATTTAAATTTTTTATACATATTTTTATTTTGATTCTTTAAGACATTGTGTAACTAAACAATACAAGTTGTGTCTATGTTTTTACATAATGATTAATTGCGTCTTTAATATAAAACACATAGGTACAAAATTTAACGTGACGTTATGTTGCCTATAACCAGAAGACAACCAAGACGCTTCTAACGACACCTCATTTGTTCAAATATGATAACTAGTTTAGAAGTTACGTGGAAACAGATGAACATACATACATACATAGCCTGTCAAAATCATAACCCTCCTTTTGCTTTGCCGTAGTCGGGTAAAAATAGGACATTAAAGTCGTAAATTTTACGAAATGTAAGTAAGTAACGTCTTTATTGTGGAAACAGGTAAGTACAAACAGGTAAAGAAAATCTCTGAGTCCTGTCCATTGCTGAGCTTACAATTTTCCCTTTATGTATGTAATCGCATATATTTTTATAATAATTGTAATCGTAAATATTTGTAAGATGATGTTTTAACACAGACATAGATAAATACTTCCTTAATACGAGTAACAGATATTCTCAAATTGTAAATTATTTTGGTAGGTATTACGTTTGTATGGGGAATACGTTGTTCGCCGGCCCCTAAAGCTAGAACGTTAGTATTAATAGCTTTGACTAACTGCATGGACTACGAATAGTAATAAAATTAAACCATAAATTATAAAATTAATTTTAAATTATTTATCGTGATGTTCGATTTTGTAGCATCGATTCCGTCACTCACGATTACTGATTACGGCGGCCGTTAAACAGTTGCCAAGTGATTAGAATTGAAATGTTTTGCGAGTGGGTTTTCGTGCAAAATCTACTAGATATTACTGATGGTAGCTCAGTGGATAAAAACGCACCTTCCATGCGGGGGGTCGTGGTTCGAATCCGAGCATGCACCTCCGGATTTTTCATGTGCATATTTCTACCACTAGCTCAGGGGTGAGCTGGGAGTATCGTGAGGAAACAAGCGACGATAAAGAAATTAAATAATTTAAATGTGGGAGAGCCACGCTTAGGCATGAATGGGCCGGCTCGACCGGAGTGATACCACTGCCTCACAGAAGACCGGCGTGAAGCAGCGCCTGCGCTGTGTTTCGCCGTGTGAGTCAGGTTACCGGAGGCCCAATGGGGGGAAGGGGAAAAGGTTGGCAGTTCACTTGTGACTCCACTGGTGTTGCGGGTGTCCATGGGCGGCGAAATTGCTTACCATCAGGTGATCCGTCTGCTCGTCTGCCACCTCTCATATAAAAAAAAGCATATTTCGGATATTTTCTTAACTTGCAGAAGACCTTACAATTAATAAATTAAATGGGATGAGATTCTGGCTAATTCGGGAATCGCGTGTCAGATCATGATTCCTAGTTGTGTTTTTTATGTGATAGGTGGGAGACGAGCAATTGAATAACCAAGTAGTAAGCGTAAAAAAATGTTGCCAAATAAACGTTTTTATATTCTATTCTATTCTAAGCGTTTGTCGCCGCCCATGGACACACCAGGAGTCACAAGTGCGCAGCCCACCTGTTTAAAGGTTCCTTCTCTTCCCCACCAATTGGGCTTCCGGTGCCCTCACTCACTCGGCGAAATACGCCATAAGCGTGCTTCGCGCAAGTTTTCTATGAGGCAGTGGCCGGCCGGCCCATTAGTGACTCTCCCACGGTTGAAAACCTAGATTTCAATATGGATTCCTTCAAACGAAGCGTGAAGAAGCATCTCGCGGGCCACTATGGCGGTGCCAATGGAGGTGATGCCTGACATCGGTTCCGTTGTAATTGCAACTGGAGCACTTGTCTTGCTTACCGTCATGCTGAGGGAGCCAATAAACTGAGCCTCTAAAAAAATCACTCAATCAAGACTGTCTTTCATTGATATCTGATAGGAGGATAAGTGGTTTCCTCTATTCGACGACCCGTTTGTATCAGTGGTATTGGACGCTGCCTCTGGTGCAAGGGTTGCGGGTTCGATCACAGCACAGTACAAGCCATTTTGGTGCATGAGCAGGTTCTATTTGTATTGTGCTGTGTGCGGTGTTTTCTATGTTTATAAGTATGTATTTGTTGTACAGAGGGAGAAAGTATTAAGTATAGTTATTGTTCTTCACACGCCACACACACACACACAAACACACACACACACCACACACACACACACACACACACACACCACACACACAACACACACACACACACACACAAACACACACGCACACGCACACGCACACGCACACGCACACGCACACGCACACCCACACCCACACGCACACGCACGTTCTCAAATAGCATAAGTAGTAGAAATAAGTTTTGAGAGACCGAAGAGCGGAGCCGCCTGACACAAGCTCAATAGCTTAAAAGGGGCTGCAATCCTTTATATGATAAGTTTGTTTTAGAAAAAAGAAACAATTTGCATTTTCATTTTACATATTTTGTAATCCCACTGTTGATTCTGATATCCGTAACACAGGTGCTTGAGCTACCTATCTCGGAGTCAGATCAGTGTATGTGATGTTGGGATGTTTTTTTTTTATGTCATAGGAGGCAGAGGAGCCGAAGGATCACCTGATGGTAAGCGATTACCGCCGCCAATGGACACCTGCAAGCACCGGTGGTGTCACAAGTGCGCTTCTTACCTTTTAACATCCCATCCCCTGGATTGGGCCTCCGGTACCCTCACTCACGCAGCGAAACACAGCGCCTGCACTGCTTCACGCCGGTTTTCTGTGAGAACGTGGTATTACTCCGGTCGGAGCCGGCCCATTCATGTCGAAGCGTGGCTCTCCCACTGTTATTATTTATTATTATTGTCGATGAGCCACGTGAATTTATAGCCGTGTGGTTCCCGGCAGAGTAGAATAGACCACCCTCACTCTTACCGAGGTGTCGTAAAAGGCGACTAAGGTAAAGCTGCTGGCATGATCATCAGCACCCAGAGAAGGAAAACTCTGCATTTATATCTAAACCCTCGCCAACCCGTCTGCCAAGCGTGGTGAGTATGGCAATTTCCCCTCATGTGATTGAGGGAGGCCCGTGCCCCAGCAGTGGGGACTTAAATGGGTTGACGCTGACGATTGTCGATTAGCCACGTGAAAGGTATCGACCGCGCTAACATTGTAATAGTGCGATCGTGCGACCGTCGCGTGCGCACATTGTCAAGACTTCTTTCGTAGGTAATTAGCAACGAGCACGATACGACGGTTATTATAATAATATGCAACGCATAGCATATTTCCGCCAGCACTATATTATGTGAATGTTATGTATTTAAAGCCACACATCTAAGTGTACAAACCTGTCAAGGAGTTTTTATGTGATAGGTGGCAGACGAGCAGACGGATCACCTCACGAAAACCTCATAATAGGTATCGTGAATGAAGTCCATTTAGCATGTTACATCGACAAAATAAGCGAATCAAAAATCAGCTGTTTCATACATTATTGACGGAAGGATATTCTATTTTGTATGGAAGACCTGATTATTTTAAACCTATTATGTTGTTTTCGGAATGTAAGCAGTCGATAAATAAAAAAAATAAAATTTAAAAAACCCCCGACACAACTAAAGCTCTTTCATTTGATACTATATTGAAGCAGTTGGAACAACAAATAGGTTATTCGTCATTTTCTGACGGCGGCCATCTTGGATTTGAAATTTTTCACAATTATTATATCCTGCTACTCAAGCCCTTTTATATGATACCCATATTGTGGGAGTTGTGTTAAAACATTAAATCCAAATCTTTGTGACGGTGCCATCTTGGATCGATTTTTATCCAACATAGCTAAGAGCTTTGTTGGACTCCCTCCTTATTCATCTTTCAAATAAAAAAAACAAAATCAAAATCGGTTCATTTGTTCGGGAGCTACGATGCCATAGACAGACACACAGACACACACACACACCCCGTCTTTTTTGTGTCGGGGGTTAAAAATAACGCTGTATTATAATCAATGATTGGAGTAGATAGTGCTATTTTTGGTACTTGCAATTTTTTCAATTAACATGGACATGCCGGGAATCCCGGGATTAAAGATATACTTTTTACTATTAACAGTTGTTTTCGTTTAAACCTACGAGCATTAGACTTACAAAATTAATGATAAACGCTTAGTGATACCATGTTAATTAAAATGTTCTATTTGTTCTTTCGAAATTCAAGATACGTACGTTAGATGGAAATGAACAAACTGTAAGTAAATATGGTGGTATCGAACATGATTAAAAAGCGTTAAATATTTAACTCTAAAATAAATTTTTATTTATTTTAAACCCGGGATCGTAGTCAGAATCCCGGGGCATGTCCATATTAACATCTATGTTTGCGGTCAATGAACCCGAATAAAAAAAATTGCTCTCAAACATACATTTTAGCAAATTTTTGCTACAGTAAGCAAAGCAATTGGTAAGTGTCGCAGCTTTTTTTTTTTAATGTGCTGGACCAGGTGGTTACCCAGTCAGCGCTGTTTTTCAGACACTTCCACTTCTCTGGGATGTTATGCGAGAAGTTCGGTCATGAGGGCTATAAATTTAATAAAAGTAAAATACAGTACAAATATCCAAATGACGACATAGAAAATGAGAATAGGACAAAAAAAACTTCCATCGATATTGGTTTTCTAATAAATACATATAAATAGCTGTAAATACTCCGAGCATTGATTATAATTATACTATATGCCTATTTTATGCAAATAAACTTTGACTTTCTAACCCAGTTTTTAATTAAGTGATGTTACAACCAAGGCTCTGGGCCCGTCCTGGCCTTTTTTGCTAATCTTATAATAAGAGTAAAATAAATTGCTGCTCAGCGTTTGTTAAGGTGACGGGTAGGGTACCGTTTTATCTGCGAATAATTGATTCACGCCAAAAGTGGCAACTATTGGCGTGAATCAATTTTTCGCGAACGCGTTGGACCCAACATGGTTCTTTAATAAATATTATAAGTGTTTGCCGAGATATTGTATTCCCGAAATTGTTTAAAATAGATCCGGTTTAGTAGCTAACTATTTATATCGATTGGTGTCGCTAGTTAGGGCTACCCGTCGCCTTAAAGTAGGTGGGTATGTGCTATTAAAATATAGTTCTAACCTTAATCTTGTACTTGAAATTGCATTAACACACAAATGTATTGTAATTTGTTCTTATCATAGTTTTTTATTTGGGTATTTTAATTTAGTTAATTTGATCTTGTTTATAATGTGCTATTTAGTGGTAGTTAAAATGTCTGGTAAGTATTTAATTAAAAACCTACTTCTATTTTATTGTCCCTTAAACTATGTATAAAACCCCCCTTATTACTATTAAAATTTACTAATGTAAATTAAAGTAATTCACATTAAGTCCTGAATAAAATTAATAATTTCTGATTTATACTTTTATCCTGTCTAAGGATTTTCGAACATCTTGTTGTATATATAGGGTGTATTCAGTAAACTAACAAGTTGGTAGAGTAAGGATTTAGAGGAATATAATTGCTTACCGATACACCCTGCATAAGATTTCTACGAAATAAATATTTTTACTTATATCCAGACATAACTTTTACTAAGCATCTCCTACTGCCATGAAATGTTATGAACAGAGGGATTAGCACGAACATTCAAGGAATTCGTATCGTAGCGTCTAGGGTTGCCAACTGTTAATTTGATTTTCGCTGAACTGATTTCTCCCGACAAAAGTACTGAAATCCCGAAAAATGTATAATTGCTCCCGACTATAGGAAAATTTAATCTGGCAACCCTAAGCGTACCCCACGCAATATTATGTCACCTTTTGATTCCTCGCGAGAGAGAACGTCGATAGTTATGCTTGCGTATGATAGATGGAGCTCTTCGGTTTTCATACAAATTGCTTACGATACGATTCTTCGAAAGATTCTTGCTAGCCTTTTAGGTCTGGAGAACTGTTCCATATAATGTCCTATGTAACAGGTTGGAGGGTTCTCGTTCATGGGGCATTTCACGTGGATCGAGGTGCCAGAGCGAGAGAAGAAGAGACGAGGATCCGACTATAGCTCCTACTTGGTGAGTATCTTTGACGAGTTCTATGTATAATAGATTAGATACAAACATGACCGCGCCACCAAAGAAGACCTGTGAAAATCGCGCTTCCCTCCCTATCCCTTCGTAGTAAGTGATGAGCCGCTGTGGGACTCCCTGTAACAAATGGTGTGCCGCCAGGCATCCCTTCGTAGTAAGTGATGAGCCGCTGTGGGACCCCCTGTAACAAATGATGGGGTGCCGGGGATCCCTTCATAGTAAGTGATGAGCCGCTGTGGGACCCCCTGTAGCAAATGATGAGCCGTCGGGGATCCCTTCGTAGCAAATGATCACAGCTCGAGTACGCATCAGTAGTGTGGAACCCAATGTATGCTAAATACATTGATCTGCTTGAAAGTATTCAAAATGAATTTATTAAAAAGATAAAATACAGATTTAAAAAATTTAATTCTGAAAATATCGCTTCATTGAGTGACCGACGGGAAAGCAGAGATCAGATCTTATTATATAAAATAATCCATAATCTAGTAGATTCACCATACCTATTACATAAATTAATTTTCAAATGCTGTAGACTTGGTGCACGTCACAAGGATACATTTCTTACAACCGTCTGTAGTACTAATTACAAAAAAAAACACTTTCCTTATACGGGCTTGCGACAAATATAATAAAAAGTATAGACACATCGATATATTTCACGAAAACATTGGCCACTTTCGTTACTTGCTTAAGGAACAATAATTAACATTGTGATGAGCTGCTAGGGGACCCCCCTCCGTAGCGAATGATGGGCCGTGGGGGATCCTTTCGTAACAAATTATGTGCCGCTGGGGATTTCTTCGTAGCAAGTGATCGGGATCCCTTTTCGTAGCCTCCCTCGAGACGGAGGCCATGGCCTCCCCTAGCTACGCCAATGACATCACTAATATATTATGTTGCATTCAATTTAACATACACAAAATAAATTAGAATTAAATAAATATGGAAAATACAAACAACTCATAAAAGTTGCATTTACTCGCCGATAAAATATTTCCGATAAGGCTTCGGAGTACACAATTGAAATCAATTTTAAAAGGTATTAAACTATAAAGTGCTACAAAATGCGACCTTATTATTATCCGCGAGATGTGATTATTGTTTGGGCAAAAGATGATTTATAGAGGCAACATTTGTTGCAAATCGATTTTCTACAATGTTTTCTTGTAATTGTCGAGCCTACATAATACTGAGATGTATTTAGATACTACCGAATTATGTATTTAGATGGAATAAATACTTATGACTTACGGTTAAAATATTGTTTACCTTGATTAATTCTATAAGTCACGTGATCAAAGCCGTTTGACCGTTGTTAGAGCCACCTTCGGCATGAATGTGCCGGCTCGACCGGAGTGATACCACGGCCTCACAGAAAACCGGCGCGAAGCAGTACTGTACTATGTTTCGCTGCGGGGGTACCGGAGGCCCGATCCGGGGCAAAGGTTGGCAGCACACTTGTGACTCCAATGATGTCGCGGGTGTTTATTTGCAGGCGGCAATCGATAATCATCAGGCGATCCGTTTGCTCGTCTGCCACCTATCGCATACAAAAAGCCACGTATGGCTCTATTCTACGGTATGAAGATGTAAAAGACATCTTCTTCTTTGCGTCGTGTACATGTTGCAGACATCTGGTTAAATTAGCCATCTAATTAAATGCCTAGGGCGTTCGTTAAACGCCGTAGAACCGTCACAGTGGAAATACTGATTCACGCCGGTTTTCTGTGAGGCCTTGGTATCACTCCGGTCGAGCTGGCCGAAGCGTGGATCCCGCGTTTAAAACTAATGATGATTATTTTTATCGTAGGTCCCCGACCATGGCGGGAGGCTTGTTTGCCATCAACCGCGCCTACTACTGGGAGATCGGCGCGTACGACGAGCAGATGGCGGGGTGGGGGGGAGAGAACTTGGAGATGAGCTTCAGGATATGGCAGTGTATGTTCAAGTTTCTATCAATCAGCGTTTGTTAATGGAAACCTTCATGGCCTTGTCATATGTGGGGAATAAGGATATCTTATCATTAAGACACCCTGTCTTCATCATCATCCTCTTTGTAGCGTTTCATGATCATCATCAGCATTTTAGCAAATAGACGTCCATGCTGGACTTAGGCCTCCCCCAATGTTCTCCACAAAGATCGGTCCTGTGCCGCCCGCATCCAATCCGAATTCCCGCAACCTTCACCAGATCGTCGGTCCACCGTGTGGGGGGTGCCACGCCTGCGCCTTCCTGTACGTGGCCTCCATTCGAGGACCATTCCGCCCCAACGGCCGTCTGTTCTCCTGTGCCCTGCCTATTACCACTTGAGACATATATAGATGTTTTATAGCGTGTAGGGACTAAATCCCGGATATATCCCGAGCTGTTGTTTCGGAGCTCATTGCATGGTCCGTTTTCCTACTTCGACTCCTTACTTCGCACGGTCTTGTGCATCCGTTGTGGTCAGTTTATCAGTACGCATGTCATCCTTTACGATGTCAAGCCACATCCCTTTTAGGTCTATTCCTTCTGCCGGTACTCGGCCGTCGAGGCATGGCCAGACATTTGTATTTCCATTTAGCTGTCCAGATTTTGCAGGTGGAACGGTCATGGTTCCACCGTACCGTAGGTGACTCCAGCATTTTGTCTGCTATGTCACGGATAAGAAGGCTTCCACGTATGCGTGAGTTTCTCACGCGGTCTATCCGCGTAACTCTACAAATCCACCGCAGCATATTGATCTCCGTGACATGTAACTGCTGCTTATGTCGCTCAAGTATAGGTCAAGTCTCGCTGCCATACAAAAGAACCGGTCTAATGATGAACTTATAGACCTGTCCCTTCAACTTAATCGGCATGTTGGAGTTACAGATGACGTCCGTCACCTCCTCTTACAAGTCTTCTACCTATTTTTTATAGAGGCACAGTATATTGGCTCTCCTCAGCCTGCTGGTAAGCAAGAGAAGAGCCCAAGTTTCAATTACAACGGAAGCAATATCAGGCATCACCTCCGTTGGGACTGCCATACTGGCCCGCGAGATCTTCTTCACGCTTCGTTTGAAGGAATCCATAATGTAGGAAGGAGGAAATTTATGCGTCGGCAACGAGTTCCATTTCTTGATGGTGCGGCAGAAATAGGAACTGCTAAATTTTTTAGTCCGCGATGGAATGTTTTCCACTGTGAAGCGGTGACAGCGTTGTCTGGCGCGTGTAGTTCTGTATGTAATGTATAATTTTGTGTGATGAGTACTTGTGTATGTTTTAGGCGGAGGCACTCTGGAGACGATCCCGTGCTCTCGAGTGGGCCACGTGTTCCGCAGCTTCCATCCGTATGGGCTGCCCGCGCACACGGACACCCATGGTGAGCATAACTTTTTTTGACGTGATAGATGGCAGACGAGCGGACTTATCCAGTGGCGTAGCGTAGAGGCGGAAGACTATTTTGCCTCCGGTACCCTCACGCAGCGAAACACAGCACACTTCTGCTTCACGCCGGTTTTCTGAGTGACCATGGACCCCAATTCTCGTGCTAGTGATATTTTGAAAACATGGCGTTGAAACTACGTTTCAGTGATATATGTCGTATGATAATAAATGTCACGAGCACATGACAGAGAATTGGGCTCATGGTATCACTCCGGTCGAGCCGGACCATTTATGCCGATGCGCTGCTCTCCCACGCTGAAAACCTATAGGACTGGGTGAAACACTACACGTCTACTTACATCGTCGAGTTTATGGAAAATACCACTTTATATGACAGGAAGACGTAAAATAAGCTGGAACAAAATTGGTCTGCCATAACTCATCTTAGAGGAAAAATGGCGGTGAGACAGCAAAATATAACTTTGTAACCTTATACATTCATATGCAATTACCAAGTTAGTTATGCAGTTGGAGTATCTAAAAAACTAGACCGAAATTAAAAGATGTTTGAGACACATGCCATATTTATGACGCCCGTTTAGCGCCTCGAGAGAATTGGAAAAGTTCGTGGAGTAAAGAGGTACCTGGACGTGCGTACCTGGGACGTCGTAATGAGGAGGCCAGTCGGCCGTCCAAGATACCGCTGGAACGATGAGGTCGATAAGGATTTGCGCGGACTCTTGGTGCAGGATTGGTTTTACCTTGGGAGATCCACGCTTTTTAGGGTTCCGTAACCAAATGGCAAAAAACGGAACCCTTATAGATTCGTAATGTCTGTCCGTCTGTCCGTCCGTCCGTATGTTACAGCCACTTTTCTCCGAAACTATAAGAACTATACTATTGGAACTTGGTAAATAGATGTATTTTGTTAACCGTATTACGAATTTTACACAAAAATTGTAAAAAATAAAAAAAATGGGGGGTGCTTGAAACTGAAACTCATTTTTTTTTTCATCAAACCTAGACGCTCCCAAAGTGGTAAATTGTGCCTCCCCCCCCCCCCCCTCTAACTTCTATAATAAATGAATTATAAAACTGAAAAAAATATATGATGTACCTACATAATCATGAAAACTAACAACGAAAATTGGTTTGAACTAGATATAGTGAGTAGTTTTTTAATACGTTATAAACCGTAAACCGCAATTTACCTTCCATATATCTTACTTACTGCTACGGAAACCTTCATGGGCGAGTCCGACTCGCACTTGGCCGGTTTTTCTCAGTAGAAATCGACATTCCGAACCAGCGGCTATGGTAATATATGCACCAATTTGACATTCATAAATGTTCTGTATGGCCCTAAATTGAATAAAGATATTTTTATCTTTATGTTTATCTTCTGTATGAATGGGCCGGCTCGACCGGAGTGACACCACGGCCTCACAGAAAACCGGCGTGAAGTAGCACTGTGCTGTGTTTCGCTGCGTGAGTGAGGGTGCCGGAGGTCCGATCCGGGGAAAAGGGGTTTTAAGGGTGACAGCGCACTTGTGACTACACTGGTGTTGCGGGTGTCCTTTCGCGGCGGCAATCGCTTACCATCAGGTGATTCGTATGCTCGTCTGCCACTTATCACATGAATTACACGCTAAAATGAAGAGGAGTTGGTCTCAATTTACAATGGATTTGTTACCCGATCCCGAAACGCAACGTTTTGTTCTAGTGTTTTAAGTACCGGGCCGTGATCTCGGGGTCCGGTGTTCGATTCCCGGGTCGCGCAAAGGTATGTTTCGAATTTTTCTAAAATAGCTCGGGTTTGTAATCACCAAATCCGCATTAGGCAAGCGTGGTGATTAAGGTGACGGGTAGGGCACACTAGCGACGCCAATCGATTTTAATTGTTAGCTACTAAACCGGATCTATTTTAAACAATTTCGGGATTACAACCTATAGGCAAACACATATACTATTTATTTAATAACCATGTTGGGTCCAACGCGTACACGAAAAATTTATTCACGCCAAAAGCGGCAACTTTTAGCGGCAAGACAGTTAACTATACCTAAGTATTAAATAAATAGTAGGTATAGGTGTTTGCCCAGAGATTGTAATCCCAGAAATTGTTTAAAATAGATCCGGTTTAGTAGCTAAAAAATAAAATCGATTGGCGTCGCTAGTGTCCCGTCACCTTAAGCCTAACCCCATCATAGTTGCGATGACTTGATTTCAATGATGGAGGCCTTTGCCCTGCAGTGGGACAGTATATAGGCTGATACTACTACTCGATTACGGCGGAGCAAAAAGGAGGTTTATGATTTTGACCTGTATGTTTAATTTTTATCAGGAATAAACACAGCCCGCATGGCAGAGGTGTGGATGGACGACTACGCGGAGCTGTTCTACTTGCATAGACCAGATCTACGGGTGAGCTTAACCAACCATAATATGAAGTAAACATATTTAATAATCTATATATATAAAAGAAACTCGTGTTAGTTACACCACTTATAACTCAAGAACGGCAGAACAGATTTGGCTGAAAATTGGTTGGAGGTAGCTTAGAGCCAGGAGACGGACATAGGATACTTTTTATCCCGTTCAACAGCGTCCCCGTGTGACTTGACAAGAAACGTCAGTCACTATAAAACGTGGTATAACAAAAAAGAATCAGACTTGGAATAACAAAACGTAAATGACAGCTATGTAATTGACGTAAAATGACAGCTAAGTAATGACGTATGGATGACAATTTGATATGCGGAACAAAGTTCGCCGGGTCAGCTAGTAAGTGAAATAGGTAACAACAGAAGTACTAGCTTAAGTCCATTTCACGTTCATAATATAATGCTATACCAAAAGTGGTAACATGATGTGAGTCTAGAAGTTGGTGGTAGTGGTGAAATAAATTATTATAATTATTATTAAAAACTAAACGCAAAAACTCGCAGCAGATGGAAGAGTATGCCATTCCTGCCATCCTGTTTTCACTTAAGGTGACGGGTAGGGCGCACTAGCGACGCCAATTGATTTTAATTTTTAGGTACTAAATCGGATCTATTTTTAACAATTTCGGGGTTACAACCTCTCGGGGTTTAGTAGCTAAAATTAAAATCGATTGACGTCGCTAGTGTGCCCTACCCGTCACCTTAAGTGAAAACAGGATGGCAGGAATGGCATACTCTTCCATCTGCCGCGAGTTTTTGCGTTTAGTTTTAATCATTATTATAATTTATTTCACCACCACCATCCGTCACCTTAAGTGATTGAACATTATCAGTACCTACCTAGGTTTGAACAGATATCACTGTTATACTGGAGCCAAAGACTCGTGGCAGTTGGTGTCATGTTTCGTAAATAATTCATTATAATAATAAAATAAAAACATATTGTTCATTTATAAGTACAATTTAAAACTGAAATTCTATTTATACCAAATTTACATTCTTATGGGTGATGCTCCGAAATTTGACCTTCTTCGGTTTCTTCGCGTCTAATTTCCATTCGCTCAAAAATATTGTTCAAATTAGAAGTTTATATTGAAATCAGAAGAAGCTTAAATTGAAAGAAGGGTATCTTTACGTGTTCTTATTTCAATTTAAAATTCTAATTTGAACAATATTTTTGAGCGAATGGAAATTAGACCCGAATATCGGAAGGTAAAATATCGGAGAATCACCCTTATATTTGTACATACATGAACTTGGTTTAACCTGTATTTCAGGCAGAAAATTAAAAAGGAAGGCCTTATTTAACTAAGTTTAAACAAAAACAACTATGGATCCCAAATAAACCACACAAAATTATGAAGCCAAAATTAAATTAATTATGTCGGAATATTAATGAGATTGATGTCAATTTTTTAGTTCTAAAAATTCATTGATTGAATTTATATAAATTTACTTTTGAAATTATTGAAGTTCCGATTCGTTCGCAGTTCTATAGGGAGGCTATTATAAATATTGGGGCCCATGGCAAATATACTTTTATGTACAAGGGCAGTCTTTGTAGCAAGTATTTTTTAAATTATAACGACGATGCTGATTAAGGATAGGTGAGAGCAGGTGCATATTGTTCCATATAAATAGGACAGTCTCGTATATGTGCATGATGGAGTAGTCAATATGCTCTTTTTGATGACAGCTATCGGGTGGCCGCAAACCGTTTATTGCTCTCATGCCTAAATATGGGATAATATTGGAGTGACGCCAGAGTTTTAAGAAAAACTGTACATTAGTCTGTAACCATCTTTAGATTCATTCATCATCATAATCATCTTTCGAACACATTTTATTTTTTTCCTATTTGCCACGCGCTTACAAAGCATAACATTCTCCTGCTGAGAACCCTCGCGATTAGTTGTCGGCGGCGCTCGCTAGATGGCATTGTGCACTTTTACATCGCGCAAGTATTTGTGCTTTTCGATTTGTATAAGGTCAGGCATGTCTATTGAACATTTTCATTGTAATTACCAGACTATCTGCCTATTCAGGCGGCAGTCGCTTTAAAACTTTTTTGTGTAGTGTCGTGCACTTACGTGCAGTTGATGCTCGTGTTAATTAATTTTTATCCAGGGGAAGGGGGGGTTAAAAGGTAAGCAGCGCACTTGTTGTGACAGCACTGTTGTTGCTGCAGGTGTCCATGAGCGGCGGTAATCAATCGCTTACCATCAGGTGATCCGTCGGCTCGTCTGCCACCTACATCATAAAAGAAATGGTATCTGGCTGAACTCAAAGCTGAGTGATTGGTTCCCACTCTAAGAGTTGCGAAGGTACTACATATGGAAGTCGCTTTATTGTATTTTTTTAAAGTGATAGGTGGCAGACGAGCAGAGTGATCACCGGATGAATTTTACTATATTTCCTGGATCTTGGTCCAAGCGTACCCCGGGCTCAGAAGCGACAGCTTTGGACGCAACTGATACTAATAATTACCTAGGTACAAGGTGTTGTAGATATCTTTTTTTTAATGTGATAATGGCAGACGAGCAGACGGATCACCTGATGGTAAGCGACTGCTGCCGCCCATTGTCATCCGCGACACCAGTGGAGTCACAAGTGCGCTGCCAACATTTAAACTCTCCTTTTCCCCGGGTTGGGGCTCCGGTACCCTCACTCACGCAGCGAAACACAGCACAGTGCTGCTTCACACCAGTTTTCTGTGAGGCCGTGTGGTATCACTCCGGTCCAGCCGGCCCATTCATGCCGAAGCGTGGCTCTCCCACGGTCAACATTAATCAATTGTTAATAGTACATACTCGTAGATTGCTTTAATTGGTGATTAACTTCAATAATCTTAATGTAGGTGTAGGTGGCTTTGTGTGTTCTGTTATTTTTAATATTAGTTATAGCTTTTAAATTACCTGACAGTGTATTTTTCTATTGTGTTTTGACTGTTATTATTTATTTAACTATTATTATTCGTCAATTTTTTTTTTGCATTTATTTTATAATTTACTTTTGACATTTAATTTTCTGTGGAAACTTTGCTGATTTGTGTATTATTTAATTGTGTAAATTATTCAAAATAACTAAATTGTTTGTTTCCCAAATAAATAAATAAATATTTGATTCGCTTTTGAAAAAGAGTCCCAGAAAAATATTAAGTTTTTTTTATTTTTCTGCCAAAAAAATGTGTTATGATGACATGTTTAAAAATGATGACGTTTTAGAACTCCATCTAAAAGAACAAATATCAACAAGGGCAAAACGAGGACAATAGGATATGAGTGAAAGAGATAGATTGCTTGCGTTTTTTCGTATTTATTGTTGCTCCCAGGTGTGTTTTACTCAGTGAGTTATTCCTCCCCCTTATTATATTCCTATTTATTCCCGTTTAGTTTTACCTGCATTTTTAGTACATCTTGCTATTACGCACTTCCTTGTGTTTCGGTGTTTGTTTTATAACAGTACACTCGAAAGTCGGCGCCTGATCCCTGTTGAATAATTGAATGTTGTATTAAATTACAAGATGGTATTGGGCGCCGACTTCGGTAACTCCTTTTCTCGAGGGTACTGTTATAAACGTGGCCGCTTACAATGTGCCGATTAAGGAGGCTCAAAGTCACCCAGAGAGCAATGGAGAGGGCTATGTTCGGAGTCTCCCTGCGTGATCGTATCAGAAATGATGAGATCCGCAGGAGAACTAAGGTCACAGACATAGCCCATTGCATGCTTCAAGTGGCAATGGGCAGGGCACATAGCGAGGAGAACAGACGGCCGTTGGGGCGGAAAGGTCCTCGAGTGGAGGCCGCGTAGAGGAAGTTGCAGCCGTGGCGCCTCCCACAAGGTGGGCCGACGATCTGGTGAAGGTCGCGGGAATCCATTGGATTCGGGCGGCACAGGGCTGATCTGTGTGGAGAACATTGGGGGAGATGATGATGATGATAATGACTGTTTTAAAATGTTATTTGAAGTGTATAAAGTGTTCAAAATATTATTTTACTCTTTTTATTTTGAAGGCGGTTTTTTATCGCAGATTTTTTTTTCTATTCAATGTAGTAGGAATACTGATTATACTTTGTAACCCAAATATAGTATATTCTATAGAAAGTATTCTATGGCTTAGCACTGTAGGGGTTCATTTACTTTTATATCCTTTTAGAAGTTTTGTTTTTATTAAGAGCGATGGTAACTCATAAGAACTTGGCATTCTTCAGTTAAGGCTGTAGCCCTACAAGTAGTATTGCTGTTTCTTTAGTAGTAGCCATAGGGTAAGGTAATGATAGTCTGGATTGTGTCTATTCTTAATTAATTTAAATAAGGTTAAATGTAGGTACTTATGTACTTTATGACGTCAGCACGCACAGTGACGTCCCTTAGTTCCTTGGACTCCACGGAAGACCAGTGTCGGGGTGTCCTTTAGACACTGAGACACATGCTGAGTGGAGCCCATTTCAGTGCCATTCTATTGTCCATTTCGTTATATTTTTATTTTTTGTGTATGTTTGGCGCTGAATAAATTATTTTATTCTTATTCTTCCTTGATTTTATCAAAATTTATGTGCGTATTTCTAAGGTCGGCGGTGCGTGAAAACCTGCATGCTAAAGATAGTTTCTAAACGTGTAACCATGATTCAGCTGTTGGTCTGGTTCCCTTGTTAAAGGTTGCGAAGGTCAGACGGCAGTCGTCTGGTAATTACCAGTCCCCAAATCCTGGATTAAGTGTACCCTAGCTTGAGGTCGCTTTGGAGCCCAGAAAGCTGGTTTCATCCAGGGGTTCAAGGACAGCTTTGGACGCAATCGAGAATGGAGAACGTTAATAGGTGTACAAAATCGCTTAAAACTATGGTTCCATTGTACTTATATCTATACAAATGCACAAGTTTTTATTCCATCAAAAAAGACCAAGTATTTATTTATTTATTCTTTATTGCACAAGAAAGTAAAGTACAATTGGCGGACTTAATGCTATACAGCATTCTCTACCAGTCAACCATTAGGCGATGCAGAAATATGTATGACGGCTAACTAAATTTATATCCATAAACATACATGTGAGTAATATATAATATGACTAAATATACATACATAAATATATAATACAATAAACCTACTTATACTACTATTAACTCATAAAAAAACAGAAACGACGAATACCGGCTAACCTACATTGTAAGCATTAAAGGGTTGGAACAGACAATACATCTTACCACAGCAGTCATAAAAACAAGGAAAAAAAAAGTTAAGTTAAATTTCTAGTTAAAGTATTAATGAATTTACAGAAAATTTTAACTGTGCAGGCGCGCGCTAGTATTGTGACGTCACCCAAAAACTTATTGTACCCATCTCGGGAAATACACGACGAATCCTAATCATATTTTCAGTCATGTTTTTATTTTCAACCAAGTTTATGGAGATACGGGCGATGCATTACCGGGACACACGAGTGGACTGAGCTAGTGTTGCGAAGAAGTACTGGGACGGCGATGACGTCACTGTACATTCCGTATATTTTTAAATTAAATATCTGAAACTACACGACGTATCGTAGTATTTTTTTATTTTCAACAGAGTTTAAATAAAATTATTGAACATTATCCATTGCTGAGATACCGAATATAGTCATGATTAATTTATAAGCATTACCTATTTCTAGGAGGATGCTATCAAAAATAGATGGTAAGTAATCACCGCCGCTAAATTTTGCAAGCGGACACCATGAACATCGAATTGCCGTAAATCTCGCTGGCTCTTATAGAAATCGGAAAACACAAACGCTTGTGCGATGTAAAAATGCACAGTGACATCTAGCGAGCGCCGGCAACAACTGTTCGCCAGGGGCAGAGGTTCCGTCCCCAACAAAATAAAATAAAAAAAAATGTTACCACAATAGAGAAATAATTTTCCCATTTTTTTTGTTTAATTAAAAACAAAAATATCTTAATAATTTTAAATGAGGATTTTCGCGAATAAAATGTCCGCTAGATGGCGTGATGTATGTTTAACTTCAACGTCATTGATTGTTTTTGTACCTAATTCTATGTTGAAGGGATTTTTTTTATTTCTACGGGAAAACAAATTCATCCACAAAGGCAGCGAGTTTTTTATGTAATAAGTGGCAGACGAGCAGACGGATCACCTCATGGTAAGCAATGCGACCAATGGAGTCACAAGTGCGCTGCTTAATTTTAAACTGAAGCGAACACTGTGCTGTGTTTCGCTGCGTGAGTGAGGGTACCGGAGGCCCAATCCGGGGGAAAGGGGGTAAAAAGGTTGGCAGCGCACTTGCGACTCCGCTGGTGTCGCGGGAGTGTCTAAAGTTATTGATATTTACATCATTACTATGTACTAAAATGTTGCAATAATTTATTTATTTAATATAATTGTACGGGATAAACCCAATTACATAATTATACATAATTAGCTCTTATTGTATTTATAAACACATATCAATTTTAATATTATAATATTCCATGACTATGAATATGTACATGCGCGGCAGTGATCGCTTACCATCAGGTGATCCGCCTGCTCGTCTGCCAACTATCACATTAAAAAAAACTCTCCTTTCCCCTGAGTCTCCAGTACCCTCACTCACACGACGAAACACAGCGTAAGTGCTATTTCACGCCAGTTGAAATGAGGCCGTGGTATCACTCCGATGCGACAGGAGGCTTTTAATCGAATTACCATTTTTCGATAACTTCATTAGTTTTAAGTTAATGATAGTCTTTGCAGCTTCAATTATTGTAAGACAAATAAATACCATTACCATTTACCATCAGATGGGCCGCATGCTCGTCTGCCTATTTCCGCAATAAAAAATATGGTAATAATTTTCTGATTGCCGTGTGGGCCCCGGCAGAGTAGAATAGGCCACCCTCACTTTTACCGAGGTGTCGTAAAAGGCGACTAAGGTTAAGCAGATGGCATGATCATCAGCCCCCAGAGAAGGAAAACTCTGCATTTATATCTAAACCCTCGCCAACGCGTCTGCCAAGCGTGGTGAGTATGGCAATTACCCCTCATGTGATTGAGGGAGGCCCGTGCCCCAGCAGTGGGGACTTAAATGGGCTGATGATGATGATCCATACTTATTTATTTATTTATTGGCACACAAAACAGAATAACATCAAAAAAGCATCAAAATTAACAAATTAAATATTTTTAGTCCAGACATTATCCCAAAATCATGTGTACACATCATGACATCAAAAAAGCAATGAGACTAAATAAAAATGTCTGCTATTTAAAAAAAACACAAAGCTCAGATCTTAAAATAACAATTAATAATATTACAAGTAACGTACGGCTATATTGGTCTAAATTATACATTTTTGGAGATATTTTTTATTGCTGCCCGTTTGAAACTTGGCAGGTTGTCATTAAATATATCTATAGAATTATAATTATTTATCAGGAGTTCATTGTAGAGGCGACACATTCTAACTACAGGGTTAAAGTATCATGTGTTGTTTTTATATGTTAAAAGGGAAAAGGTATTTAAGAAGGGATACCGATGTCTTGGTTTGGTGTTAAAAGTGATAAAGGAAAGGAGACTCGGGGAATCTATATAGGAGTGTATAATTTTAAAGAGATTTACTATGTCATGGTACGAGCGACGAGCCTGGAGAGATAGGATATTAAAACATTTAAGTTTGTCTTCCGTCTGCTCGTTGGTCCGCCCCATAATGTCGCTTTTTTTTAAATAAAGAAATAAAAATTGGTTTATTGCTCTCAAATATACATTTTATAGCAAATTGTAGTTTTTTATGTGATAGGTGGCAGACGAGCAGACGGATCACCTGATGGTAAGCGATTGCCGCTGCCCATGGACACCAGCGACAGTGGAGTCACAAGTGCGCTGCCAACCTTGATACCCCGGATTGGGCCTCCGGTACCCACACTCACGCAGCGTAACACTGCACAGTGCTGCTTCACACCAGTTTTTCTGTGCCGTGTCATTCATGCCGAAGCGTGGCTCTCCCACGGTCATTGTTTTATTTGATTCATATTTTACTTTCATCCCTGTTGTTCTAGTGGTTTAAGTACCGGGCCGTGATCTCGGGGTCCTGGGTTCGATTCCCGTGTCGAGCAAAAAGTATGTTTCGAACTTTTCGAACATAGCTCGGGTTTGTGATCAGATCACCAATCCGCATTCGGCAAGCATGGTGATTATGCCTAAGCCCATCATAGTAGCGATGACTTGATTTCTATGATGGAGGCCTTTGCCCTGCAGTGGGACAGTATATAGGCTGAGCCTTTACTTTACTTTTTACTTTCAGAACAACCCTAAGATTGGTGACGTGACGCATCGCAAGGTGCTGAGAGAGAAGCTAAAATGCAAAAGCTTCCAGTGGTATCTCGACAACATCTACAAGGAGAAGTTTGTGCCCGTCAGAGACGTGTATGGATACGGCAGGTGCGTATAGGGAATCTGCAATAACTATTTCAGTCCATTCGGTATCTGAAGGTGAATTAGACAGTTCTATTTTTACCCGACTACGGCAAAGCAAAAGGAGGGTTATGATTTTGACAGGCTATGTATGTATTTATGTTCATCTGTTTCCACGTAACTTCTAAACTTGTTACCACATTTGCACAAATGAGGTGTCGTTAGAAGCGTCTTGGTTGTCTTCTGGTTATAGGCAACATGACGTCACGTTAAATTTGTTACAGCGCCCTCTAGGAGACTTAGAGTAAGGAACAAAAAAAAGTTTTTTCTTGACGGTACCGTGTGGGGTATCAAATGAAAGAGCTTTTTTAGCACATTTCAAATATGTAATTATATTTACATAACTAAAAATATGTTAAATAAAAATAAAGTACCGCACGTGCGTGCGTACGTGCGTGCGTACGTGCGTGCGTGTGTGTGTGTGTGTGTGTGTGTGTGTGTGTGTGTGTGTGTGTGTGTGTGTGTGTGTGTCTGTCTGTCTATGGCATCGTAGCTCCCAAACAAATTTACCGATTTTGATTTTGTTTTTTTTTGTTTGAAAGATGAATAAGGCGGGAGTGTTCTTAGCTATGTTGGATAAAAATCGATCCAAGATGGCCGCCGTCACAAAGATATGGATTGTATGTTTTAACACAACTCCCACAATATGAGTATCATATAAAAGGGCTTGAGTAGCAGAATACATTTATTGTAACAAATTTCAAATCCAAGATGGCCGCCGTCGGAGGTTTTATAAATGTTCAATTTAATTTTTGTTTATTAGAAGGTTGGATGCATGATACGAAACTTTTGAACTGTCCAATTCGTCACGTCCATCGATCGGTTGCCATTGGGTGACGATTTTTGTCCATCTTTCAGGGTTCATTTTGCAACCAAAAAAAAAAATTTAATCAATTAAACTTGTGATTTTTGTCATTGTTACAGATTCAAAAATAAACCAACAAACATGTGCCTAGACACCCTGCAACGAGAGGGCACTGTGCCCCTGGGCGTGTACCCGTGCCACAACCGCCTGCAGGCCACGCAGTACTTCAGCCTGTCTGCGGCCGGACAGCTGAGGGACGAGGAGTCCTGCGCCGAGATACAGCACACCAGGTCAGTCAGCGGCAACGTTGGTACAGGAGACCTATTTTTGAATGGACAACATTTCATATTTTTAACATGTCCATATTGTTTTTTTATATGAAAATATACATAAAATGAACAGACCCATATTTTTTCTTTTTTCAAAATTTGGCCATTTTTATGCATAAAATAATTATTGAAATTCTTTATATTCTAAATAGACGTAAGCGCCAAATGACGTCATCGGACGGCTGAATACAGCGATATTCCTTTGCTTAACATTGTTTTAATAAAAAAAAGGTACTACTGTGAAAGGTAATTAATACTAGTGTCAACATTGTCAACGTCATTCATACATTCAACGTTGACAAGTTGTCTTTTTTTTTGACAGTTACATGTTATGGGTTTGGCATTTCGTAAATTTAAAACTATAATGTGCTAAGCAAAGAAATATTTTACACTCTGCCGTCCGATGACGTCATCTTACGTTTTTTAGTTTTTAATTTTTTTCTCAGTAAATAAGCAATATAAAAAATTAATAAATATATATTCGAGCAGCGGAAAAGTATACAAAGAATTGGTATTTTTTGTTTCAGAGCTTAGCAATTTTGAAATGTTGTCCATTCAGGCTTCGACCAAACAAAACTAACTCGTTTCGCAAGTCACGTCGTCTCGTGAGACGGATGATTCACAATTTTCCCTATTTTTGAAATCACTCACTTAAGGTGACGGTTAGGGCAAACTAGCGACGCCAATTAAATAAAAAGTTTTAGGTAATAAACCGGATCTATTTTAAACAATTTCGGGGTTACAACCTCTCGGCAAACACTTATACTATTTATTAAATAACCACGCACAAATGTTGGGTCCGTTTTTTTACACGAGAAATTTGAATTACCGCCAAAAGCGGCCTCTTTTGGCGGTAATTAAGTATAAGTATTTAATAAATAGTATAAGTGTTTGGCAAGAGGTTGTAACGTCGAAATTGTTTAAAATAGATCCAGTTTAGTAGCTAAAAATTTTTATTCAATTGGCTTCGTTAGTTGACCCAACCCGTCGCCTTAAAGTGCGACCCACTAACCTCTGCGCCACTGACGCAGTACGCATAAATATTATTGCCTTAAATAGACTAAAACCAGATTTCATTATTTTGCTTGTCCTCAGGGAGAGAGACGAGAAAGGAAAACGCGTCCTCATGACGGACTGCCACTCAAATCGTAGAGAACAGGTAAATACTCGCGGGGTGAGGCCTCGCGCTTCCTATCACATAGTAGGTACTAAGGTATCTTGGCCGTGGCAGAGCCACGCTTCGGCATGGCAGAGCCACGCTTCGGCATGAATGACTACACTCGAGAAAAGGTTTTACCGGAGTCGGCGCCTAATCCCTGTTGAATAATTGAATGTTGTATTAAATGACAAGATAGTATTGGGCGCCGACTTCGGTAAAACCTTTTCTCGAGGGTACTGTTATAAAATATTATTTGTGTATAAAGTGATAAAAATAAGTTTTAAGTTCGTGGTTTTTGAAGGCGGTTTTTATTTCGCAGAATTTTTTTTAGTACGTTATAAACCGTAAACCATAATTTTCCTTCAATTTAGTTTTACAAACTCTATTGTTTTATAATCAAGTAATATCTTGACGACGACCCGTTTGGAACAGTGGTAGTGAACGCTGCCTCTGGTGCAACGTTTGCGGGTTCGATCCCCGCACAGTACAAACATTTGTGTGCATGAACATGTCTGTTTGTATTGGTCTGGGTGTTTTCTATGTATTATAAGCTGAAGGATTGTGAGTTGTAGATGAAAATTAATACTTAGTAGATAATTTACCTAATATAACTATATTTTAGTTGTAATTAGGTTCAATAATGCTGTATTTACCTATAATAGGCATATCTTTCATTTAAGGCATCCTTGTACTGGTATTGTATGTGCTAACTGATATGTTGTTGGTAAATCTTTATCAATAAATAAATAAAAATTATAAAGTATATATTTACAAAAGAAAAGTATTATATGTATATATTTGTAATCCCGCTGTTGATTCTGATATCCGTAACACAGGTGCTTGAGCTACCTATCTCGAAGTCAGATCAATGGACGTAATGTTGTGAAATATTTATAAAAAAAATATCTTACTTGCTGCTACGGAACCCTTCATGGACGAGTCCTACTCGCATTTGGCCGGTTTTTTTCCCACTAACGCTGTCGAAGCCCAAACGGTTTGGAAGAAATATTTTTTTTTTTGAAGAACAGAGGACGGCCGAAAAAGAGATGGATGGATTGTGTGAAGAATGACATGATGGAAAAAGAGGTGGATGATTCGATGACGAATGACAGGGATGTATGGAAAAGGAAAACATACTGCGCCAACAGGGTTTGAAGTGATAATTATCATTGATAATTATCTTTGATAATTATCAAGATAATTATCAAGATAAATATTGGTTGATAAATATCTTGATAAGTAAAATCGAAAATATTTGCCATTTGTTATTCAGATACAGAAAACCCCCGTCCAGTTAACGCAGTTGAGGTTGATGAAGATGATATTCCACTCATCAATTTACTTTAATTAAATAAGTACAAGTATTATCGTTGTAAAAGTATTATATAATTAGTTGATTAACTGCTCGTATTATGGTTTGCAAGTTATTATATACGAAATTTAAAACATAAAAGTTGACTTTGATTGTAAAATGTCTCTAATTTATTTAAATCACTTGATTCTAACGTAAAATATTGATATGTAATATCAGTTAAAAAAGGATTACTAGGCTTATATCTGTTTGATAATTATCGGATAATTATCTCGATAATTATCAAAGGACATATTTATCTTGATAATTTCAAACCGTGGCGCCAACCCCAGATAACCTGGGAAAAGGGCAGGAGGATGATGAAAAACTTTTTTTTTTCGTTGTCAGCAATGGCGCTACCTGCCGTCCGGGCAGCTGCAGCACGCGGCCAGCGGCCTGTGCCTGGAAATGGCGGCGCATATATTCACTTCTCGCTCGCACACTATTTGCGTCTATATTCGCACCCCACGAGTGCGAATAGAGTATAGACGCAAATAGTGTGCGAGCGAGAAGTGAATAGATGCGCCGCCATTTCTGATCCTATTCTTTAACCGCACAGGTTGTATATATTTATCTTGCTGCTACGGAACCTTTCATGGGCGAGTCCGACTCGCATTTGGCCGGTTTTTTTTCCCACTAACGCTGTCGAGGCCCAAACGGTTTGAAAGAAATAGAAACATTATCTTTTTCGTTGTCAGCAATGGCGCTACCTGCCGTCCGGGCAGATCCAGCACGCGGCCAGCGGCCTGTGCCTGGACGCCGGCTTCGAGGCCGGCGGCGACGCCTACGCGCGGCCCTGCGCGGACTCGCTGGCGCAGCGGTGGGATATAGACTACACGCAGGATAATGACTTCCACATGTCCAGTGAGTATACCAACTTCTTCTTCTTTGAAGAAAGAAGAAAGAAAGAAGAAAGAAAATATTTATTATTATAGACATCACAACACAGAACATATAGCAATTATAAACAGAACACAATTTGGTACAAACAGAAAACAAAACATAAAACAATCAAAAATACATAAAAATAAAACAAAAGGAAAAAAAAAAACCAAAACTATATTCAATCATGTCCAGACACTGCCAAATGAATATAATGATGTGTTATGACGTCTAGTATAAATGGCCCTCACTCAGCTTATGTCACAGCCCAGACAAAGGCCATGACGCTGGTTTTCAGTGAGACCAGCTGAATGAGTGCCACGGACGCTTGTCTAGTGTATTTTGTGTACCTAACGTGTATGTGTAATGTGGGTATTGCCTTCTTTGCCTATTCCCACTTTAGGTGGGGTCGGCTCTCCTTATCCTTCTGCGCCAGGACAATCTGTCCTGGGTTGTCGGGTCAGGTAGTTGGGACTTCTTGACTAGGTTGGCTGTACTGGTCCACCAGGTCAAGGGCGGCCGTCCCCTTCCTCTCTTGCCTTCTGGGATTGCCAGTGCTTTCTGGAGTGAGTATATCAACTGAGTGTGTTTAAAAAATCTAGTGTATTCCCAAATGAAAGAATATCAATATATGTAGTATTTTTTTTTATTGCTTATAATAGGAAAAAAGTGATGAGTATAAATGTAAGTGGGTGGAGGAACAGAGGACGGCCGAAAAATGGCCATCAGAGTCTTTAATTCGTTACCTGATGAAGTGAGAGGTCTGAGTGGAGCTCACTTCTATAGCAAACTACATACGTGGCTTGTGGAAAGGTCTTTTTACTCGCTGACTGAATATTGGATTTTGATTTTAAAAATAAGTGACATTAATTCAACAATCACATTATTTAGATAGTATTATTATTAGGCAATTATTATTACTGAAATTACATTATTTATGTAACATATAATTTTTTACATATATTGTTATTATATTTTTAAGCGACATTGAATTGTTATTTTAAATCTATGTATACTGTTATTAAATTGCACGCTTCTTACACTAAACAAAAACTTATACCAAATAACATTATAACATCACATTATGTACCTGAAATTATGCAAATAAAGTATTCTGATTCTGATTTTGAAAGAGATGGATGGATTGTGTAAAGAATGACATGATGGAAAAGGGGTGGATGATTCGATGAAAAATGACAGGGACGTATGAAAAAGGAAAACATACTGCGCCGACCCCAGATAACCTGGGAAAGATGAATAGGCAGACGAGCTTGCGGCCCATCTGATGGTAAACGGTAACCGCCGCTCATAGACATCAACAATGCCGGAGCACAGTCATGCCGATGCCTACCGTGAGAGAACTCTTTTCAAACCTCGTTTAAAAAAGGACTTCGATCAGGGAACACCGCGGCTTGAAACTCATTCCAGAGAGTGCATGAGCGTGGGAAAAAGAGCGCTGAAAACGAAGCGTTCTGGAAGGGATTTATTTGGAGAGACTGTTTTTGTTCTGGTACAAAAAGGGAGTGCTATGCCATCTAACATCGGCTGATATATGGAGTCGCACTAGCGCCTCACTTTGATAAACGTTGGTACTAATTAGTAAATATATAATTTCTCCTGTTCTAATGCTAATCAGTCGATGGTTTAACAAGCAATCTAGCTCACGTAGTGGTTCATTTTTCATTTGACTGAGCCGATATTGATGGTGTTTTTGTTTGTCTATAGACGACGTGGTGCCCAGCGAACTTGAAGAAAGATTGAGCAAACTAAGAAAACAAAGGTAAGTACTAAAAAAATATAGCTTAAAATAAAATTAATAAATATAGCTAATTGTCAAAATCATTATCAAGAAATAACTATGATGTTTTCATACACCTTTTCAGTGAAAGAAGTAAAAGAAAAAAGGTAGGTATTTAATATACATATTATTATTTTGTTCATGGGAGAGCCACGCTTCGGCATGAATGGGCCATTCGAGCCTGTCATTTTATGACGAAGCTTGGCTCTCCCACTGTCTAATTTTTACTAATGATCAATTATTTGCCGTAGGAATTTAACGTTATCTTAGAATAAATAATTTTAGTAACGTATTTTTTTAGCGATGAAATTATTATAAAAATTGGTCCAGTATATAGTTTTAGTTTATTCGGTAAAAATAATAAATTATACTTTTCTTTGTAATATTTGTAAAGTCCGTAAAAATATCCTGATTAAAATGGCAGGGATTTGTCTAAGACGAAAATTTTCTTAGAAAAAAAAACCGCCTTCAAATACCACGAACTAAAAAGTGTAAAATAATATTTTTATCACTTTATACACTTCAAATAACATTTTATAACAGTACACTCGAGAAAAGGTGTTACCGAAGTCGGCAAAGCAATTTTTTTAAGATTATTGTTACTTGTAGCAAGAAATTATTACATAGGTGTGTCTCAAAAATTGTTAATACTTTCCTTAAAGTATTTTTTGCTCACTTTTAAAAAAAATGTCTCCTATTCGCCAGGCAATCCGGCTGCCTATCACATAAAAAAAATCTATTGGCGGCGCTTGTATCGTCGCGGTGTCGCCTTAAATGGTTAACCTTGACATCGATTCGGCGGGTAGGGCTAAAACAAGCCGCATGGGCTGATGCAATTCAAAGGTTTTAAATTAGTGTCTAGTGGTTTTTAGTGTGCAAATTTTGTGTTTATTTGTGCAGTGAAGTGCCGCAAAGTGATCCTAATAATAAGAATCGTTGGATTGTATCGTTATTAACACTGCTATTGTGTGTCGAGTGCGTTGTCTCGTGACAACTTGCTTGGACCAAATAGAGTCTTAAAACCTGCGATTGCTTTTAGAGTGATATCCGCTGAATCCGTAGGACGATAAAACGTAAAACATCGGCGTTTTATTGAGTGACTGTGACTTTGACTGACTTCGACTGTTGACTACCTACTTATTCTCAATAAGTTACTTGACATCGGCAAATTATCTTCGGGTAGGAGCCATAATATAAATTTTAAAAAAGCCTTGACATCTGTCATTCTAATCAAGATATATTTCACGGAGAATAGGTACAGATATCGATACAAATCACCCATCTCTCTCCCTCCCAGACGCATATCTCGCTCTCTCCTGTCATACTCGGACGCCGAAGCGGAAAACGTCACAGTACGCCGTCATATACACAAGAAGCGCCGGGGGAAGAAGCATGCTAAAAAGAGAAGCCACAAGAAGAAGACAAAAAATAAGTTTATATTGAAACTTGTAAGGCGGCTGGCTAATAACAGGTAAGTAAGTGACTAATTGAAACAGAATGTAAACTTTTTCGATTGGTCATTGGTCTGACTCCGTCCCTGACTAATTGGCCCAAAGAGAAAATAAACTTTTTCGATTGGTCATACTGACTCCGTCCCTGACTAATTGGCCAAAGAGAAAATAAACCTTTACGATTGCTTTTTCGATTGGTCATACTGACTCCGTCCCTGACTAATTGGCCAAAGAGAAAATGAACTTTTTCGATTGTTTTTTCGATTGGTCCTACTTACTCCGTCCCTGGCAATTTGGCCCAAAAGAGAAAATGAACTTTTTCGATTGAATAAGAATAAAAAGATTTATTCAGTGGATTATTAGTCACACGCACTCCGTCCCCTCGTCCCGTGGGCATGGGACGAGGGGGTGGGCCTTAGGTAGGTCGACTTTCCAGCGGTGTATAAATAAAAAATAATATCCTCCAACCGGTTGAGGCTACGGCGGCCAATCTCAACGATCAGCCACTTACGCAGGATATATTATAGTGCTCAAATGAGTGCGTAAAAGTCTTGTACCCCCGTGCCTCGGAAAACACGTTAAGCTGTTGTTCCTACGCCCGAACTCTCTCCGGTCGTGTCACAGTGGTGTCCCATCGGATTATGAAGGCAAGGGAATAGAGAGTGCACTTGTGTTTGCGCACACACTTGAGCACTATAATTTATAATAGTGTCCTCCAAACCGATATTTCGGTAATGGCGACCAATCTCAGCGATCAGCCATCGACGCAGGACATATTATAGTGCACAAGTATTTGCGCAGACAAAAGTGCACTATCTATTCCCGTACCCTCTTATTTCGATGGTACACCAGTGTGACACGACCGAAGAGGGATTAGGCGCAGGACCAACCGCTTAACGTGCTTTCCGAGGCACGGGGTACAAGACCGCCAACTTCCAGACTCCAGGCTGACACTGAGAATTTCTTAACAGAAAAACTCAGGTACAAATTTTGGCCCGACCCGGGGATCGAACCCGGGACCCCAAGCCCAGCCGTCGCTTTAAAGTGCGACCCACTACCCATTGCGCCAGCGAGGCAGTAGTAATATATACTGCGTACGTGGCTGATCGATGAGATTGGCCGCCGTAGCCGTAATCGGTTGGAGGATATTATCATCATCACCTTACGATCTCTCTACTCATCCCTCCCAGAGAGGTCTAAAACTCTGCAAGCGCAGGAAGCCTTGACCCCGCCAGGGGCTGAACTTCGTGGCCGCGGAAGAGCCGAGCGGTTGGAGGCTGTTTATTATAGTAGAGTTTTTTTTTTATATAAGAGGTGGCAGACGAGCAGACGGATCACCTGATAGTAAGAAATTCCGCCCCCAATGGACACCCGCAACACCAGTGGAGTCACAAGTGCACTGCCAACCTTTTCCCCTTCCCCCCCATTGGGCCTCCGGTAACCTCACTCACACGGCGAAACACAGCGCAGGCGCTGCTTCACGCCGGTCTTCTGTGAGGCAGTGGTATCACTCCGGCCGAGCCGGCCCATTCATGCCTAAGCGTGGCTCTCCCACATTTAGAATTCTCAGAGTAGAGTGATGATGTGTTGTCCCCAGCGAGGAGCACCTGGAGGTGGACATCCACTGCAGCCACCGCCGCCTCTACCCCAACAACAGCTTCGTGCGCGACCTCGTCTCCGTGCTCAACGACAAGGACATCAAGGTACATAAAATAATACAAAAACAAAACCCCCGACACAACTAAAGCTCTTTCATTCGATACCAATATTGAGGCTGTTGGAACAACATATAGGTTATTCGTCATTTTCTGACGGCGGCCATCTTGGATTTGAAATTTTTCATAATTAATATATTCTGCTATTCAAGCCCTTTTATATGATACCCATATTGTGGGAGTTGTGTTAAAATATAAAATCCAAATCTTTGTGACGGCGGCCATCTTGGATCGATTTTTATCCAACATAGCTAAGAACACTCCCTCCTTATTCATCTTTCAAACAAAAAAAAAAACAAAATCTAAATCAGTTCATTTGTTCCGGAGCTACGATACCATAGACTGACACACACGCAGACACGTCAAATTTATAACACCCCGTCGTTTTTGCGTCGGGGGTTAAAAATAAGTTTTGACCACAGCGGAGGATGTCTTTTTTTGTATTGTTAATCATGCAAACAGTCTGATTGACTATGAGCAGATGTGTTGTATGGCAGTCGGCGGGTAAGATGTGACCACTTTGGTACATCTTTCAAAGTCTTAGAAAGCCCTCAAGATTTTGCGTCTCTTGAGGCGGCTTATACAATTGTCCACTGTTAACTCTGAAGCTAGCTGTTTAGGATGTCTTTCTGTTCTGTTCAGGATTGTTTAATGCCCGATACTATGAATAGTATTTGTTTCCTAACAGAATAATCAAAAACTCTCGATAATATCGATAGTTTTGTATTATCTATGGTCCGCTATGTTTCGATAGTATTGTTGCCTGATCAAAGCGTCCGATACCATCGATAGTATCAGACAATAAACAATCGTTAGTATTAGCATTATCAATAGTATTGATTTAATTTTAAGACGACCCGATTGGAACAGTGGTAGTACACGCTGCCTCTGATACAAGGGTTGCGGGTTCGATCCCCGCACAGTACAAACATTTGTGTGCATGAACATGTTTGTTTGTATTGGTCTGGGTGTTTGCTATGTATTATAAGTATGTATTTACAAAAGAAAAGTAATATATGTATATATTTGTAATCCCACTGTTGATTCTGATATCCGTAACACAGGTGCTTGAGCTACCTAACTCGGAGTCAGATTAATGTATGTGATGTTGTGAAATATTTATTTATTTATTATTATTTATTTTAATATCGATAGTATCAATACTATTGACAACCAGCAATACTATCGATACTATTGATTTTACTTTTACTATCGATAGTCGACTATCGATAAGCAACACTAACCCGGATATATACGCGTAGGTATACTAGCGCGGCTAAAATAAAAAAATACGAATGGCATAAACAAAATATTTTTTTCATACCTTTCAGAATTGCTCGGTAACGTAAAACCTTATTTTTATTATTAGCGTTACGATTCTCCATTACATAGACCAATTTCTTCCGCGATGTAATGAGCGCCATCTTTTGGTTGTGTGTTTTAAATGCCCAAATTTAAAACACATGTTAAAAATTATTTAATCGCAAAAGCCTATTATACAGTTAATGATTACTTAAATGACAAGAATTTGTGGAAATGATAAACTGTTCGCCTACACCCATGACACTGTACTTAAAAAAATTTGGTGATTAAAAAGAGTAACTGGCGAGTTTCTTGCCGGATCTTCTCGTCAGAATCAACTTTCCGATTCCGGTGGTAGAATCACATTATATTTATTCATTTCTTAGTATATTTTTTGTATCGACATATATGTTTAATAACATGTATAATATACATAGCTATAATTTATATTTTTCATGTATGACGATTTGTAAGAGCTGTATATAAGCCTATGCAAATAAAGTACTTTTGAATTTTGAATTTTTGCATTTTTTGGTAATATTTTGACTTATATCAAATAAGTCCTCAAACGCATTAGTTGATAGCCATTGGTTAAAAAGATAATTCTAAAGATTAATACTTGTTGAGTATGGGCGTTTGTGGTAGCTACGTTTGATACCAATTCTTTATTGCTCAGAAACACTGGTGTTGCGGGTGTCCATGGGCGGTGGCAATGGCTTACCATCAGGTGATCCGTCTGCTCGTCTGCCACCTATCACATAAAAAAAAACTTATGTACGGGCCAGCCGCACATTACTTACTCTATGCCACGAAGCCTTATTTACCTCATTAATAACTGACCCGATGGCGCAATTGGTAGTGACCCTATCTCTTACGCCAAAGGTCGTGGGTTCGATCCCCACCCTGGACAAACATTCGTGCGATGAACACTTGTGTTTGTTCGGTGTCTGGGTGTAATATATGTATTTAAGTATATATTTGTATTCCTCTGTTGTCTGATATCTGTAACACAAGTGCTTAAGGTGGAAGCTCACGCAATCCTGCTAAACGATTGCTAAGAGATGGCTCTGTTGTCAGTGAATCGAGAAAATAAATAATTACGACTTCTACAGGACAGTAATTTTAAGTGTAGAGTGATTCGCGACATCTACGTAATAACTGCGATTTTTTGATGTATTTCAACAATTAACAACTAAACCAGAATCGTTATATTCCTGCATCGTTGCTAAATTAATATCAACTTGTGTACGTACGTATCGTCCCCACACACACATACAAAGCTGAAGCATGTTTTTTATCGGATAGCTGTTATTCCTCGCTGGCAATAGATGGCGCGCTTAATGCTAAAAATATGTGGGTAGGAATTACGGAATATATGATTTCTTCTTCGGATCTATCGAATGGACTACGGATAGGTAGCGATGGTAATCTAGTAGATAACTTAACACACACTGGACTTTTCGAAATTGAAGTGCGGTTTATTATGCAACTAGCGGTCCGCCCTCACTTCGTTTCGGGACGATTTTTTGCCACATAGCGTCTGTAGACCTAATAGAGAAGGCTGGGTGTGCGTAGGTGGGCGACTTCTAATAACTTCATGTAGGTAGGTTCGTGCAGAAGTGGAGTGGTATAAATCCTTAGGAATGATAATTAAAAAACAATAAATATAATAAAATCTATATTTGAATCCTTTAAAATAATTTCATTAGTATGTATAATTTACATGTGATTACATAAATATGCCGATACATAAAATATATTAAAATATAAATACACAAAATGCGATTCTTTCGACAAGAAACTCACCAGTTACTCTTTAAACGCCATATTTTTATACAATGTTTTATTACACATTATACAAAGTATACCTTATACCAAGTCATACAGCTAATAATGCAACACAAAATAATAAGCTAAATATGATTTAAACCAAAGCAGACCAGTCCCCAAAGGTGGCACCTGTTCAAGTATGACATATGTTTCAGCCATCACTTCACTCAACCATAGTGAATGTTATGACCAGCCACATAGCGCCACAACCTCAGGGACATTTGGGGAGCATGATCATTAGTGAAGTTCCCCTCATATGTTACAAACAAAAGTAAATATTCCAAAACTAGTTAACTGTATGACGAGGTGTACAAATTAGTTGGTGTAGGTAGGTAGGAGGTAGTATCAAGTCAATTTTCAATAATTAATAAAAAATATTTACATCAATTTATATACAATAAAATGCTTCTAAAGTAACTTTGAGTGTTTCTTGAAAATCACCATGCTTGAATGCTATGCATTATATCCCAAGTGGACTGAAGTATCTGTAAAAAGAAATAAATAATGTAAGAATGTTTGTAACAATAAATTTATATTATTTCAATTTGTTATTAAATATTGTTACCAAACATCTGTCCCCTTTATTACAAAAATGGTCTACAAGGTTTAAAAATGACGCTGTCACTTTTATATAACTTTCAAATGAAAGTGACGGCATCCGTTTTAAACCAAGCCTAACTTTAGACCACGTTTTGTAATAAAGGGGTGTGTGTTTTATAACACATTCTATTATTACTTTGAACTCCGGAATTGGTAAGAAAATTTTAGGTACACACGGAGTTACCCTTATTGGACTTTGTACCGTCCTTATGTCTGAGATACATTTTCAGTGGGATTAAAGTTTTACTTGCAAAAATTAAATAACAATGAGAAATGTATAACAAACAAGTGATTATAACAAAGTTAAACTTACCATCCCAGAAGATGAGTTAAAGTTATGCCCATATGATCTTTTTAGACAGTGATATATAGCACCCCATCAGGGGACATGTGTCCCTTTTCAATGGCGATGGCTCTTTCTTCGGCTCCAGCTTTTATTATCTCCTCTGTCAAGTGTTGTTGCCACACATATCCCAATTCTTTTTCAATTGAGTGAAACTTATTCGGTGATAAAGTTGGTATATCCATAAGCGCAGTCATCTGGTCTACTTGTGCATAGTAGCTGCCACTTGTCACAGCACCCCAAACTAGGGCTTTATTTATGTGACCATCCTTTTCACTAGCTCGCTTCCAGAGCATTCCACACATTCAAAAGAGTAAACACTGTGTAATCCATTTTTTGTTTCATCATTCAGTTCAATTTGAGGTTTGGTTAGAGAATAGGTCTTTCTGTAATTGAAAAGCAAAGTTTATTGTTCTGTACATAGTAAGAGAGTAACACATTAAAAAGCTCGATTTGTTTGTCCTTCCTAAGTCCATTGTGAACACCCAGCTCCTCACTTCATCTCAAACAAAACTATCAAAAAAATCAGCAAAATATAGGAAAGTCAATCAAATTGCATACAATACCTAAACAACGATCAGAACAAGTCAGTCAGAAATTCAGACAGAATGAAAAAAAGTTGTTTGAAAAAGTACGAGTAGAGTTGTTTATTTTGCTATCAGAGAAGCTGGCAATTTATCGATAAAAGCATTATTCAAATGAAAATTTATCATCATAGCATAGCATACATTTTATTGGAAAAATACTATTAAATTTTAAAATACAGACTATCACTTTTTAAAAATAATATTATCATAGGTAGTAGAAGTTAAAAGTAGCACGAAAAGTAAGTTCAATTGGTAGGTATGTACTTACCAAGCTTAACTTTTTATACTTAATTCAATCAATGACCACAAGAGTTACATTTGACTCTTAATTCCAAGTGTTTATCACGAGTTCCCATAACTTTAAGGCCAATACATTAACAATGGAATCACTATTTATCAATCCACATTGGACTTTATCCTCTAAACTCATCACTTAACATTCGAATATTTAAAACACTGCCGCTTGATTACACTACGCACTTAACATACACAACACTACGCGACGTAAACAACAAATTGCACAGATGAGTTCCTAACTTGATTCAATATCACTCAAAAAAACCGTTCGCTCATAGAAAATTCGTAGCAACATTCGACTCTAAATACAGTAATTTCACTAAAACTAAAAAAATAATTGATTGTACTTGTACGTATACTTTTGTCTCGGAACCCGAACGGAGCCGAGAGTAGCTGATGCAGAGTTCCATCCAATTCTGTTGTATTGGCCTACCCGTTGTACTACATATAATATATTATCAGATAAGTACGGATAGCGCGTGGCTGTTACGTTTCGCGCGAACTGCAGATGTCAATGTTTGTATTTCAATTTCTTCAACAATGCACCTACCAAACCAAGGCTATGAATATCATCGATATTTATTTATTTTAGCGTTGAATGGATTGATGCATACACAACACTAGTTATCACAATAGGAAATTAGCGGTAGGTACATATTGTAAAGCGTAAACAGGATCGCACTTCGGACGATGCCGCGATGCTAGATTGAGTCATAGTTGCCAGGTACGATTTTGTATTTGTCCCCAAATTCCTGTCCATAAATATACAGACTAGTTTTCTGGCCCCAGTCTCACGGCGATTTTAGACAGCCAATACCAAGCTAAACTCTGTTTTTTTACTATGCAGACTAAAACTGACAGAGATGGCAATGTGTTATCCCAGTACATTTTTGCTCTTTTTGACAGATCAATTGTATTTCGTACCTGGATGCGTATATAAATTGCATGTTCGTTTCATGTACACTCACTTCACAATATTTCTCCTATGGAACCAATGAAAAAAAAAGGAAATTAAAATAATGAAAGACTAAATTTTACCAAGAATTTCAGGAAAAGTACCTTCTGGCAACCCAGTAAAGGAGCAATCTAAAATCCCGAAATAATTTCAAGTTGAAGAAATTGGTGCTATAGAAATATGGCAACGACGCGTAAAAGCGGCAACGTCGCTAACACATAATTACATGCCTCGATGGCCCAGCGGATAGACAGACGGTCGCACTTAAAAGCTACTATTATTTCTTATCAATGTAAAGTCAAAGTGTGTGACCTTTTTTGCATTTTGTGTTTTATTATAGCAATAAAATGATACAATTTTTAATATACTATGAATATAAATTAACAAATCGCTAAAATATCATGCATATTTTTATTGCAGTTCAGCGCCATCTGTTCGATAGCCAGTTCGTTTAGCTAAGCAAACATAGCCTACCATCTTGGAAATTTATCTAGATTCGTATAGATGTCGCCGTTTTTACGAGAGATTGCATTCGTTCCAAGCACACACACATTCAAGCGATTTCGCAAATTGCTACGTTTTTTAAAATCGTAATTATACTTTGTTTATGTTTTAAACATGAAAGATTACACCATTCGCGTAAATAGACACACATATATAATTTTTTAAAAGACATTTGAACCATATTCAAGCTTCTGCCTGTAAGTATTCCTGTAAGACAAGTTTGTATAGGAAACGGACCACCTTAAGCTACTTAGTACGGAATCAGATCAACGTATGAGATGTTGTGAGAGTTAGTATACCTAATAAATCAGTTTCAATTCATCACTCGTTGGGTTTGGATATTGAGCTCTCTCCGGAATCACCATCCCTTAGCGTTCCTTATTACTATATCAGCATCCTGTGTGTGTATTAAATTATCAGGCTATATACTATCCCACTGTATTGCAAAGGCCTCCATCATGGAATTCAAGGCATCGCTACTATGATGGGATTAGGTTTAATCACCACTCTTGCCTAATGCGGATTGGTGATCACAAACCCGAGCTATGTTCGAAAAATTCGAAACATACCTTTGTTTGACCCGGGAATCGAACCCAGGATCCCGAGTACACGGCCCGGTGCTTAAACCACTAGACCAACAGGGATGAAAGTAAAATATGAATCAAATAAAGCGTTCAGTTCGTTTATGAATCAAATAAAGTATTAGCCGTGTAGTCCCCGGCAGAGTAGAATAGGCCACCCTCACTCTTACCGAGGTGTCGTAAAAGGCGACTAAGGTAATACTGCTGGCATGATCATCAGCACCCAGAGAAGGAAAACTCTGCATTTATATCAAAACCCTCGCCAACCCGTCTGCCAAGCGTGGTGAGTATGGCAATCACCCCTCATGTGATTGACGGAGGCCCGTGCCCCAGCAGTGGGGACTTAAATGGGCTGATGATAATGATGATGATGAAAGCGTTCAGTGTGTGTGGTCTATCACACATCCTTGGTGGACCATACAACCTACAAGCTAAAATCTCTGTTTAATACCAGGAGTATGTGTGTGATGTTATGATATGTATTATCCTCACTCGCAGGTGATAAACAACGGGCGCGTGTTCGAGCGCAACCGCGTGACGGAACTGGGCGCGGGCGGCGCGCGCGTGGAAGACAAGGTGCTGCAGAAGCTGGACATAGCCGAACCCACGCGCGAGCCCGAGCCGCCGCAGGTAAGCACGACATAGCCGACCCCACGCCCGACCCCGAGCCGCCGCAGATATGCACAACAACAACAAATTATTGTTGGAGGTTAGATGGGCTTGATTTAGGAAAATGAGACACGAAAAGCGTAAAAAAAAATTGCGAAAACAAACCGCCTCCAAAATCACGAACTAAAAAGTATAAAATAATATTTGTAACACTTCGCGTCGGCGCCTAATACCTGTTCAATATTTGAATGAAGTATTTATTATGAAGTAATATCTTGGGGACCTTTCTTCGATCTTGGGAGTCTTGGGCGCCGATTTCGGTAACTGACCTTATTTCGAGTGTACTGTTATAAAATGTTATTTGAAGTGCATAAAGTGTTAAAAATATTATTTTATACTTTTTAGTTTGTGGTTTTTGAAGGCGGTATTGAACCATTTGTAATATTTTGCTAATTAATTAGGGACCTTCAAGAGAAGAGCGTACTCTTTTTTACAAAGGCTGGCAACAAATTAGCGATCTCTCTAATTTCGTGGATGTTCATGGGCGGCGTCGATTACTTTGCATCAGGTGACTCGCTTGCTCGTTTGTCCGCCTTTTGTTATTTTTAACCATTTTTTTTAGAATTTGTTATGTTTCAAGTATGGTAATCGCAACGATTCCCCTTTTTTATGCTAGAGGCGGACAAATGAGCAAGCGAGTCACCTGATGGAAAGTAATCATCGCCGCCCATTAACATCCGCGGAATCTAAGAGATCGCTAATGTGTTGTCGGCCTTTTAAAACAAGGGTGAGCTCTTCTTATGAAGGTCCCTAAATCGTAGCTTTATCAAAGTCCCCCTACAATATACATAACCGTTTTTTTTTTAATATTTAACGATTATCATGTTAAGGTGACGGTTATTTTTATTAGCTACTAAACCGGATCTATTTTAAAGAATTTCGGGGTTACAATCTCTCGGCAAACATTTATACTATTTATTAAAAAATCATGCACAAATGTTGGGTCCGTTTTTGTACGTGAAAAATTGATTCACGCTAAAAGCCACTTTTGGCGGTAATCCAAAATTCGAGTGGAAAAGCACACCAAACAGAAATAAATAGTATAGGTGTTTGCCGAGAAATTTAATCCCCGAAGTTTTTTAAAATAGATCCGGTTTAGTAGGTATAAATTAAAATCGATTCACGTCGCTAGTGTGCTCTCTACCCGTCACCTTAATCAGAAATAACATGTAATCCCAATACTACGGCAGATGGTGCTGGCGGCGGCGAGTGCGCACTACGCCGCGCAGGCCTCGCCCGGCGCGCCCGCCCTGGCGCCGCCGCCGCGACAGGTGAGCGACAGGCGACAGGGTACACTAGCCGACTCAAACCCTCTTATTACCATTGGGATATTATTAACTGTGGGAGAGCCACGCTTCGGCATGAATGGGCCGGCTCGACCGGAGTAATACCACGTCCTCACAGAAAACCGGCGTGAAGCAGTGCATGCGCTGTGTTTCGCTGCGTGAGGGTACCGGAGGCCCAATCCAGGGGAAGGTGGGTAAAAAGGTAAGCAGCGCACTTGTGACACCACTGGTGTTGCAGGCGTCCATGGGCGGCGGTAATCGCTTACCATCAGGTGATCCGTCTGCTCGTCTGCCATCTATATCATAAAAAAAATAATAATACAAAAACACTACTATGATTGTTTTTTATGAGAAAGGGAACCAAACGCGCCAGCGAGTGACCTGATGGTAAGCGATCACCGCCGCCCATGGACTTCAGCCACACCAGAGGGAGTGGAGATGCGTTGCCGGCCTTTTAGGAAGATAGAATGAATCCAATTTTTTTTGTTATGACGTACAGGGTGTATCTGTGAACATTTACATCCCTTTAACCACGTGTTCTACTAACCATTATGAACAACATTTGTTATATCACTTTTGAATATTCGCATGAAAAAAATTCAATTTTTGATACAAAGTCGGTCACGTGACTTGGTCATTTTGTATGGGGAATCGAAAAAACTGGTTTAGATTTAAGTCTCCGTTTTTTTACATTATTAGTGTAATTATTATTATTAGATTGAAATAATTTAATATTAAATTAAAATTAATTGTTTTAAAATATAAGTAATTAAAAAAAATATATATTTGACAAGTACGTTTAAAAATATATATGTTGAATCTCTTCCATTAACTCTAAATTCAAATTAAAAAAGAAAAATAAAAAAAACATTCAACATACAACATGTGCGGATAAAGAATGGGATCGGAAATAGTGTGCGAGCGAGAAGTGAATAGATGCGCCGCCATTTCTGATCCCATTCTTTATCCGCACAGGTAGTAAAGTCTTTTTAAACACACTGGTCAAAATATGATAAAATAGATGATTCGAAGTAAGACCACTTATACTTACTCTCCACTGGGGGTGCGATCTACATTCAGGAGAAAAAACTAAGGAAACGCAAGCAACAGCGAGTGCCCCCCCTCGCGATGTACGAGGCGGGGCGGGAGGCGCGGCCTCCACCCCCCACCGGCGCCCCGCATAAGAAGATCATCATCGAGGACTTCGTCGAGGTCACCGCAGCCACCCCCGCGCCGCCCGAGTCACAGGACGCTCCGCTGGTGAGGGAACCTCTTGACGGCTTCTGGTGTCCTGGTAGTTCTCTCATTGCAGATTTCCTTGGAATAAACGTTTATCAGAGTTTCTTTGCGCTATACCAGCGGCTACAGTATGCAATCCATGCTCTAGAGAGAATAGAATAACCTCTCGATGACTTCTGGTGTCCTGGTAGTTCTGTCATTAACTCAGTATGCAATCTTTGTATTGGAGAGAATATTCTTTTGATAACTTCTAATGTCCTGCTGGTTCTGTCATTAACTCAGTATGCAATCTATGCTCTTGATAGAATAACCTCTGGATGGCTTCTGGCGTCCTGGTAGTTCTATGATTACGTTAGGATGCAATCTATGCTCTAGCTAGAGAGAATAGAATAACCTCTTGATGACTTCTGGCGTCCTGGTAGTTCTGTCATTAACGTAGGATGCAATCTTTGTTCTGGCGAGAATAATCTTTTGATAACTTCTAATGTCCTGCTGGTTCTGTCATTAACTCAGTATGCAATCTATGCTCTTGATAGAATAACCTCTGGAAGGCTTCTGGTGTCCTGGTAGTTCTATGATTACGTTAGGATGCAATCTATGCTCTAGCTAGAGAGAATAGAATAACCTCTTGATGGCTTCTGGCGTCCTGGTAGTTGCATCATTAACGTAGGATGCAATCTTTGTTCTGGAGAGAATAATGTTTTGATAACTTCTAATGTCCTGCTGGTTCTGTCATTAACTCAGTATGCAATCTATGCTCTTGATAGAATAACCTCTGATGGCTTCTGGCGTGCTGGTAGTTCTATGATTACGTTAGAATGCAATCTATGCTCTAGCTAGAGAGAATAGAATAACCTCTTGATGGCTTCTGGTGTCCCGGTAGTTGTATCATTAACGTAGGATGCAATCTATGCTCTAGAGAGAATAATCTCTTGATGGCTTCTGGTGTCCTGGTAGTTTTGTCATTAACTCAGTATGCAATCTTTGTTTTGGAGAGAATAATCTTTTGATAACTTCTGGTCGTTCTGTCATTAACTCAGTATGCAATCTATGCTTTTGATAGAATAAACTTTTGATGGCTTCTGGCGTGCTGGTAGTTCTATGATTACGTTAGAATGCAATCTATGCTCTAGCTAGAGAGAATAGAATAACCTCTTGATGGCTTCTGGTGTCCCGGTAGTTGTATCATTAACGTAGGATGCAATCTATGCTCTAGAGAGAATAATCTCTTGATGGCTTCTGGTGTCCTGGTAGCTCTATCATTAACGTAGGATGCAATGTATGCTCTGGAGAGAATAATCTTTTGATAACTTCTAATGTTCTGCTCGTTTTGTCATTAACTCAGTATGCAATCTATGCACTTGATAGAATAACCTCTTGATGGCTTCTGGTGTCCTGGTAGTTGTATCATTAACGTAGGATGCAATCTTTGTTCTGGAGAGAATAATCTTTTGATAACTTCTAAAGTCCTGCTCGTTCTGTCATTAACTCAGTATGCAATCTATGCTCTTGATAGAATAACCTCTGGATGGCTTCTGGCGTCCTGGTAGTTCTATGATTACGTTAGGATGCAATCTTTACTCTAGCTAGAGAGAATAGAATAATCTCTTGATGGCTTCTGGTGTCCTGGTAGTTGTATCATTAACGTAGGATACAATCTTTGTTCTGGAGAGAATAATCTTTTGATAACTTCTGGTGTCCTGGTAGTTGTATCATTAACGTAGGATGCAATCTTTGTTCTGGAGAGAATATTCTTTTGATAACTTTTAATGTCCTGCTCGTTCTGTCATTAACTCAGTATGCAATTGATAGAATAACCTCTGGATGGCTTCTGGCGTCCTGGTAGTTCTATGATTACGTTAGGATGCAATCTATGCTCTAGCTAGAGAGAATAGAATAACCTCTTGATGACTTCTGGCGTCCTGGTAGTTCTGTCATTAACGTAGGATGCAATCTTTGTTCTGGCGAGAATAATCTTTTGATAACTTCTAATGTCCTGCTGGTTCTGTCATTAACTCAGTATGCAATCTATGCTCTTGATAGAATAACCTCTGGAAGGCTTCTGGTGTCCTGGTAGTTCTATGATTACGTTAGGATGCAATCTATGCTCTAGCTAGAGAGAATAGAATAACCTCTTGATGGCTTCTGGTGTCCTGGTAGTTGCATCATTAACGTAGGATGCAATCTTTGTTCTGGAGAGAATAATGTTTTGATAACTTCTAATGTCCTGCTGGTTCTGTCATTAACTCAGTATGCAATCTATGCTCTTGATAGAATAACCTCTGATGGCTTCTGGCGTCCTGGTAGTTCTATGATTACGTTAGGATGCAATCTATGCTCTAGCTAGAGAGAATAGAATAACCTCTTGATGGCTTCTGGTGTCCTGGTAGTTGTATCATTAACGTAGGATGCAATCTATGCTCTGGAGAGAATAATCTCTTGATGGCTTCTGGTGTCCTGGTAGTTTTGTCATTAACTCAGTATGCAATCTTTGTTCTGGAGAGAATAATCTTTTGATAACTTCTGGTCGTTCTGTCATTAACTCAGTATGCAATCTATGCTTTTGATAGAATAAACTTTTGATGGCTTCTGGCGTGCTGGTAGTTCTATGATTACGTTAGAATGCAATCTATGCTCTAGCTAGAGAGAATAGCCTCTTGATGGCTTCTGGTGTCCCGGTAGTTGTATCATTAACGTAGGATGCAATCTATGCTCTAGAGAGAATAATCTCTTGATGGCTTCTGGTGTCCTGGTAGCTCTATCATTAACGTAGGATGCAATGTATGCTCTGGAGAGAATAATCTTTTGATAACTTCTAATGTTCTGCTCGTTTTGTCATTAACTCAGTATGCAATCTATGCACTTGATAGAATAACCTCTTGATGGCTTCTGGTGTCCTGGTAGTTGTATCATTAACGTAGGATGCAATCTTTGTTCTGGAGAGAATAATCTTTTGATAACTTCTAAAGTCCTGCTCGTTCTGTCATTAACTCAGTATGCAATCTATGCTCTTGATAGAATAACCTCTGGATGGCTTCTGGCGTCCTGGTAGTTCTATGATTACGTTAGGATGCAATCTTTACTCTAGCTAGAGAGAATAGAATAATCTCTTGATGGCTTCTGGTGTCCTGGTAGTTGTATCATTAACGTAGGATACAATCTTTGTTCTGGAGAGAATAATCTTTTGATAACTTCTGGTGTCCTGGTAGTTGTATCATTAACGTAGGATGCAATCTTTGTTCTGGAGAGAATATTCTTTTGATAACTTTTAATGTCCTGCTCGTTCTGTCATTAACTCAGTATGCAATCTATGCTGTTGATAGAATAACCTCTGGATGGCTTCTGGCGTCCTGGTAGTTCTATGATTACGTTAGGATGCAATCTATGCTCTAGCTAGAAAGAATAGAATAACCTCTTGATGGCTTCTGGTGTCCTGGTAGTTGTATCATTAACGTAGGATGCAATCTATGCTCTGGAGAGAATAATCTCTTGATGGCTTCTGGTGTCCTGGTAGTTCTGTCATTAACTCAGTATGCAATCTTTGTTCTGGAGAGAATAATCTTTTGATAACTTCTGGTGTCCTGGTCGTTCTGTCATTAACTCAGTATGCAATCTATGCTTTTGATAGAATAAACTTTTGATGGCTTCTGGCGTGCTGGTAGTTCTATGATTACATTAGAATGCAATCTATGCTCTAGCTAGAGAGAATAGAATAACCTCTTGATGGCTTCTGGTGTCCCGGTAGTTGTATCATTAACGTAGGATGCAATCTATGCTCTAGAGAGAATAATCTCTTGATGGCTTCTGGTGTCCTGGTAGTTCTATCATTAACGTAGGATGCAATCTATGCTCTGGAGAGAATAATCTTTTGATAAATTCTAATGTTCTGCTCGTTTTGTCATTAACTCAGTATGCAATCTATGCTCTTGATAGAATAACCTCTGGATGGCTTCTGGCGTTCTGGTAGTTCTATGATTACGTTAGGATGCAATCTTTCCTCTAGCTAGAGAGAATAGAATAATCTCTTGATGGCTTCTGGTGTCCTGGTAGTTGTATCATTAACGTAGGATACAATCTTTGTTCTGGAGAGAATAATCTTTTGATAACTTCTAATGTCCTGCTGGTTCTGTCATTAACTCAGTATGCAATCTATGCTCTGGAGAGAATAATCTTTTGATAACTTCTGGTGTCCTGGTAGTTGTATCATTAACGTAGGATGCAATCTTTGTTCTGGAGAGAATAATCTTTTGATAACTTCTAATGTCCTGCTCGTTCTGTCATTAACTCAGTATGCGATATATGCTGTTGATAGAATAACCTCTGGATGGCTTCTGGTGTCCTGGTAGTTCTATGATTAAGTTAGGATGCAATCTATGCTCTAGCTAGAGAGAATAGAATAATCTCTTGATGGCTTCTGGTGTCCTGGTAGTTCTGTCATTAACTCAGTATGCAATCTTTGTTCTGGAGACAATAATCTTTTGATAACTTTGAATGTCCTGCTCGTTCTGTCATTAACTCAGTATGCAATCTATGGTCTTGATAGAATAACCTCTGGATGGCTTCTGGTGTCCTGGTAGTTGTATCATTAACGTAGGATGCAATCTATGCTCTGGAGAGAATAATCTCTTGATGGCTTCTGGTGTCCTGGTAGTTCTGTCCTTAACTCAGTATGCAATCTATGCTCTTGATAGAATAACCTCTGGATGGCTTCTGGCGTCCTGGTAGTTCTATGATTACGTTAGGATGCAATCTTTACTCTAGCTAGAAAGAATAGAATAATCTCTTGATGGCTTCTGGTGTCCTGGTAGTTGTATCATTAACGTAGGATACAATCTTTGTTCTGGAGAGAATAATCTTTTGATAACTTCTAATGTCCTGCTGGTTCTGTCATTAACTCAGTATGCAATCTATGCTCTGGAGAGAATAATCTTTTGATAACTTCTGGTGTCCTGGTAGTTGTATCATTAACGTAGGATGCAATCTTTGTTCTGGAGAGAATAATCTTTTGATAACTTCTAATGTCCTGCTCGTTCTGTCATTAACTCAGTATGCAATCTATGCTGTTGATAGAATAATCTCTGGATGGCTTCTGGTGTCCTGGTAGTTCTATGATTAAGTTAGGATGCAATCTATGCTCTAGCTAGAGAGAATAGAATAATTTCTTGATGGCTTCTGGTGTCCTGGTAGTTCTGTCATTAACTCAGTATGCAATCTTTGTTCTGGAGACAATAATCTTTTGATAACTTTGAATGTCCTGCTCGTTCCGTCATTAACTCAGTATGCAATATATGGTCTTGATAGAATAACCTCTGGATGGCTTCTGGTGTCCTGGTAATTGTATCATTAACGTAGGATGCAATCTATGCTCTGGAGAGAATAATCTCTTGATGGCTTCTGGTGTCCTGGTAGTTCTGTCCTTAACTCAGTATGCAATCTTTGTTCTGGAGAGAATAATCTAATGTCCTGGTCGTTCTGTCATTAACTCAGTATGCAATCTATGCTCTTGATAGAATAACCTCTGGATGGCTTCTGGTGTCCTGGTAGTTCTATGATTACGATAGGATGCAATCTTTACTTTAGCTAGAGTAAAGATTGCATCCTAACGTAATCATAGAACTACCAGGACACCAGAAGCCATCCAGAGGTTATTCTATTCTGTCTAGCTAGAGTAAAGATTGCATCCTAACGTAATCATAGAACTACCAGGACACCAGAAGCCATCCAGAGGTTATTCTATTCTGTCTAGCTAGAGTAAAGATTGCATCCTAACGTAATCATAGAACTACCAGGACACCAGAAGCCATCCAGAGGTTATTCTATTCTGTCTAGCTAGAGTAAAGATTGCATCCTAACGTAATCATAGAACTACCAGGACACCAGAAGCCATCCAGAGGTTAACCTCTTGATGGCTTCTGGTGTCCTGGTAGTTCTATCATAAATTAAAAAAAAATGTCTGCTAAAATCTCTATTATCCCCGAAAATATGTGTTATCTATGACCTTTTCTAAATAGAACTTGGGTCTTATTCATAAATGTTTGTTAATTAAAACGGTGTAATGATACGCTTATCATTCTTTTTTGTAAAATTTGTATGATTTTATATAGATATATGTTATTGCACAAAAAACACAACTTAAAAAAACTAGGCATTCTTATCTTTTTCGTTTCAAACGTCAAAACTGCTCTATAACACCGTGTTAGCAAAGGTTTATTAAACAAAGCCTCTTTTCACTATAGCTTGAAAACTCTTCCCCCGACCCGGCCGACGACGAAGGCGCTGTCAAGAAGATCATCATCGAAGACTTCGTGCAGGTGGACCCGGGGGCCAAGGGGGCGAAGGCGCTACAAGGTCTCCCACACGTGAGTAACTGCTTGCCGGTTTCTGTTGTCCTGGTACTTTACATCAAGATTTAAATAACCGTCGCTATTATTGTTTGGACTAGCAATAACTTTCTGTTTAGTTCTGTTGTTCTATTGTATAGTCGACAATATTGGCAATGGTCAATACGAGAAAAAATCAAATTTCAGCATTTTTAAATAAACAAATATTTCACAACATCACATACATTGATCTAACTCCGAGATAGGTAGCTCAAGCTCCTGTGTTACAGATATCAGAATCAACAGTGGGATTACAAATATATACATATAATTCTTTTCTTTTGTAAATACATACTTATAATACATAGATAACACCCAGACCAATACAAACAGATATGTTCATGCACACAAATGTTAGCACTGTGCGGGGATCGAACCCGCAACCCTTGCACCAGAGGTAGCGTTCACTACCACTGTTCCAAACGGGTCGTCTAAATAGATATTTATGGAGAAAAAATAAAATGTAAAAATCCTCCTGTGACGTCATCACTTGGCATGACAGATTAATAACGCTTTTGCTCACGTTGATATTAAACAATACAATAATGTCAGTGACAGTAAGTAACTTAAAGTGACCTGTTTTTTTTTTTATTGAACACATAGCACCGAAATCATAATACGTAGAGCCTCAGGACTACGTCACTTCTGGCATTATTAATTAATAAATGAATATTTCACATTTAATGATGGTAATTAAAAAATATGGGTCATCTTTTTTCCCGTTCTTTATTTGAAAAGCGTATAAAAATGCATATATTTTTTTGTTGTATTCATTCATCCAAAAAAAAGACATAAATGATAAAGTGTCATGTGTTAATAATTAAATAATAATAATAATAATTACAATGAAACCACCATGTGAAGCACGAAAATATATCTATCGCATCTCTCCATGAGAGACGCACATCGCGTGTGGAAGAGATGGGTATAAGTAATCTTTCATGAATTCTGTTTTGTTGTAAGTCAAATTTTTTTGGTCAAGCCAATCCGTCTTTTTTTACATCTTATTCAGGTCTTTTCGTATAAATAGGTATTTTATTTTCCATTAACTCTATGTAGAAGGTGAACGTACAAACTAGCGGTCGCCCGGGGCTTCGCTCGTGTAGGATTCGGTTTGCCGCAAAGTTGTTTACGTCATTCGCCATCCCACAATAATCACGCCATTTCGTTGCTACGTTTTGCTGTGAAATACGGAGACACAAACAGACAGACACATATGTATGTACGTAAGAACTTGCACACTTTTCCAAAAAAGTCCGATAGTCATAGTCTTAACACCAGAAATAAACATAGGCTTGCCGTCCCGGTCCTCAGACTTCATAAAATCGGTAATTCGTTTGTTGGCTTAAGTATTAAGATATTTAATAAGATACCACAAAATGTCATTAACCTATCACTGGATAAGTTTAAGTCTCATATTAAAACCTGCCTAATGAAAAAGGTTACTACAGTGTACAAGACTATTTAAATGATAAGGATTCTTGGCCATGTTAATTGATTAATCTTTTGAATTGTTATTCATAGTAGTCTATTAACTTTCATAATACGGTATTTGACAATTTTTTTTTCATTTGTGTAATCGAAAGACCTCTCTATGAAAAAAACATCGTTGACAGAATTACTTGATTCTCATTTAAACTACCTGAGATATCACAACTTTAAAATCACATTATTTTGGGCAAACCCAAAACGCTCCATACAAATGGCTACAGGCATGTGACGTCACACGACAGTATTTTGTATGCATTTCATTTGAATTTTGTATGGTAGCTATATCAAATGTTTCGTTTATGTCAATGGTTTCATTATAATAGTTGGTGTAAATTATATGGGTTATTCAATGGTATAATTATTTTTAAAAAAATTCATACTTTTAAAATGGACTTGCCCATGTATCTTTGAAAGACCATAAAACCGGCTAGACGTTATATTTTTAATTGAGAATTGTTGCTATTCGCACATATTTACCTATATTTTGATAAAATATTTATATTTTGTAAAATCTCGAGCTAAGTCAAATACCCTATTGTATTTTTTTTGTCTCTTCTCAATTGAAACTGTAACATCATCAATATTTGAAAAGAGTAACTACGAGTTTCTTGCTGGTGTCTTCTCAGTAGAAATCGACATTCCGATCCAGCGGTAGATAATATGTACTATTTTGACATTCATAAGTGTTCTGTGTGGACCTAAATTGAATAAAGAATTTTTTATCTTTTATATTTATCTTTATCTTACACACACTTTTCATTTATATTTCCTGTTGATTTAATTATTTATTTTTCAAAATTTACAGCTCTTAAATCATACTATTTAAATTTTATATACTACTTACAGCCAATAACAGATTTTATATACATTGACAAACTTATATAAATACAATAGCCAAGGGGCAGCAAAAAAAGGGGAAAAAAAGAAAACAATATTGAATCGAAAGCGTTTGACATTAAGGTGAGAATCGAATGAAAAAAATCTGTTCTGCATACCTCAATGTGTGGCTGTACGTACCTTGCACGTAATAATGTGTGTGTGTGTGTGTTTGTGTGTCACCAATCGAAACAAACGAATGTTGATTCTGACATCCTTAACGTAACAGGTGCTTGAGCTACCTATCTCGGAGTCAGATCAATGTATTTGATGTTGTGAAGTATAGATAAGTACTTCCTTAATCTGAGAATAATATTAGTATGGATAGAGGACCCTAATACCAATTTGTCAAAAAACTGCTCAGGAGCTCATCAAAATCATTCATATGAACATTACTGACTGATAATAAAATTTCCTTGACATAATATTATTTATAATTGACAATGTTTTAATTGTAGATACACCTGGAAACCTAAAATATAGCTGGTGTTCTGTTAAAGCCAATGTAACTGCTAATAATGTACCTAAATTTATATCTTAAATAAAATTTCATTCATTAATTCATTCACGTTGTCATTTTTCTATCCCATCCCTCGCAGAGAGAACTGAAACACCGCAAGCGCAAGAAGCTTCGACCCCGCCAGGGGCCGAACTTCGTGGACGCGGAAGAGCCGAGCGGAGCCGAGCCCGAGCCGAGCGCGCCGCGGGCGGAGGCCGAGCGCAGCGAGGGCCGCGAGGCGCTGCTGAAGCTGCTCAGCCAGAAGCGCATGAAGAATAAGGCTGCTAAGGGAAATCATAAGAGGTTAGCAGCTACTGTTCCTTTTCAGTGATCATACTTAAGTGTTTTTTTTTATTAGATTCGGAGCAGACGGATCACCTGATGGTAAGAGATTATGTATATCTAGTCCTTTATATTATCCAAGCATAACATATTTGTTTATTAGTATATAATATTGTGTAGGTATATTTATGTATTAGCATTATAAATATTTTAATATATTATATACAGTTCACTTTTATTTCCCTTTTTCAATATTGCACCACCTACCCCTCCTCTACTATCAAATGTCCTTTGCCTGAAGGTTGTCTGGTAGAAATCGCTTCCAGCGATAAGACCGCCGAAATTGTACAATTAAGTTTCTGTAATGCCTAGATTTTAAAGTTGTGTTTTTTTTTGTGCAATAAAGTATATCTATCTATCTACCGCTGCCGATTTAGATTAGATTCAAGTACATTTGTCTTACCTTTAAAGGTCGATGTATATGCCATTCATCATCATCATCCACATTTCAGCCAATAAACGTCTACTGTTGTCCTATGCCAATAGGCCACCTCCAATGATCTCCACACAGATCGGTCCTGTGCCGCCCGCATCCAAAGGATTCCCGCGACCTTCACCAGATCGTCGATCCGCCTTGTGGGGGGCATACCATGGCTTCGACCGCGGCCTCCACTCGAGGGCCTTTTTGTCCCATCGGCCGTCTGATCTCCTCGCAATGTGCCCTGCCCATTGCCACTTGAGACATGCGATTCTTTGGTCTATGTCTTTGACTTTGGTTCTCCTGCGGATGTCATCATTTCTGATACGATCACGCGAGGAGACTCCGAACGTAGCCTTTTCCATTGCTCTCTGCGTGACTTGGAGCCTTCTCAAGCGACCCCTTGTAAGCGGCCACGTGTATACCATTGTTTGATATTATTTATCTTTCGCATGTGACCCGAAGACAGAAGAAGTACTCAGAGGAAGATGCGATGAAGGTGGAACAGCGCTCCGCGGAGGACGCGCCGGCGGCCAGCGCCGAGCGCAAGCGGGACGGGGATATCGACAACAACGAGGTGGAGAGGGACGGCAGGAACTCGGACGAGGAGTGGAGTATTGGTGAGTTGGAGAGTACGCGCGTGCGTGTTATACATAATTATGACATATTATGTTTAATATTTATTTGCACAATTTCTGAATATAATCGAAGTAGCTATATAGATGGTTACAATTAAGATAATATTATAATAAAAATGTGTTTGTAAGATTCCTGTAATAATGAATTCACGAGAACTACTGCCGACAAACTGTTTCGCAGTTTGTTTGGCTGAAAGCAAAATTAAAATTTTCTGTATTAATCTTGAATAAATATATTTAGTCCCCTTATCATAAAATGTGTTTAAATAATAGTTCTAAAAATAAACTCGTGCCAGCCCTTTTTAATATTTCGTGTTGGAAAGAGATGACATGACCTTTTTTAGTTATGTTTACGTACAGAAGGAGCTCTTCAATTGTTTATACAAATTGCTTACGATATGCATATGTTACTGTAAAAGCTCGAATTACGGTCAATCTTAAGATTTTAGTGTAAGTCTTAGGATTTACCGGCTTAAGTTGGTAAATGTAAGTATTTCTGAAAACGGGATTATTTTTTCGGGCTTTTACCATTCGAATTCAGTATATGCTAGGTTTTACCGCTGCCAGCTGGTAGATGTTGGTTTTAGGAATAAAATATCAGGTACTTTCAGTCTTACATTTTGACCCACTTTCACATTTGGATATTTATCAGCTGACATTGCTTTCATTTTTTCAGCTTAGTTTTTTAAATTAAATTTTGCTTTAGTTCTTATTGTCTGAACAGATTCTTTAGTATTGGATTTTGTTCGGCTTGAATAACGCTTTCTGTCTCTGAATCGGTATGGTATTGAATTTTTACATTGATATCGTCTGTTATTTGCTTTTCCTTCGTCTGTTCCATTACAATCATTTCGTTTTCTTGTGTTTTGTTCCTCACATTGTCACTGTTTTATCCCCTTCTGCCTCACTATCAACAAGGTTGTCTGCTTTGTCCTTTTCAATCATATTTTCGTCATTTGTTTGGGAACTCAACATATTCTCCAAATCTTCTTCCAATCATATCTCTAGGAATGGCTGACGTCGCAGTGCCCATTTTCATTGGACTACCAAACATTGCTTCGTAAGGGGAGCATTTGATTCCCTCGTGATTTGCTAGATTTTTCATGGGCTGGATGAATTTCAAGCATTCTGACCATTTTGACATCTGATTGGTTTCCATCCACGTAGTGAGCATATTTTCGATGTCTTGATTGGCACGCTCCACTGATCCTTGACTCTAGCTATGTCTTGGCTTTCCATGTACGATTTTAACATCTGGCAACATAGAGCATAAGTTTTCAATTATTTTATTACTGAATTCCCGACCATTAACGGAATGAAGGGTGTTCGGCGCACCAGAAGTGATAAAAATATCCAGTAGATGATATGCGTATTTAGTTTGAAGTGCACGAAGGATTACGAATTTAGTGAGATGGTCTTGATAAACTAATATAAATTTATAATTTCCGTCAGGATTAGTTTGAAGATCTATAAGATGTTCAAATTCTTCTGTTTCTTTTGACAAGGTTGGCATAGGTTCAAATATGTCATGATAGCCTCAACTATAATGTTTTTATACTTGCGGTTACATTCTTTGAGCATCCTCGTTCTTCCACCGTGTCCAACAGCAACATGCGTTTCTTCGAGAATGTTAAATAAATCGTCGTTACAAAAATAATACTTGATTTTTCCATTATCTTCCTTCATTGGCGCAATCAGCTTTTTTTCTCCGCCTATGGTCAAAATATCATAGCGCTTTATACGCCTGTAATGAACAGCTGCCTTCTTTTTAATGTTCTTTGCAATTTTTACTTCCTCCAAACACCTTGCGTACTTATCCTTATCGAGATAAAAGTGATTATCTTTCTTGTTTGCCACGAGCTCGTCCATTATTTCATAAAATCTAAGTTTTATACTAATTTTGATTTGATTCACAAATAACTTTTACACACAAGTATTAGTCCGACTGCCTACGAGTATGAGTCGATGCGCTGAACACGTCATGACATGTTTTTTTTCAACATTTACCGTGCATTTAATGAAAATCCTAAGATTTACCAAGTGAATGGTGGTAAAAGTCCGAATCGTAAATATTTTTGAACATTAAGAATTGGTAAATCTTAGGTTTTACTGGAAAATCTTAAGATTTACCGTAGTTCGAGCTTTTACAGTAACTCATACACTATGAATATTTTGAAGTATGTGCTAGCTTCTCAGTTCGTTTACTTTTTCACCGCCTTAAGATCGTCTTCGATGCAATCGCACCATCTCTTTTTAGGCATGGTGACGGGTAATGTTGAGACAATGATGAGTGTTGGTGAGATGATAATGACGAGTGTTGCTGCGAAGATGACTAGTGGTGTTGAGATAATGACGAGTGCTGTTGAGATGATGATCAGTGTAGAGATGATGAGGAGTATTTTTGAGGTGAAGACGAGTGTTTTGAGATGATTACTAGTGTTGTTGAGATGATGACGAGTATTTTTGAGATGAAGACTAGTGTTGTTGAGATGTTGACGAGTCTTGGTGAGACTATGACTAGTGTTGTTGAAATGATAAAGAGTGTTTTTGAGATGATGACGAATGTTATTGAGATGATGACGAGTGTTGTTGAGACAATGACAAGTGTTTTTGAATCGATAACCAGTGTTGTTGAGATGATGTCGAGTGTTTTTGAGATGATGACGAGTGTTGTTGAGACGATAACAAGTGTTGTTGAGACGATGACGAGTGTTGTTAAGATGATGTCGAGTGTTTTTGAGATGATGACGAGTGTTGTTGAGACGATAACAAGTGTTGTTGAGACGATGATGAGTGTTGTTAAGATGATGTCGAGTGTTTTTGAGATGATGACGAGTGTTGTTGAGACGATAACAAGTGTTGTTGAGACGATGACGAGTGATGTTGAGATGATGTCGAGTGTTTTTGAGATGATGACGAGTGTTGTTGAGACGATAACAAGTGTTGTTGAGACGATGACGAGTGTTGTTAAGATGATGTCGAGTGTTTTTGAGATGATGACGAGTGTTGTTGAGACGATAACAAGTGTTGTTGAGACGATGACGAGTGATGTTGAGATGATGTAGAGTGTTTTTGAGATGATGACGAGTGTTGTTGAGACGATAACAAGTGTTGTTGAGACGATGACGAGTGATGTTGAGATGATGTCGAGTGTTTTTGAGATGATGTCGAGTGTTGTTGAGACGATAACAAGTGTTGTTGAGACGATGACGAGTGATGTTGAGATGATGACGAGTGTTGTTGAGATGATGTCGAGTGTTTTTGAGATGATGACGAGTGTTGTTGAGATGATGTCGAGTGTTTTTGAGATAATGACGAGTGTTGTTGAGACGATAACAAGTGTTGTTGAGACGATGACCAGTGTTGTTGAGACGATAACAAGTGTTGTTGAGACGATGACCAGTGTTGTTAAGATGATGTCGAGTGTTGTTGAGACAATTAAAAGTGTTTTTGAGACGATGACGAGTGTTGTTGAGATGATGACGAGTGTAGTTTCCTTGCCAGGCAAGTCCCGGTTCCGCAATAACGCGTCCTCGGCGCGGCGCAACGAGGACGACGACCGCTTCCACGAGCGCGAGCGGGAGATACAGCGGGAGCTGGAGCGGGAACAAGCTGATGTGAGTTGCGTCTATCTATCAAATACCTAGCTTTTTCGCCCGTGTAGTATTTTTTTATGTAATGGGTAGGCAGACGAACAGACGGATCACCTGATAGTAAGCAATTGCCGCCGCCCATGGACACCCGCGACACCAGTGGAGTTTAAATCCCCCCCCTATCCCCCGTATTGGGCCTCCGGTACCCTCACTCACGCAGCGAAACACAGCACAGTGCTCAGGTCGTATGCTATAAATGCCCAAATCACATTTCTAAAATTTGTATGATGAGCCCAAATACCAATTTCATGACTCTAACTTTAAAAATAATAAATCTTTCATACCACTTTAGGAGTTGAATTAAAAAAATCTGAAACAGGTTAATTTATTTTCCTTATTTAGGTATAAGCATAATAACATTAACAATGACAGACTTTTATACTAACGTTAACCCCATATTTCACCCTTTATGGGTTGAATTTTAAACATTTGTGTGCATGAACATGTCTGTTTGTATTGGTCTGGGTGTTTCTATATATTATAAGTATGTATTTACAAAAAAAAAGTATTATATGTATATATTTGTAATCCCACTGTTGATTCTGATATCCGTAACACAGGTGCTTGAGCTACCTATCTCGGAGTCAGGTCAATGTATGTGATGTTGTGAAATATTATTTATTTATTAATATTAATTTTTAAAAACCCTGTCTTAGTGCGCGCCTACATAATAAAAACTACCCAAATTCCCATTTTCATGATTTTCGGTCCAGTAGATTCGGCTGTGCGTTAATAGATCAGTCAGTCAGTCACCCGCGAGGTATTATGTAAAGCACCCTCGCAGCTCAGACAGACAGGGAGACGGTAGAAATAAGAAACCAGTTCCGTCTTAAATGCTTGAGTTTTATTTTTGAACTGACCAACCTAGGCAGGCGGCCTGGGGTCATTGTCCCGGTGACACGCTTTTCTCGCGCGGTGCAAAAATGCATAGCGCCATCTACCGGAACAACGACGAACCGCCCGAGCCTGCTTGTTTACTTTGTACACATTACCTCTTTGTTAATAGTATAGATTATAGATAAGTAGATGTTTTGTAATTTAAATATTAGAAAATAATTTACAACTTGTGCTGATAAAGAATGGGATCAGAAATGGCGGCGCATCTATTCACTTCTCGCTCGCACACTATTTGCGTCTATACTCCCACTCGTGGGTGTGCGAGCGAGAAGTGGTGCACTACTTTTTGGTCTGCTTTTGCACTCGAAATTTGGATTAACCATAAGTGACCGTTTTTGGCGGTAATTCAAATTTTGAGTACAATAGCATACCCAAAAGTTGAGTATAAGTATTCAATAAATAGTATAAGTGTTAACGAGTGGCTGCAGCATCGAAATTGTTAGAAAGATATCACGGTTTAGTGCTAATAATTTAAATCAATTGGTGACGCTAGTGCGCCCTACCCGCCACCTTAAAATCTCGCTAAGGCTCGTTTTTTAAAATCTCGCTCATGTTTTAAAAACCATCATTACGTTACAATCACATTAACTACTATTATATGAACCTCAAATGAGAAGAATAAGGATTGTTTTATGTGCGTTACTTATTACCCGACTACGTAGAAGCAAAAAGGAGGGTTTTGATTTTGACCTGTATATGTATGTATGTATGGTTGTATATCTGTTCCCTCATAACTTCTACACTAGTTATCATATTTGAACAAATGAGGTGTCGTTGGAAGCATCTTGATTGCCTTCTGGTTATAGGCGACATGACATCACATTAAATTAACTACAGCGCCCTCTAGGGGACTTAGAGTAAGGAACTAAAAAAAATTGCTTAACGGTATCGTGTGAGGTATCAAATGAAAGAGCTTTTTTAGCACATTTGAAATATGTAATTTTATTAACTAAAAATAAGTTAAATAAAAATGCCGTATCGCCGTGGTCGTATGCCACATCGATTTTATTTAAAGTAAGTAAAAAGATCTTTATTGTCAATAAAAAAGATAGAAAAACCAACTAACAATAAATCTAAGGCTACAAAATAATATAAACGAAAACTATAAACTAAGTATGGTTGTAGTACAATTATTGACAAAAGGTACTAGTCTCAGCATTTGCTCGGCTAAATGCCCAAGCGCTGGTTTTCAGACTAGCCCTTACGGCGAGTCTCGGCCGTCAGAATTGACAAAGGAGAGGAAGAGAAAAATAATAAAAAGAATTAGGATTAAATTATAATTAATCTGTTTTGCTACAGTAGGTGGTATACGACCACGGCGATACGGCATAATAATTTCAGCAGAGACAATTTTCTTGTTTCGTACTTTTTGGTAGTCGGGTTTTAGTTTTCAAACTTTATCTTTTATGCTATTGTTTACAGGCGGCGTTAGATGGCGCCACTGCGATGCGTGCGACTGAGACTGACGGGCAAGAGAGACAGCAGCGGCGCGATCGACACGACGTCGTGCGCGCCAGGGAAGGTAATTAACAGTACAAGAATATTTAAATTATATTTGAATATTTAAATTTATTTGAAATTTAATATTTGACGACCCGTTTGGAACAGTGGTAGTGAACGCTGCTTTTGGTCCAAGGGTTGCGGGTTCGGTCCCCGCACAGTATAAACATTTGTGTGCATGAACTTGTCTGTTTGTATTGGTCTGGGTGTTTCTATCTACACTTCTACACTAATATTATAAAGAGGAAATATTTGTATTTTTGTATGTTTGTAATGAATAAAATCAAAAACTACTGGATCGATTGCAATAATTTTTACACCATTAGAAAGCTGCATTATTCAGAAGTAACATAGGCTATATTTTATCCCGGTACGGAAAGTAGTTCCCTCGGGACGCGGGTGAAACCGCGTGAAACAGCTAGTGTCTTATAAGTATGTATTTACGAAAAAAAAAGTAATATATGTATATATTTGTAATCCCATTGTTGAATTTGATATCCGTAACACAGGTGCTTGAGCTACCTATCTCGGAGTCAGATCAATGTATGTGATGTTGTGAAATATTTATTTAATATTTATTATTTAAATCTATACAGGCTGTATCTGTGTCCATTTACCGGAGGCCCAATGGGGGGGGAAGGGAAAAAGGTTGGCAGCGCACTTGTGACTCCACTGGTGTTGCGGGTGTCCATGGGCGGCGGAATTGCTTACCATCAGGTGATCCGTCTGCTCGTCTGCCACCTCTCATATAATAAAAAAAAATGGTTCTACCCGAAAATAATTTGCCACTGTCAAGTAACTTATTGAAAATAAGTAGGTAGTCAACAGTCGAAGTCAGTCAAAGTCACAGTCACTCAATAACACGCCGGTGTTTTTACGTTTTATCGATCTACGGATTCAGCGGATATGACTCTAAAAACAATCGCGGGTTTAAAGACCCTATTAGGTCCAAGAAAGTCAATAGTCAAATATTTTTTTATTTGCATAGGCTTGTACACAGCACTTACAAATCGTCATACATTTGAATGACTTAAAACTATTTATAAGTACTTATGTATAATTTACATGTTAATACATATATATGTTGATACATAAAATATACTAAAGAAATAAATAAACATAATGCAATTCTACCACCGGCTCGGAAAGTTGTTTCTGGTCGAGAAGATCCGGCATTACCTTTGAATTGCATCAGCCCACGCGGCTTGTTTTAGCCCTACCCGCCGAATCTACATAATGTCGAAAGTCAAAAACAGCTGTGACAGTGACAAACGCCATTTTATGATCCGATCACGGTTATTAGTCATCGTGGCAAAAGTCGGAACTAACGCTGTTTCCTTTACAAGTGTCAGTGCTTTTGACATTTTCCCATAGATAGATAAGTGAACAAACCACGGAACCTCTGCGCAATTTGGGGCTAATATAAGTTCAAAATAAAAGCCAAGTTAGGTGACGAATAAGTGACGAATAAAAAGTTTATTTTCTAAGTTCTCTAGCCTATAAGTATGCTCAAATAAAAATCTCGTCATCGCGATATACAACTCTTAGCCGACGTTATTTTGACTAGCGCCATCTGTTGGCGGCCGGATGGAACTACCGCGTTCTTTACATTGAAGCAAGGCGCCATATTTACTTACATATTTACAATAGGTTTATACATAAAGAATATTGTACAGCGGCCTCGTATCAATGTCACTAGAAGTGCCTCGTAATCTTGGTTGGGAAATTTTAGTTGGATTCGGCGGGTAGGGCTAAAACAAGCCGCATGGGCTGATGCAATTCAAAGGTTTTAAATTAGTGTCTAGTGGTTTTTAGTGTGCAAATTTAGGTGTTTATTTGTGCAGTGAAGTGCCGCAAAGTGATCCTAATAATAAGAATCGTTGAATTGTATCGTTTTTAACACTGCTATTGTGTGGCGAGTGAGTTGTCTCGTGACAACTTGCTTGGACCTAATAGAGTCTTAAAACCCGCGATTGCTTTTAGAGTGATATCCGCTTGAATCCGTAGGGTCGATAAAACGTAAAACACCGGCGTGTTATTGAGTGACTGTGACTTTGACTGTTGACTACCTACTTAATCTCAAAAAGTTACTTGACATTGGCGAATTATCTTCGGGTAGAGTCATAATAAAAAAAAGTAAATTTTAGTTATTCTGTCAAAATTGGTATTATTTACCATTGGAATAGGCGTTGACTGTTGGGTGAGCAGTTGGGGGGCGGTAATCGCTTACCATCAGGTGATCCGTCGGCTCGTCTGCCACCTATATCATAAAAAAAACTAATTTTTATTTTACACTGCATATAACTGCGTATGGTATAGACCATAGATTTATCATTGGATAAAGATTGGACGAGCTTTGGTAATGTAGCCAATTGTTTGTTTTTTTTGTTCCGCTAACACTTGTCACATTGTTGTTTCAGGGTCGGAGAAGCGCAACTCGCGCATGCAGGAGCGTCGAGCCAGGCTGGACGGCGAGAGTCCGGTGAAGCTGGTGATGAGGAGCAACCTGACCTTCAACCTTGGAGACGAGTTCTTCACCTGGCGACGCGCGCCCCAGGACAAGTGAGTCAATAGCCAGGATCTTAAAATTTGTCGCCCCTGGGGTATCCATAATTTGCCCGCCCTCCCAATGGACAACATTTCAAAATTGCTAAGCTCTGAAACAAAAAATACCAATTTTTTGTTTACATTTCCGCTGCTCGAATATATATTTATTAATTTTTTATATTGCTTATTTACTGAGAAAAAAATTAAAAACTAAAAAACGTAAGATGACGTCATCGGACGGCAGAATGTAAAATATTTCTTTGCTTAGCACATTATAGTTTTAAATTTACGAAATGCCAAACCCATGACATGTAACTGTCAAAAAAAATTACAACTTGTCAACGTTGAATGTATGAATGACGTTGACAATGTTGACACTAGTATTATTTACCTTTGACAGTAGTACCTTTTTTTTATTAAAACAATGATAAGCAAAGGAATATCGCTGTATTCAGCCGTCCGATGACGTCATTTGGCGCTTACGTCTATTTAGAATATAAAGAATTTCAATAATTATTTTATGCATGAAAATGGCCAAATTTTGAAAAAAGAAAAAATATGGGTCTGTTCATTTTATGTCTATTTTCATATAAAAAAACAATATGGACATGTTAAAAATATGAAATGTTGTCCATTACGTAGCGTGGGTGTGTCCAGTGTTGCCGACTTAGCTCTTTCGGGATTAGAACTAGCCCTTTTTATGCTTATTTGGCCCTTAAAATAATGATTTAGCCGCTAGCCCAATTTTTAGCCCCAAAATGTTTTTTTTATATGATAAGTGGGAGACGAACAGACGGATCACCTGATGGTAAGCGATTGCTGCCGCCCATAGATACCTGCGGCACCAGTGTAGTTCACAAGTAACCAACGCTGCCAACCTTTAAACACCCCTTTTCCCCGGATTGGGCCTCCAGTACCCTCACTCATCCAGCAGTGTGCCGATTTTCTTATTGACTAATACAAATTAGTCCCTGATGAAATAGACAGGGCTCAGTCACAACCATCAATGTCGCCAGCTCCAAGTTAATAATAGTTGAAGTAAAGTCTTCATCATCATCATCATCATTTCAGCCAATAGACGTCCACTGCTGGACATATGCCTCCCCCAATGTTCTCCACACAGATCGGTCCTGTGCCGCCCGCATCCAATGGATTCCCGCGATCTTCACCAGATCGTCGGTCCACCTTGTAGGAGGCCTGCCACGGCTGCGGCTTCCTGTACGTGGCCTCCACTCGAGGACCTTTCCGCCCCAACGGCCGTCTGTTCTCCTCGCTATGTGCCCTGCCCATTGCCACTTGAGGCATGCAATCCTTTGGGCTATGTCTGTGACCTTAGTTCTCCTGCGGATCTCATCTATTCTGATACGATCACGCAGGGAAAATCCGAGCCCTCTCCATTGCTCTCTGGGTGAATTTGAGCCTCCTTAATCGGCACATTGTAAGCAGCCACGTTTCGGTTCTGTATGTCATCACTGGCAACACACCAGTGGCGAAGGGTGAATATTTTCAAAAGGGAAGCCGGAATATGAAATTAACTTACCAAAATGCTCAGCATGCCCATGGATACCAGTGACATCATTGGAGTCACAAGTGCGCTGCCAACCTTTAAACCCCCACTTTCCCCCGACTTGGACCTTCGGTACCCCCACTCACGCAGCGAAACACAGTACAGTGCTGCTTCACGCCGGTTTTCTGTGAGGTCGTGGTACCACTACGATCGAACCGGCCCATTCATGCCGATGCGTGGCTATGTTAAAGTCGAAAAAAAAAATATTTTGATTGGCGCGGCCTAATTTTACTACATGTTTTTTGTTTTCAAAACTTAGAGAACGAAGTCTTGTTCGATAGCAAATAATCTGTGCGACAACTATATATCTGTATTAATGACATTTTTAACCGACGACCGACATTAAGATGACTTCAGCACAACACACAATACAAAAATTAATCCAATTCACCACAATTCAACACCAAAACAAATAAAATTCGACAAAACGAAAGCAACAAGTTGTTTACAATTAGCATTATCCGCCATTAAATAAAAACTACAAAGCAAAGGAAATAAAAATATAGTACGCTCCTGTCATGATTTGATACCGTGCTACATTCATTATTAATTCGGGATCATTACAATTGTACTTCTTTCTCACTTGCACCTGTGCGTTGCTAATTAACCTATCTCTATAACAAGCCGATAGGCATCGAGTTATTTCGAAGTAAATTTGCACGTGCTAAAACGAGACGGAACATGACGATCTATACACATAAATGAAAAGGACAGATGCTCAGTATGAGAATTTGTAGTATGAAGAAGTAACTCGGTATTTTACCGGCTTGCCACCTGCATTATTTGCGTTGCTCATCAAATTTAGTAGGCGTTAAGTCTATAATTCAAACTATTTGAACTATGTATGTGTGACACTAAGTGAATTTAACAGATAAAAATATCGTTGGCCCTTAGATTCGATTTTTCGTAAGGGAAGCCGACGGGAATCGGGTTGTATGGACTCTTCGCCACTGCAACACACACGCATTGAGACACTGCGGTAGGTGCGCCGAAAATATGCTGCGTAGCTTCCCGAAAGCTCCAAAGACCTCTTTCTGGAAGTTGGACTTACCAAGCTGGACTTTATATCGTAGGTAGATGTACTCGTCTACAACTTCCACTGTAGAGCTTCCAACCTTTACAAGAGTGGGTACGACATGGGAATCCGACATAATTTTCGTCTTGTCCATGTTCATTTTCAGACCCACTTGTTGGGAGACTCTATTGAGGTCGTCGAGCATTGTGCCTAAGTCTTCCAAGGTCTCAGCCATGACTACATATAGGCATGCAAATTTGACTTAAAAATCGCAAGCCGTCGATTTTTGACCATGCTACCTGCAGTACGGGTGGAAGGGGGAGTGTGGCGGAGTGCTTTAGCACGTGTTAACAGGTTTGCTTATTTTTAAGCATGCCTGTTTACACGTGCTAAAGCATAAACACGTCGATGAGACAACATCGCAATGGACAACATTTCAAAATTGCTAAGCTCTGAAACAAAAAATACCAATTCTTTGTTTAGTTTTCCGCTGCTCGAATATATATTTATTCATTTTTTATATTGCTTATTTACTGAGAAAAAAATTAAAAACTAAAAAACGTAAGATGACGTCATCGGACGGCAGAATGTAAAATATTTCTTTGCTTAGCACATTATAGTTTTAAATTTACGGAATGCCAAACCCATGACATGTAACTGTCAAAAAAAAAGACAACTTGTCAACGTTGAATGTATGAATGACGTTGACAATGTTGACACTAGTATTATTTACCTTTGACAGTAGTACCTTTTTTTTATAAAAACAATGATAAGCAAAGGAATATCGCTGTATTCAGCCGTCCGATGACGTCATTTGGCGCTTACGTCTATTTAGAATAAAAAGAATTTCAATAATTATTTTATGCATGAAAATGGACAAATTTTGAAAAAAGAAAAAATATGGGTCTGTTCATTTTATGTCTACTTTCATATAAAAAAACAAGATGGACATGTTAAAAATATGAAATGTTGTCCATTCGCATCAATCACATCATTCAGGTTTTTTTAGTTACGTAGTTAATTGGGAGTAAAAGACGTAAAAGAGTGATGTAACTCTTTTCTTCAAAAGAGTTATAACTCCTTTGTCTTTTAAAAGAGTTGTTCTGCGCACCTCTAATGCTAATAGAATGCTTATTGATAGCAAATGTAGACAGTTAATTGAGTATGCTTATATTTGGCATGCTTTTTAAGCACGTTACTTTTGGAAATAAAATAAATAAATAAATAAAAACATTAACAGAAAGAAAAATTCTTTTACTCCCACACTAGGCAGAGCCTGTCTCGTGGGTGTCAAATCATATGAATTTCCGCTATGGCTTATTGTCTAAATTAAGACTAAAGTGACAAACTGAATGTAATCTTCAAAAAAAAAAATCGAAATGTAATCAAAAATAGTAAAATTTAAGTTATGGCTGTAAGCGCGTTAGTGAAGTTGTGTGTGTGCGTGTGTGTATGTGTATGTGTGAGTGTGGTGAGGAGTTGGGTTTTGGGTAGCCCTATGATTTTAGTCTTGGAATCGAGACAGGAGGGTAACAATAGGTTAATGCAACGCGATAGTTTATAATCTCAGTTTCTCAGCAATCGCACGAACATTCGCAGCTCGCTGGCGGGCGAGCTCAGCATCCCCGGCAACGCGTCGCGCCTCGCGCCCGCCAACGCCTGGACCAGCCCCGAGCGGCCGCAGCACCACGCGGTCAGTACAAACACTATTTGTACAAAATTAAATTAATAATAATAATGGACAACATTTCAAAATTGCTAAGCTCTGAAACAAAAAATACCAATTCTTTGTTTACTTTTCCGCTGCTCGAATATATATTTATTCATTTTTTATATTGCTTATTTACTGAGAAAAAAATTAAAAACTAAAAAACGTAAGATGACGTCATCGGACGGCAGAATGTAAAATATTTCTTTGCTTAGCACATTATAGTTTTAAATTTACGTAATGCCAAACTCATGACATGTAACTGTCAAAAAAAGGACAACTTGTCAACGTTGAATGTATGAATGACGTTGACATTGTTGACACTATTGTTTACCTTTGACAGTAGTACCTTTTTTTTATTAAAACAATGATAAGCAAAGGAATATCGCTGTATTCAGCCGTCCGATGATGTCATTTGGCGCTTATGTCTATTTAGAATAAAAAGAATTTCAATAATTATTTTATGCATGAAAATGGCCAAATTTTGAAAAAAGAAAAAATATGGGTCTGTTCATTTTATGTCTACTTTCATATAAAAAAACAATAGGGACATGTTAAAAATTTGAAATGTTGTCCATTCTCACAACATCTCATAGGTTGACCTGATTCCGTACTAAGTAGCTTAAGCACTTGTGTTACAGATATCAGACAACATAGGAACACAAATATATACTTAAATACATATATTACACCCAGACACCGAACAAACACAAGTGTTCATCGCACGAATGTTTGTCCAGGGTGGGGATCGAACCCACGACCTTTGGCGTAAGAGGCAGGGTCACTACCAATTGCACCATCCGGTCAGTCAATAAAGTCAGTAAATTAAATTAAATATTCATTTATTTCAGATCTTCAATCCATATAAAATGTGTTAGTAACATAATGAACTTATTTTAGTGTTAGTACTATAGCAGAAAATATCAGTAGTGTATTACAAGTATGGAAAGCGACACACCGGGGAGTGTAGCTGCACCCAGCGGTGCAGTAGTAGGGAGTCCCATCTTTCGGCCAGCACGCACAAATACTCATTTTTAATTTTTACCCGACTACGGCGAAGCGAAAAGGAGGGTTATGATTTTGACCTGTATGTATGGTTGCTCATCTGTTGCCTCATAACTTCTAAACTTGTCATCATATTTGAACAAATAGGTGTCGTAAGAAGCGTCTTGATTGTCTTCTGGTTATAGACGTCACGTTAAATTGACTACAGCGCCCTCTAGGGGACTTGGAGTAAGGAACTAAAAAAAATTTTGCTTGACGGTACCGTGTGGGGTATCAAATGGAAGAGCTTTTTTAGCACATTTCAAATATGTAATTTAATTTACATAAATAAAATTATTATACTAAATTATACTTTACTTTATAACTAAATAATAGTGCCCTCGAGTGCGTAAGACATTTAAAACAGCACGGTGTACATCTTGGGTTTCTATATTTTCATTGATTAAATCATTCATATTTATTTATTCCCACACAAAATAAATTACAACTTATTACAAAGTATAGTATTTCTAAGTGTTGTTTTTTTTTTTGTTTATGTGTTGTTTTATTTTTAACCCCCGACGCAAAAACGACGGGGTGTTATAAGTTTGACGTGTCTGTGCGTGTGTCTGTCTATGGCATCGAAGCTCCCGAATGAATGAACCGATTTTGTGTTTTTTTTTCGTTTAAAGGTGAATAAGGGGGAGTGTTCTTAGCTATGTTGGATAAAAATCGTCACAAAGATATGGATTGTATGTTTTAACACAACTGCCATAATATGGGTATCATATAAAAGGGCTTGAGTAGCAAAATATTATTTATTGTGACAAATTTCAAATCCAAGATGGCCGCCGTCGGGGGTTTTAAATTTTCATTTTGTTTACATTTCCCAAGTTTGTTTTTTTATTTGTAATGTTATGTGTCGTACAAATAAATGTTTTTTTATCTTATCTAAAATACACATTTTAGATCTGGATTGTACCTTATTCAAAAATATGTACACACTTAAAAAACTTAGATTCAGCACTGGTGCTGCTCAAATAATTTATTAAACTCGTTATAATAACTATCACTGATTATTATTCAACAAATGTTATTCGAATGAAATAAATGAATAACTTTTCGAATTTTTCTAACATAGCTCGGGTTTGTGATCACCAATCCGCATTAGGCAAGCGTGGTAATTAAGCCTAATCCCATCATAGTAGCGATGACTTGATTTCTATGATAGAGGCCTTTGCCCTGCAGTGGTACAGTATAATATAGGCTGATACTTTACTTTTTTTATGTGATAGTTGGCAGACGAGCAAACGGATCACCTGATGGTAATCGATTGCCGCCGCCCATGGATACCCGCGACACCAGTGGAGTCACAAATGCGCTGCCAACCTTTAAACCCCGCTTTCCCCTGGATTGGGCCTCCGGTACCCTCACTCACGCAGTGAAACACAGCACAGCACGTGATGCAGCATCACGCCGGTTTTCTTACTTAACATAATCACCCTTAGTAAAACACCGACCTAACTCAAAATTTTAATATAGATGCTAAGTGAAAATAGTATCGGCTAAAATCCAGGGATGAAAGGTCATCTAACAACAATTTTGAGTTAAGTAAATAGGTACACTCACATATGAACACGAGATGAAATTTGAAGTGCGTTATTTACTCAAGACTACTCAAGAATAAATTGCAAAGAATTACTATAAAAATATCAACAATTTTGAGTTAGGTCGGTATTTTACTAAGGGTGCGTATATGCCGATACATAAAATATAATAATAAATAAATAAACATAATGCGATTCATTAATCTCAACAGGAGGCGCATCGCACGCGCCTTTACCAGGACAATGAGCGCGAACGCGCCGAGTTCCAGGCGCGATCCGAACACCTAGACTCGGAAACCAAACTTCAGCGACACGACGAAGACGACAGGGGACCCAGCGACCCTGCCGCACAGAGGGAGGCTAGCGAGGAGGAGGAATCCGGGTCTTCGGACAGCAGGTCTGACTCTTGAAGACTCGTGTTTTATAAATATATGAATTTTACGTAACCATATTCATAAACAGAAATATCCCAGAAACATTGTGTAAAGAGGATTTAGATAGAAAGATAGAAACATTTATTCACTGAAAATACGACACACCACATTTTACAGATAAGAAAGCACGCAACAAGTATAATTATGTACAACCCGTGCGGATAAAGAATGGGATCAGAAATGGCGGCGCATCTATTCACTTCTCGCTCGCACACATATTTGCGTCTATACTCGCACTCGTGGGGTGCGAGTATAGACGCAAATAGTGTGCGAGCGAGAAGTGAATAGATGCGCCGCCATTTCTGATCCCATTCTTTATCCGCACGGGTTGTAATATTTAAACAAAGAGAAAAAGAAACAAATACAAACTAAAACAGCAAACAAAACATTACAAATATAAAAGGAGACAAACAAAAAAAATTAAAAGAGAAGAATAAAAAAAGTAATAATACGGCTTCTCAAGCCGGGTCATAAGTATTTGTATACAGGTGTGTGTGTGCGTGTGTAAGGTATGTCGCGATAGTCAGTGAAAAGTAGCTCACTCAGCTTCGGCCATGGCTTTAGGTAGGAGTACCTTCAGGCCATGGCGCTGGTTTTATGTGAGCCCTAATGTGACGCACGGACGATATATGTGGTACATTTAAACAAAAATATAAACAAAGGGGCCTTGAAATTTTGTATAGATGTGACAGCAATTTCATGATGATCACAGTTTCTATGAAGCTATATATATATAGGCTTAAATCCTATCAAGTATTGTACCAAGGACACTAAACTTTAATAGAAGTGTTTTAGGCACTGGGTGTTCAAAGAACACTAAAATGTGTCATATAAAATGCACTACTGCACAGTAGCGTAGAATAGTAGGCGGAGCAAGCTATTTTATTAAATGTTTTTTCTTATACAGGGTGTTTCGGAAAAATAACAATCTAACTTAAAAGGAATCGTGGAACAGTGTATAGACGCGCCGTAGATATTTTGGTCCTTCGAGCCGGATCAAAATGTACACGGCCGGCAAATGAAAAACCTTGTAGAAGTGTAAATAGAAGCTAAATTCGAAAGAAATAAAATTATTCTACTGCAACAAGGCAAGACCAGAACATTCAAATTGTCTAAGTATGTTCCAAACATGGCATGGAATACCACCTCTCCCAGTTTTCAATGCATCAGCCCCACTCCTCATTCGGAATTTCATATTTTTTGATTGGCAGAAATCAGTATAAAATTTGAGTGCCACTGATCCTGAAAAGCTCTACTTCAATGCCCCTTTATTGGTCCATAGCATGATGAAGAGCAAAAGAGGGAAGCAAACTTACCGTGTTGATCTGGCAGATGTTAACAATAGGATGTCCCCTAGTTCTTTTAGTACTTCCTGAAACGTTCCCAGTAGGGCTAACATGCGCACCACGAGATAATTTTGTCTACACTCGTATTCGCTAGTTGCTTCTCGCTCACCAGACTGAGCGATGAGCGGGATAGAAGCATGCGCTCGCACGGACGAGAGTAGACAACATTTTGGCGCGGAGCGCATGTATGAAATTTGACAGCTAAAAACGAGATATTTGTCGTCGTAGACTAGCGAGCTGCATCCTTCTATCCCGCTCATCGCTCAGTCTGGTGAGCGAGAAGCAACTAGCGAATACGAGTGTAGAGTGCGAATACAAAATTATCTCGTGGTGCGCATGTTAGCCCTACAGGATGAGTTGCTTCCTTGAAGGCTGTTATGATTTCGTTAGACATAGAGAGCATTTGGAGGCTATTTACTAGGGATGACTTCAACTTATCAAAATATTTGTCCTCCATAATCATCAATATTTATTCAGTTAACGGCTCTAAGCTCCTCAAGATTCCGGTTCTTATTTCAGGGGCCAGGGTTAATATTAATCCTATCATAGTAGCGATGACTTGGATTCTATGATAGAGACCTCTGCCCTGCAGTGGGACAGTTTATAGGCTGATACTTTAGCACGAATAGAAGCATTTTTTGTTCGCTAAGTATCCTAGCTAATTTAGGTAACGAAAAAATTTCTTCATATTTTACATAAGTTTCAAATTTTCCAAAAGAAACACCCTGTATGAAATAGTGATTAGATGTAGATCTACACACGTCGGTGCTTTTTAAGTGTACTTATAATCTTAAGGAGTAATTGTTTTAATTAGATTTATTTAATTATGTTTTGGTTCCTAAGATCGGAATATAAGAATTTTTAGTGAAAAAATATGCAATGTGTGTACTTGGCTTGACTTATATAAAATTTCTTGTGATGAACTTTTATTGGTTGTAAAATTTTAATATAACTCCTAAAACGTCGAATACTTAATACTTTTGTATTCAATTCCCATACTGGTTTTGTCTGATTTTTTTATGTAAAAATTGGTTGACCATTTACTAGAGTGGCAACAGTTTTGTAATTTGCTCAAATATGTAGGTACATCGGCATCATATCAACTTAGCTATCGCACATAATCAACCGCTATTTATCTTTAGAAGCTGCTCAAACATATGTTATCCCTTTCGGAGTCAACTATATGACAGTGATAACAACATATTTAAGCACCTGTCAAAGGTAAGAAGTGGTTGAGTATTTGGCTGTATACTGTATACAATTTTGCGTAGTTTTAAAGCATTTTAATATATTAAGTAAATAACACACTTCAAATACTTTTTTCATCTCGTGTTCAGGCGGGACTCGAACCCACACCTTCCATAATCCGGGTGAATGTTCTACCAATTAGACTACTGGACTTGTTAATAAGCCGACGAAATTTGTAAGTGCTTGATTCGACATTGGTGTTAACTGGTGGTCAAATATTTGTAATAATATTTCCTCTGGATATTGTAAATATACCTACAATAATGATGAGACTATCGACAGCTCATGTCGAATCAAGCACTTACAAATTTCGTCGGCTTATTAACGCGTTCAGTGGTCTAATTGGTAGAAGATTCACCCGGATTGTGGAAGGTGTGGGTTTGAGTCCCGCCTGAACACGAGATGAAACTTTTAAGTGTGTTATAAATTGCAAAAGATTGCTGTAAAAAATATCAACTATTTTAATATATTGTTAGATGATGTCACGCTGGTAGTATTATGGAAAATTCTAGAACTAGCTTAGTAGATAATTTTACACATTACGTTTTAAGATATTTTCTTTATGAAGTCCCTTGTAATATTATCACGCCAGATTATTAGATTCTTTGAAGGATCAAGATTATTCTGTCCAATATTTACCCGTGATACCACACCGTCCCCATTTCCCTTAGGGTATCATAGGACGTAAATATTCGTACAGTAAAAAAACGAATGGTACCGTATGGTCGGGGAAATTAAGTAACCTCTTTAAACATTTTCCACCGTTTTACAAATCGCGATCTAAATTTATTACCGTACTAAAAAGCTCATGTCATCCCGTTCCAACACGCAATGTTAAAAGGGGTTGGCTTGACCTTTGTTCTGGGACTATCATTAAATCGCGATTTGTAAACTATAATACTGACAATATCGCGTTAGGTTATTTGAATCGGTACATTCCACTATGCAAAATGACTATTAATCAAATCAAAAATGTCTTTATTCAATTTAAGTCCATACAGAACATTTATGAATGTCAAATATTATATAATCTACCGCTGATTCGAAATGTCAATTTCTACCGAGAAGAATCAGCAAGAAACTCAGTAGTTACTCTTTTCAAATAATATGGTAATTACAATATTCATTCTTATACAAATTATGATTACAGTGACAGTATGATATACAATGCTTGTAATCAATATCGTTTAGATAAATCGTCAAAGAAAAAGTATGAAATAAATTATTTATTAGAGGACAGGCGAAGAGATCAACATGTCCAAGATTCCTTATCATTCAAATAATCATCTACTTTATAGTAGCCTTTCTGCATTAGGCAGTTTTTTACATGCAACTTAAACTTATGTACAGGTAAATCAATGATATTTTGAGGTAACTTATTAGACATTCTAATGCTCAATCCTACAAATGAAAATTGGGAAAAGTGGGAATTGTTCTCCCACTATCTCCATCAATGGAGATTGTAGGATGCTCCGATCCGAATCTGTATTTACTTTTTCAAATCGTCTAATTTTTTTTTCAAAAAGGTTCAGAAACAAATAATTGTGAGTAACCTAACGTTTTTATAGCAATTTTCAGTAGTTACAAGGTACTTCATGACATCATTTTATAGCGTAGTCGCAGCTAGATCGTTGAATATTATTAATTATTGTAAGTATGTCCATAATTGTTTATTCGCATAGGACATCCTCTTTTATGGTCCGTGCCGGCCAGAAAAAATGTTTGCTGTACATATTCTCTTGGATTTATCTCCCTGAGTATTTTTACTGTCCCACCAAAGCTATCCTTGGTATTATTTGAGTTCAAAAATCAACATCTTCATTACCAGTGAATTAACAAACATTTTTTTTTGTAATGTCAAATTTTGACAATTGAAGATTAGGGGGACAAGTCCTAACAGCTTAACATTTTTTTTGGTCGGCACGTTCATATTTGGACCAAAAATATAAAAAAGTACGAGGATCTCCTTTGGTGCATTTCACGAACGCACGTGGTGACTAAGATTTTTGTATTAAAATCATTCTGAAGGTAAACATCGTATTTCTAGACTCAAATCGATTGGTATTCGTGACATTTCACAATTGTTTATATTTCGAAATACATGATTGTTAAAATTATTCCATAAATCAGACAGTATTTTTTTTTTTATTATAATATAATCCGTAAAATATAGCTATATTAGAATGACATCACTTGATCTTTATTTCAATAGGCAACATTTTTATCATTTTAAGGAAACGGTTAGGGCACACTAGCGACGCCAATTATTTGAAATTTATAGCTATTAAACCAAATATATTTTAAACAATTTTGGCTTTAGTCTCTCGGGGAACAATTATTCTATTAATTTAATAACCATGCTCACTGTTGGGTTTGTTTTTTGTACTCGAAAAATTGATTCACGCCGTAAGTGGCCGCTTATGGTGGTAATCCAAAATTCGAGTGCAAAAGCAGACCAAGTAGTTAACTATCAGAATCAAATAAATAGTAAAGATGTGCCGAGAGGCTGGTGCCCCGAAGATGTTTAAATAGATCTGTTTTAGTAACTAACAATCAAAATCAATTGTCGTCGCTAGTGGGGTATACCCATCACCTTAACCAAGTTTCATTAAATAGTTTTTTATTTCTATAGACTCAATGATCATTTTTCTGTAACACCAATAGCTGTCATTATAATCAACATTTTACGGACTTTTATTGTACGTAAATATAAAGGAATATTTTCATAATACACTTATAGAATGGCACATTAATACGAATTTTATACATTTTAATTTTCGTGACTGAATCGCAGCGATGCTTAGGTATTTGTTGGTGAACAACGAAATGTTTACCATCACTTTTAAAATGTCATGTTATTATGCCCACATAGCAGTTATGAAATGTTACAGAACATTGGATAACTCTTCCTAACAAATTGATTTGGAAATTAACATGTTATAAAAATGTTACACGCAGTTATCGTGTAACACAATGTTTTATAAACACCTGAAAATATATCTGAAAAATGTTTGAAATGAATCACTTTGAAATATATTTCCATAGACATTGTATTGAATAAGTAAAAGCTACATAATTGTTTTAGTTAATGCATTTCTGTGGCGTCATTTTGTACATTAATTTTGTTTCGGAGAGTGGCAATAAACTTAAAGACTGAAGTTTGTATATTATTTCAATTCCTCTACAAGGGATCGATCGATGGTAGAAATGTAAATCGACGTCGAATTCACGCCATGAAAGAGTTCCTGCGGCAAACACGAATATAACATTTTAGATTTTTTTTATGTGATAGGTGGCGCACAAGCAAATGTAGGTATTACCTGATGGTAAGCGATTGCCGCCGCCCATAGACACCCACGACACCAGTGGAGTCACAAGTGCGCTGCCGACCTTTAAACTTCCCTGTGCCCCGGATTGTGCCGCCAGTACCCTCACGCAGCGAAACACAACACAGTGCTGCTTCACGCCGGTTTTTTGTGAGGCCGTGGTGTCACTCCGGTGGAGCCGGCCCGTTCATGCCGAAGCGTGACTCTCCCACGGTCATTCCTTGTGTTTATGAATATAAAACTCAAATTTGAATGTTGATGGCGACTGAAGCGCGCTTTCCACAGGACTTCTACCCAACCTATCGATCAACGTCGACCGATGGAATCCATCGATTAGCTAGTCGAACGGTATCCATCGATCAATTAAAGCTTGCAGACCAGGACCCCAATTCTCGTGCTCGTGACATTTATTATCATACGACATATATCACTAAAACATAGTTTTTTGTATGGTTTTCAGGTTATATCCGCCATGTTTTCAAAATGTCACGAGCCCGAGAATTGGGGCCTTGGAGCCCAATTCTGGGGCCCAATTCTTTGACATCGCGAGAATAAGCAAAAACGTTTTCATACGATATCCGCCATGTTTTGTATATATGTCGTATGATGATAAATGTCACGAGCCCGAGAATTGGCTCCTCCAGGTGGATATCCGCCTATGTTTTCAAAATATCAACGAGCTACGAGAATTGGGTTCGTGACATTTATAACTAAACAAAAGCAGGAAACAGCAAGGTAAAAGCAGCGCATTTGTGACATCACTGGTGTTGCAGGCGTCCATGGGGCGGCAGTAATCGCTTAATACATCAGGTATCCTCTGCTCGTCTGCCACCTCTCAAATATTTTTTTTTTTAAAAAAAGGTTTAAGAAACAAATAATTGTAAGTAACCTAACGTTTTTATAGCAATTTTCAGTAGTTACAAGGTACTTCATGACATCATTTTATAGCGTAGTCGCAGCTAGATCGTTGAATATTATTAATTATTGTAAGTATGTCCATAATTGTTTATTCGCATAGGACATCCTCTTTTATGGTCCGTGCCGGCCAGAAAAAATGTTTGCTGTACATATTCTGTAGGATTTATCCCCCTGAGTATTTTTACTGTCCCACCAAAGCTATCCTTGGTATTATTTGAGTTCAAAAATCAACATCTTCATTACATTTCCAGTGAAGTAACAAACAATTTTTTTTTTGTAATGCCAAATCTTGACAATCGAAGATCATGGGGACAAGTCCTAACAGCTAAACATTTTTTTTGGTCGGCACATTCATATTTGGACCAAAAATATAAAAAAGTCCGAGGATCTCCTTTGGTGCATTTCACGAACGCACGTGGTGACTAAGATTTTTGTATTAGAATCATTCTGAAGGTAAACATCGTATTTCTAGACTCAAATCGATTGGTATTCGTGACATTTCACAATTGTTTATATTTCGAAATACATGATTGTTAAAATTATTCCATAAATCAGACAGTATTTTTTTTTATTATAATATAATCCGTAAAATATAGCTATATTAGAATGACATCACTTGATCTTTATTTCAATAGGCAACATTTTTATCATTTTAAGGAAACGGGTAGGGCACACTAGCGACGCCAATTATTTGAAATTTATAGCTATTAAACCAAATATATTTTAAACAATTTTGGCTTTAGTCTCTCGGGGAACAATTATTCTATTAATTTAATAACCATGCTCACTGTTGGGTTTTTTTGTACTCGAAAAATTTATTCACGCCGTACATAAGTGGCCGCTTATGGTGGTAATCCGAAATTCGAGTGCAAAAGCAGACCAAGTAGTTAACTATCAGAATCAAATAAATAGTAAAGGTGTGTCGAGAGGCTGGTGCCCCGAAGTTGTTTAAAATAGACCTGTTTTAGTAACTAACAATTAAAATCAATTGCCGTCGCTAGTGGGGTATACCCATTCACCTTAACCAAGTTTCATTCAATAGTTTTTTATTTCTATAGACTCAATGATCATTTTTCTGTAACACCAATGGCTGTCATTATAATCAACATTTTACGGACTATGCTTTATTGTACGTAAATATAAAGAAATATTATCATAATACACTTTGAGAATGGCACATTAATACGAATTTTATACATTTTAGTTTTCGTGACTGAACCGCAGAGACTTAGGTATTTGTTGGTGAACAACGAAATGTTTACCATCTCTTTTAAAATGTCATGTTATTATGCCCACATAGCAGTTATGAAATGTTACAGAACATTGGATAACTCTTCCTAACAAATTGATTTGGAAATTCACATGTTATAAAAATGTTACACGCAGTTATCGTGTAACACAATGTTTTATAAACACCTGAAAATATATCTGAAAAATGTTTGAAATGAATCACTTTTAAATATATTTCCATAGACATTGTATTAAATAAGTAAAAGCTACATACCTAATTGTTTTAGTTTATGCATTTCTGTGGCGTCATTTTGTACATTAATTTTGTTTCGGAGAGTGGCAATAAACTTAAAGACTGAAGTTTGTATATTATTTCAATTCCTCTACAAGGGATCGATCGATGGTAGAAATGATAAATCGACGTCGAGTACACGCAACGAAGGAAGATCTGCGGCAAAACATGAATATAACATTTTAGATTTTTTTTTATGTGATAGGTGGCGCACAAGCAAATGGATCACCTGATGGTAAGCGATTGCCACCGCCCATAGACACCCGCGACATCAGTGGAGTCACAAGTGCGCTGCCGACCTTTAAACTTCCCATTGCCCCGGATTGGGCCGCCGGTACCCTCACTCACGCAGCGAAACACAAAACAGTGCTGCTTCACGCCGGTATTTTGTGAGGCCGTGGTGTCACTCCGGTCGAGCCGGCCCGTTCATGCCGAAGCGTGACTCTCCCACGGTCATTCCTTGTGTCTATGAACATAAAGCTCAAATTTTAACCGTGGGAGAGCCACGCTTCGGCATGAATGGGCCGGCTCGACCGGAGTGATACCACGGCCTCACAGAAAACCGGCGTGAAGCAGCATTGTGCTGTGTTTCGCTGCGTGAGTGAGGGTACCGGAGGCCCAATCCGGGGGAAAGAAGGGTTTAAAGGTTGGCAGCGCACTTGTGACTCCACTGGTGTCGCGAGTGTCCATAGGCGGCGGCAATTGCTTATCATCAGGTGATCCGTCTGCTCGTCTGCCACCTATCAAAAAAAAAAAAAAAAAAACCATCGATCAATTAAAGCTTGCAGACCAGGACCCCAATTTTCGGGCTCGTGACATTTATTATCATACGAGATATATCACTAAAACATATTTTTTTTGTATGGTTTATAGGTGATATCCGCAATGTTTTTCATATCGAAAATCCTGAGAATTAGGCTCCAGATCTAGACGGTATTGGAAGTATTAATAGCAAATGTGCTGTGACTGCCTCAGCGGCGCAGTAGTTAGTGGGTCCCATTTTAAAGCAACGGCTGCGCAAGAGGTCCCGGGTTCAATCCCTGGGTCGGGCCAAAGATGTGTACCCAAGTTATATGTGACATATATCACATTCGACATCGCGAGAATAAGCAAAAACGTTTTCATACGATATCCGCCGTGTTTTCAAAATATCACGAGCACGAGAATTGGGCTCGTGACATTTATCACTAAAAATATCACAAGCACGAGAATTGGGCTCCACGAGCCCAATTCTCGGGCTCGTGACATTTTGAAAACATGGCGGATATAACCTGAAAACCATACAAAAAACTATGTTTTAGTGATATATCATCCTCCTGCCCTGTGCCCAGGTTATCTAGGGTCGGTCCCTGTCATTCGTCATCGAATCAACCACCCCACCATGTTTTAGTGATATAAGTCGTACGATAATAAATGTCACGAGCCCAGTCGATCGACGTTGACGGATGCCTTCGATCGACGATCGATCTTTCTATGGGAAAATGACTGTAGGAACTTGAAATAAAACGAAATCTTAATTTCAAAAATATAATATCACAATGACATTGGTTTTGAGATCGACCAACACGTCGAGCTTACATCTTAGCCGTAACATAGTATACGTACAGAAAAGTAGGCCACCTCAAGATTCGACACAACACCAACGTTGATCTTTAACATTTTAATATGATAGGACAGACGAGCAGACGGATCACCTGATGGTAAGCAATTGGCGCCGCCCATTGACCGGACACCCGCATGGCCGCATCACCAGTGGAGTCACAAGTGCTCTGCCAATTTTAAATCCCCTTTTTATTTGGTACCCTTACTCGGCGAAATACAGCACAGACGCTGCTTCACGCTAGTTTTCTGTAAGGCCGTGGTATCACTTGGGTCAAGCCAGCACGAATTCATGTCCCTCTATTATCAACGGACCACTCAATCCATCCACCTAGGTGGTTGGTTAGGAATTTTATTCCGGTCAAACCACCTACTGGCCACGTGGGTGTTCAGTTAGGAATATTATATAAAACCAACCATCTTTTTAGGGTTCCGTAGCCAAATGGCAAAAAACGGAACCCTTATAGATTCGTCATGTCTGTCCGTCCGTCCGTATGTCACAGCCACTTTTCTCCTAAACTATAAGAAATATACTATTGAAACTTGGTAAATAGATGTATTTTGTTAACTGCATTACGATTTTTACACAAAAATTGGAAAAACTGAAACTCAACATTTTTTTTCATCAAACTTATACTTATATGGATAGGTCTTTAAAAATGATGTGGAGGTTTTTAACATCATTTTTTTCTAAACACAATACTTTGCGCAAGAGACGCTCCCAAAGTGGTAAATTGTGTGTGTGTCAAATTTACCCAAAAGCAGGCCACTCTAGTTTAAAAGAACAACTATGTTGTAGTCATCGAGGAAAAGATACAAATTCGTCAAATTACTTTGTCACTTCGTCAAGTCCTGCATAGACGAAAGTGGTCTACTTTTCTGTATGTACACGGTGACCTTATCACTAATAAAGATTTATAAAAATCAACTTTAAACTTTCAAGTATTAACTGTATGTCTGTACTCTCGTTTTAACATATAAATAGAGTATTTTAAGGTAATAATAATACTGCAAATCATTGATAACTGCGTCTGGGCGGCTACTGCGAAAACTATACTCGTGGCAGTCTGCTATGAGTAAACAATGACTTTTCTTTACACCTACGGACTATTTTTAACAACTGTCATATATCATTAATTATCAATGAATGAAAAACGACACCGTCTGTCGTTTTTCATTTTTGTCGGAGGAGTGGCGTTGAGTATAGTTAATTAATATTTTCCCACTGAATACAGGGTGTATCTGTAGACAGTTAGATCCCTTCAAGGCGAAGGGTAGGGCACGCTGGCGACGCCAATTGTAATATTGTTCGCAACTAAACCTGATATCTTTTCAACAATTTCGAAGTTGCAGCCTCTCGGAAAATTCTTATACTATTCATTTACTGGCTACTCACCCAAAAATAACTCACCCAAGAATTTCAAGATTGTTTTGCTGGTCACTGTTGTAACTTAACCTAACCAATATTTTTTTGTTTTGTTAAGTTTAGAATGTATTATTATAACAAAAATATTGGTTAGGTTAGGTTGGTACAGTGACCAGCAAAAAAAATGACAAAATTTCTTGGGTGAGTTTTTTGGGTGAGTAGCCACCTAAGCTTTATTTAATACTTAAATTTAACTTTTGTGTCTGCCTTTGTACTCGAAATTGAATCAAAAACGGCCACTTATGGCGTTAATTTAAATTTCAAGTCCAAAATCAGATCAAAAAGTAGTGCACAATTATCAAAGAAATAGTATAAATGTTTGCTTAGAGACTTCCGCACCGAAATTGTTTAAAATAGATCCGGTTTAGTAGCTAACAGTCTAAATCTAATTTAAACTGTTCGTTAACGCCATGTTTTACCTACCATTCTCAAAAACATTTGTTCTATGACTTTTGGAAATTCGCATAAAAAAACAACTTATCAACGTTTTGGTATTTTTTTATTGGGGAGTTGAGACTCATTTCGAAAAGTCGTAAAACACATGTTCAGAATGGTTGGTAGAAAACGTGGTTAAAGGGATGTAAATGTTCACAGATACACCCTGTATCGTTTTACGCAGTAGACCGCCTATGTTACATACCCCTTATTACAAATTCGCGACTAAGCATCTCTGAGTTAAAAATAACAGAATGTAATCATGATTAAATCTGTCAATCTTTGCTCACAAGTCCCTTGATAAGATGATTTTGTGATATGGCTTCAGGCGACAGCGCGCGAAACTAGCGCCGCCACTTGATTATTATATTGTTTGACACTTTTCAGAGACACTTTAAAAATGTACTTCAATGAATACTTAAGGGAAAGTATTTTTTTTATGTAATAGGTGGCTGACTATTTTTTTTATGCTAGAGGCGACAAACGAGCAAGCGAGTCACCTGATGGAAAGCAATCATCGCCGCCCATTAACATCCGCGAAATCAGAGAGATCGCTAATGCGTTGCCGGCCTTTATAAAAAGGAGTACGCTCTTCTCTTGAAGGTCCCTAAGTCGTAGCCGTCGGGAAATACTCCCATAGGTAAACTGTTCCACAGAACTGAGGTAGGTGGTAGAAAGTTCCGCGAAAAACGCACAGTATTAAGACCGCCATCCATCGAGATGATGAGGATGGAATGACAATCGCTTGAACGCGGTTCGATGTAAGAATTCAGCTGCAGGAAGTAGATCAAACAGTTCCCCAGAGCACTCCCCATGATAGATGTGGTATGGAATGCTGAGGGAGGCTATATCCCGCCGCAGTGCTAGAGGATCAAGTCGACTAGAGAGAGTTAAGTCACCGACAATTCGAGTAGCCCTACGTTGTACGCGAATCAGACTAGCAGACGGATCACCTGATGGTAAGCGATTGCCGCCGCCCACTGACACCCGCGACACGAGTGGAGTCACAAGTGTACTGCCAACCTTTTACCCCGCATTAAACCTCCGGATTGGATTAACGAACATTCGCGACCCACTTATTGAATAATTTCTTCCTACAAGTAAAAATAATTGCTAAAAGTGGCCGTTTTAGATAGTTAAGAAAATTATTGATACTTTTAGGAAGTAATTATTACATAAGTTCAACTCAATTACTTTTAATATACTTAAGTAGTAGGTACTTTCCTAAAAGCATTAATTGGAGTACTATTTAAAAAACATTTCTGTTCGCCACAATCAATATAAATAACACTTGGCGGCGCTAGTGTCTTCGCGGTGTCACCTTAAGGCGACGGGTAGCCCTAACTAGCGACACCAATCGATTTAAATTGTTAGCTACTAAACCGGATCTATATTAAACTATTTCGGAAGCGGGAGTCTCTAAGCAAACAATTATACTATTTATTTAATAATTGTGCACTACTTTTTTGATCTGTTTTTGCATTTGGAAATTGGATTAACGCCTAAGTGGCCGTTTTTTGGTGGTGATTCAAATTTCGAGTACAAAAGCAGACCCAAAAGTTAAGTATAAGTATTAAATAAATAGTACTATTAGTAAATAAATAAATATTTCACAACATCACATACATTGATCTAACTCCGAGATAGGTAGCTCAAGCACCTGTGTTACGGATATCAGAATCAACAGTGGGATTACAAATATATACATATAATACTTTTCTTTTGTAAATACATACTTATAATATAGAAAACACCCAGACCAATACAAACAAACATGTTCATGCACACAAATGTTTGTACTGTGCGGGGATCGAACCCGCAACCCTTGGACCAAAGGCAGCGGTCACTACCTACTGTTCCAAACGGGTCGTCAAAAATAAGTGTGTTCCTAGAGACTGCAGATTCGAAATTATTAAAAAGAGGTTTAGTTGCTAACAATTTAAATCAATTGTCGTCGCTAGTGTGCCCTACCCATCACCTTAACGATTTAACCTCATAATTACAACCTGTAAGGCCTCCCCATACCTATTCCGATCAATTTCTCCTTTCGAAGCCTGCCCCGTCCTCTTACCCACCTCAGTTGTATTCTTAAACGATCCAGCTACGAAAGGGTCTTGAAATAGACCTTCTTTATAAGACCCAAAGTTGTCCCTAAGGCCCTCTTTAATAGAAAGCGGGTCATTTAAAGACCCTTGCATATGGTCCTTTATATGACCCTAGAGGATCCAGATTTGACTCCTTCGAAGTTGAATCTTTAAGGGTTGGGTCCCTATATGACCGTAACAGATTTGGGTCTTTAAATTCCGGTATGGGATATGACCCCATATTTGACTCAAAATTTTTTACACATTCATTCGCATTTCCTGTGTCAAGTTTATTGTAATTTTCAGGAATAATATTGTTTGTAAATCCTATAGGAAATGGTTTCACACTGTAAGGGTTTGTACGTAGAATGAGGGGGTCTGCGTGTGGTTGGTAGGTTCCCAATGTCGCGTGTGGGGGGGTCGTTGAGGGCAGAGGGGGGGCGTCTGTCTGTGGACAGGGAGGCGAGGATGTGCTGGAAAATCAAAGAAGATAATCATTTTTATAGCAAATTCTACCATTGGCTCGGCGGTGAGGGAAAATTGCACATCTCGGATAGTTTTAGACCGTGGGAGAGCCACGCTTCGGCATGAATGGGCCGGCTCGACTGGAGTGATACCACGCCCTCACAGAAAACCGGCGTGAAGCAGCACGGTGCTGAGTTTCGCTGGGTGAGTGAGGGTACCGGAGGCCCAATCCGGGGGAAAGGGGACGTTTAAAGGTTGGCAGCGCACTTGTGACTCCACTCTTGTCGCGGGTGTCTATGGGCGGCGGCAATTGCTTACCATCAGGCGATACGTCTGCTCGTCTGCCACCTATCACTCGCGCAACGAAACACAGCACAGTTCTGCTTCACGCCGGTTCTCTGCGAGGCCGTGGTATCACTCCGGTCGAACCGGCCCATTCATGCCGAAGCGTGACTCTCCCACAGTCAAAAACTATTCGAGACGTGCAATTTTCCTCACGATGTTTTCCCTACCGCCGAGCTAATGGTAGAATTTGGTTTGGGAGCTTTTTTTTTTGTATGTGATAAGTGGCAGACGAGCAGACGGTTCACCGGTAAGCGATTGCCTGCCGCCCATGGTCACCCGCAGCACCAGTGGAGTCACAAGTGCGCTGCCAACCTTTAAACCCCCTTTCCCCCGGATTGGGCCTCCGGTGATGATGATGATGATGACGTGACATGTTCTCACCTGCTCCTGTGCAGAGCGTATCCTGGCCTCGTGGATGAGGTCTCTAAGCATGGTGGCGTGTTTGGACACCGCCTCGACTAGCTGCTGGGACGACAGCCAGCTCATACCGCTGGAGGGGAAGTCTTCATCACCTAGATAGATAGATACCCTGTGTTACACTAAAAAGTTACAACATATTTTGTAATGGTCATATGAATCACAAATCATAAATAATTTATGCAAATATGGGTAATACAAATCGGGTGGTTGGATTACAATCGATTATGGTTTTTGACATATTTTACCTTACGGTGTGCAAATTACAAATTAGGTACATAAGAGAAAGATGACACTTAAAAGAAAAAAAAACACAATTCATACATGCAGCATTAATATTAAATTATATTATATTTAAATCTCAGGAGGATACAATTATTGAAATTTAGATTAGTTATCAAAATATATAATAACAGCCAAATACATATCAATTTTTTTTTTAATAATTCTCACAACATCTCATACGTTGACCTGATTCCGTACTAAGTAGCTTAAGCACTTGTGTTACAGATATCAGACAACAGAGGAACACAAATATATATTTAAATACATATATTGCACCAAGACACCGAACAAACACAAGTGTTCATCGCACGAATTTGTCCAGGGTGGGGATCGAACCCACGATCTTTGGCGTAAGAGGAAGGGTCACTACCAATTGCGACAAATTAAAAATTATTATTAAAGTATTCAGTGATGTCATAATACATAATGTGTATCTGTGGACATTTACATCCCTTTAACCACGTGTTCTACCAACCATTCCGAACGACATTTTTTCAACGACTTTTCGAAATTCATCGAAAAATTTTTCGACTCCCCATACAAAATTACCAAGTCACGTGACCGACTTTGAATGAAAAGTTGGAATTTATTCATGCGAATTTCCAAAATAGTGATAGAACAAATGTTGTTCATAATGGTCAGTAGAACACGTGGTTAACGGGATGTAAATCTTCACAGATACACCCTGTATGCTTTGAACAATAAAATATTTTTAAGTCACGTTATGAACACATATATACTGTCACATACAACTATGCTAAAGCTTAAAAAAACATTTATTTCAGGCAAATTGCACCCATTATAGCATAATCATAAAGAAGAAATACCGAATGACATTTTAAATTCTTATCATTTAGAATCAAAATTTGAAATTTGCTGCCCAAAAATGAAAGAAACATTTTCTACGAAAAAAAACCGCCTTCAAAAACCATGATACTATCTATATATTAGCCTATAATCTGTCCCACTGCAGGGCAAAGGCCTCTATCATAGAAATCAAGTCATCGCTACTATGATGGGATTAGGCTTAATCACCACGCTTAATGCGGATTGGTGATCACAAACCCGAGCTATGTTCCAAAAATTCGAAACATACTTTTCGTTCAATCCGGGAATTGAACACAGCACCCCGAGATCATGGCCCGGTACTTTAACCACTAGACCAACAGGGCGTCTATCTAGATAGTCCCTATCTAGTCTTATACTTATCTTGTAATACACTCAATTATTCAACTGATCCATTTGAGTCGAATGATACATTCGGAGCGACGATTCTTTCTCATTGGGCGCCGACTTCGGTAAAACCTTTTCTCGAGTGTACTGTTATAAAATGTTATTTGAGGTGTATAAAGTGTTAAAAATATTATTTTACATTTTTTAGGTCGTGGTTTTTGAAGGCGGTTTTATTTCGTAGTATTTTTTTTGGTATTCACCTTGGTGTGAAGGCAGGTGTATCTCGGAGGAGTGAGGCACGGCAGCAGCTCCGTTCAGGAACTCGGATCCCGTCACGCTCTCCAGCGACCACGACGCGCAAGACTCCTGAGGGAATCGAGTGAATGGGCCGGCTAAACTGGAGTAATATCACGGCCTCACAGAAAACCAGTGCGAAGCAGCATTGTGCTGTGGTTCGGTGCGTGAGTGAGGGTACCAGAAGCCCAATCTGGGGGCAAGGTGGGTTTAAAGGTTGGCAGCGCACTTTTGATTCCATTGGTGTCGCGGGTGTCCATGGGCCTATATGATAGGTGGCAGACGAAAAGATAAATCACCTGATGATAAGCGATTGCCGCCGCCCATGGACACCAAAAGTGGCTGCTTTTGGCGTGAATCAACTATTCGCGTGCAAAAACTGACCCAACATTTGTGCTTGGTTATTTAATAAATAGTATAAGTGTTTGCCGAGACATTGTAACCGCGAAATTTTTTTAAATAGATCTTTATTTATTTAATTTAAGACAATAGGTGACAATACACAACAGGTGACAATCGATAAAAATTCAAACTTAAGAACAATATACTTAGAGCTAGATTGAAACCTAAGAACGTGTACACACAGCAATACATCGCCTACAGAAATAAATGATTTAGTAGTTCAAGCGTTTATCAATTCATCATCATCATCAGCCCATTTAAGTCCCCACTGCTGGGGCACGGGCCTCCCTCAATCACATGAGGGGTAATTGCCATACTCGCCACGCTTGGCAGACGGGTTGGCGAGGGTTTTGATATAAATGCAGAGTTTTCCTTCTCTGGGTGCTGATGATCATGCCATCAGCTTTACCTTAGTCGCCTTTTACGACACCTCGGTAAGAGTGAGGGTGGCCTATTCTACTCTCCCGGGGATCACACGGCCCAATCAATTAGCAGTACTACAAAAATGATCCAAACGAATTAAATTTATAGCTACCAAAGATCTGCTTTGGTATAAATTTAAGTGTGCCCTACCCGTCACCTGAATTAGTTAGACGCGCGTACCTCGCAAGTGCCGTGCGGCGCAGGCAGCTCGGCGTCCCTCAGCAGCTGGTCGGCGACGCCGAGCAGCGCCGCGGGCTGCAACGACCCGCCCGAGAAGTCCCCGCCTACATGAGACCCTAGTTGAATACTAGTCGTTGAAAGATTCTCATCAAAAAAATCAAAAATAAAAAACCGGCCAAGTGCGAGTCTGACTCGCGCACCGAGGGTTCCGCCGGTATCTTTTGATCGCGTTAACTTAGAAGTTTGATTTTTTCACAGCTTAAAGGGACAGTAGACCTAGGTATTTGGTATAAATTTCAATTTGATATCTTTATTCGTTCGTGAGAAATAAGGTAGTAAATTTCATTTTATTAAAATATTTTTATTATATTATAAAACTAAAAAATATGATTTTCGCAATTTTTCCTATATTTGCATTATATGACAATGCTTCATGCCAAATTTCAAGATTCTGAGTTTACGGGAAGTACCCTGTAGGTTTTGATTCCTTTGCGAGTGTCGAAAATTTGATGAAAATATCGATATAATCGGCTGTATCTTTTGATTGGCTTGGCTTAAAAGTTTGATTTTTTCACAGCTTCAACGGACAGTAGACCTGAGTAATTGATATAAATTTCAGCTTCATACCTCCACGCGTTCCTGAGAAAAAGGGTCTTGACAGACGGACGGACGGACGGACAACAAAGTGATCCTATAAGGGTTCCGTTTTTACCTTTTGAGGTACGGAACCCTAAAAATCAAAATAATTTTATTGTTAACTACAGGTAGTTGTTACATTGTGTGGGCCTCTTCTTTTAAGTTTGGCAAACCTGTATTAGAAGAGACCCCTCTCTTTAGTATACATTAATAAAACTGTAGTTGGGTACAAAGAAGAACTTATAATAAATTGAATTATGTTCTAATCCATTTATGATAATAAGAAAAAGTTAAATAGAATTTGATAAATTAAATGTTATGATTATTAATTAAAAAATAAATAAATGTGAATATTAAATTATTGTAATTACGTATAAGATACACTTCCATATTAACAAAAATACATGATTTTAATAATATAACCTATTTATAATATGTATCTATTTGTAAAATGTTGCATAGAATTTGATAAATTAAATGTTATGATTATTAATTAAAAAATAAAAAAATGTGACTATTAAATTATTGTGATTACGTATAAGATACACTTACATATTAACAAAAATACATGATTTTAATAATATAACCTATTTATAATATGTAGAATAGAATATAATTCTCATTTCAGCGTGTTATTTCCAGTTACCTCTCAAATAGATGGCGCTATGTGTCGATTACATCGCGCAATCGTTTCGTGTTTTCAGATTACCTATAAGCGTTGCCGCTGTCTGTAGAAATGCCAAAAAATGAGACACTAAAAAGCTTGAAAAAAAAAGTCTGCGAAAAAAACCGCCTTCAAAAATCACGAACTAAAGTGTTAAATAATATTTTTAACACTTTTTTTTTCACTTCAAATAACATTTTATAACAGTAAACTCGAGAAAAGGTTTTACCGAAGTCGGCGCCTAATCCCTGTTGAGTAATTTGAATGTTGTATTAAATTACAAGATAATATTGGGCGCCGACTTCGGTAAAACCTTTTCTCGAGTGTACTGTCATAAAATTAAATTTAAAAAACCCCCGACACAACTAAAGCTCCTTCATTTGATACCTATATTGAGGCAGTTGGAACAACAAATAGGTTATTCGTCATTTTATGACGGCGGCCATCTTGGATTTGAAATTTTTCACAATTAATATATTCTTCTACTCAAGCCCTTTTATATGATACCCATATTGTGGGAGTTGTGTTAAAACATAAAATCCAAATCTTTGTGACGGCGGCCATCTTGGATCGATTTTTATTCAACATAGCTAAGAACACTCCCTCCTTATTCATCTTTCAAACAAAAAAAAAACAAAATTTGATTTTGTTTTTTTTCATTTGTTCGGAAGCTACGATGCCATAGACTGACACACAGATACACACACACACAGACACGTCAAACTTATAACACCCCGTCGTTTTTGCGTCGGGGGTTAAAAATGTTATTGAAGTGTATAAAGTGTTAGTAATATTATTTTACACTTTTTAGTTCGTGGTTTTTGAAGGCGGTTTTATTTCGCAGACATTTTTTTTTATATAAATAAATAAGCGACAGCTTTAGACGTAGCTGGGAATGAGAAGTCAGTATAATTAGATATCATCGGTTGTTTCATACGTTGGGACACATCCGCAGCAGGCCAGCCCCGGTCGTACTCCCACAGCGCGCTGCACTCCACCTGCGCGGGGGTGAAGGCCTCCTCGCCGCCCCACTCCTGGAATAGAGGAGAAACCCGCATGTGACGAGCCGGCAACGCTTCTCATTCATCCAGAATTGAACGCCCACCTCTCAATCACCTGAATACCAGATCTGCTTCGGCATCACAGATAATGCAGTAGCAGCAAATGCTGAGGTCGGGACCTGATTGACCACACACAATCACACCTCCTTTATATCTGCTACTTTTTTTAATGTGATATGTGGCAGACACGGATCACCTGATGGTAAGCAATTGCCGCCGCCCATGGACACCCGCGACACCAGTGGAGTCACGAGTGCGCTGCCAACTTTTCCCTGTTATTGGGGCTCCGGTACCCTCACTCACGCAGCGCACAGTGCTGCTTTACGCCGGTTTTCTGTGAGGCCGTGGTATCAACGTGGCAAGGAAATCTACTACTGATGCGGGAGTTGCACTCATCAAGCACATTTTTGATGCATGGCAAAATAAGCAAGATGCTGTAGGTATATTTTGTGACCTATCCAAAGCATTCGACTGCGTTAATCACCAAACATTATTAATGAAGCTACAGCATTACGGCCTCACAGATAGCTCTCTGAGCTTAGTACGGTCATACCTAAGTGATAGAATTCAAAAAGTCAATGTTAATGGAACTAACACTCCTGGCGCCCTTTTACAGATGGGAGTGCCCCAGGGCTCGATATTGGGGCCCTTACTGTTTATTATATATGTAAATGACCTACCTTACTTTACTAAAAACTTGTGTGACATAGTATTATTTGCAGATGATACTTCTTTAATTTTTAAAACTAATAGACATAAAGATAACTTTGACGATGTAAATAATGCTCTCACTCAAGTGCTACATTGGTTTACTGTAAATAATTTACTTCTCAATGCTAAAAAAACTAAATGTGTCAAATTTACATTGCCCAACGTAAGACAGGTCAGCACTAGGATTAATATGAATAGTCAAAATGTTGAAGTAATTAATTCTACAGTCTTTCTAGGCGTCACGTTAGACTCAAAATTACAGTGGGGTTCTCATATTGCAGCCCTGGCAGGGAGACTTAGTTCGGCTGCATATGCAGTCAAAAAAATAAGACATCTGACCGATATTGAAGCAGCCAGACTTGTGTATTTCAGTTATTTCCATAGCGTTATGTCTTATGGTCTGCTGTTATGGGGCTCTGCGGCTGATATTCAAGCTATTTTTGTGCTACAGAAACGAGCTGTTAGGGCCATATACGGACTTAGGCCACGAGACTCGCTTAGAAACTTGTTCAAAGAAATTAACATTTTAACATTAGCATCACAGTACATCTTTGACTGTATTATGTATGTTTATAAAAATTTAGAAACCTTCCCTCGAAAATCCGCAACCATAACCTAAATACTAGAAATAAACACAAGCTTGCTGTTCCACATCTCAGACTTCATAAGATTGGTAATTCATTCGTAGGAATGAGTATTAAAATATTTAATAAGTTACCACAAAAGCTTGTTGATTTACCAATGCCTAAATTTAAAACACATGTTAAAAATTATTTAATGGCAAAAGCCTATTATACAGTTAATGATTACTTAAATGACAAGAATTTGTGGAAATGATAAACTGTTCGCCTACACCCATGATACTGTACTTAAAAAATTTGGTGATTAAAAAGAGTAACTGGCGAGTTTCTTGCCGGATCTTCTCGTCAGAATCAACTTTCCGATTCCGGTGGTAGAATCACATTATATTTATTAATATCTTAGTATATTTTTTGTATCGACATATATGTTTAATTACATGTATAAAATACATAGCTATAATTTATATTTTTTTCATGTATGACGATTTGTAAGAGCTGTATATAAGCCTATGCAAATAAAGAACTTTTGAATTTTGAAAATTTTGAATTTTGAATAAAACCGGCTAGACGTTATATTTTTAATTGAGAATTTTCGCTATCGGCACATGTTTACCTATATTTTAATAAATAAATAAATATTTCACAACATCACATACATTGATCTGACTCCGAGATAGGTAGCTCAAGCACCTGTGTTACGGATATCAGAATCAACAGTGGGATTACAAATATATACATATAATACTTTTCTTTTGTAAATACATATTTATAATACAAAGAAACACCCAGACCAATACAAACAGACATGTTCATGCACACAAATGTTTGTACTGTGCGGGGATCAAACCCGCAACCCTTGGACCAAAGGCAGCGTTCACTACCACTGTTCCAAACGGTTCGTCAATAAAATATTTATATTTTGTAAAATCTCCAGCTTAGTCAAATACCCTTTTAACGGTGTAGATTGTCTTCTAGGTCCACCCACAGCTAACACAAACCATATGTCCTTGGGAGCAATAGCCTTTACATCTTTTAGTCCAATATGGTGTTCCATTGTTAAATAAAAGTTTCTTATAATTATTACCTGTCCCACATTCTGCCAAGCGTGTTCCGCGCGCGCCCAAACGCCGTCTCCTTGCGGCCACGCCTCCAACCTCCACGGGCGCTCGGGCTGCACCGCTTCCGCGCCCTCTAGCGGCGATGCCTTGTCACCGTCCGGCCAGTTTGCGCTTTCCGGATCGGGGGGTGTTGTTGGTGGGATTTTATCTTAATGAATAATATGTAAATTGAGACAACACATTATACAACCTGTGCGGATAAAGAATGGGATCAGAAATGGCGGCGCATCTATTCACTTCTCGCTCGCACACCCACGAGTGCGAGTATAGACGCAAATAGTGTGCGAGCGAGAAGTGAAGAGATGCGCCGCCATTTCTGATCCCATTCTTTATCCGCACATGTTGTATAATGTGATAGAATAAACACAGAAGTGAATAACTTGGCAGTCTATAAACATTGCATATCTTTACTCTTTATTAATGTTGGACATGGTTGTTTATGAAAGCAACATAATTACCTTTTAATAAGAAGTAGTCTCAGCCGAAAACACGAATATATTTAAGAATAGGAAGAGGCCATGTGGTCCCCGGCAGAGTAGAATAGGCCACCCTCACTCTTACCGAGGTGTCGTAAAAGGCGACTAAGGTAAAGCTGCTAGCATGATCATGAGCACCCAGAGAAGGAAAACTCTGTATTTATATCAAAACCCTCGCCAACCCCTCTGCCAAGCGTGGTGAGTATGGCAATTACCCCTCATGCAATTGAGGGAGGCCCGTGCCCCAGCAGTGGGGACTTAAATGGGCTGATGATGATGATGATGATTTAAGAATAGACTAGACAGCTACTTACAAAATGGAAAATAAGACTTGTAATGTAACTGGATACAGGCAATAATCAGTTCCCGAACTGCCTGCCTGAATAATTAATAATAATAATAATAATTTTTTTATGCTAGACACTGGTCACTGTTTTGCAGGTCATTTGCTCCGTTTTGACCATGGGAGAGTCACGCTTCTGCATAAATGGGCCAGCTCAACCAGAGCGATACCACGGCCTCACAGAAAACCTGCGTGAAGTAGCACTGTGCTGTGTTTCGCTGCGTGAGTGATGGTACCGGAGGCCCAATCCGGGGAAAACGGGGGTTTAAAGGCAGCACCTTTGTGACTCTACTGGTGTCATGGGTGTCTATGGGCGGCGGCAATCGCTTACCATCAGGCAATCCGTCGGCTCGTCTTCCACCTATCATAAAAATAAAAGTAAAAAAACTAAAACCCAACTACGACAAAAAACGTCGCTGAAAAAGTATAAAACACGCCTTCGTTGTCAATTTATGCAATATTCACTATGTAGAGATAAAATTTCATGTTTGGAAATCCGCAGTCACACGTTGTCAAAGGGTAGTATATTTAACGTGTGACTACGCCTTTCCAAACATGAAATTTTATCTCTACATAGTGAATATTGCATAAATTGACAACGAAGGCTTGTTTTATACTTTTTCAGCGACGTTTTTTGTCGTAGTTGGGTTTTAGTTTTTTTACTTTTATTTTATTTGTACTATTTTGGTGTCCAAGTGCTAGTAATATATATATATATTCAAAATGTACAAGTCAAGCGCTTTCAAATGATACCAAACACGGCATATTTATCATAACTTTATTTTTTTACTCTGTATGTTTTGTCCGCTAGAGGGCGCCACATTAGATTTTGTGAAACTTCATATAGCCTATAACCAGCGGACGATCAAGACGCTTATAATGATATGTCATTTGTCGAATTCTGATAAGTAGTTAAGAAGTTACGTGGAAACAGATGAACATACATACATACATACATACATACATAGCCTGTCAAAATCATAACCCTCCTTTTGCTTTGCCGTAGTCGGGTAATAAAAAAAGAACACTGTTCATACCTGAGTCAGTTTCCACAAAAGCGTGGTTGAGTGCAGAGACATCGGCTCCGGAATTGATAGGATCTCCTTCTGGCTCAACTATGTTGTATGTCTCATTCAAACATGGCTTGTTGCAACTAAAACCAAATATCTATCAGTATAATATTATAATAAATGAATAAAGATTATGGCAGCAACTTGAGAAAACTTTAAAAATTTGCAGACAATAAACAAAGCTCCTTAAAATAAACACTTGTTGGCCTCTTGTTGATCTATAACATTTTATATGGATTGAAGATCTGAAAAAAATTAATATTTAATTTAAATTTAATTTAATTTATAACAATATCTAAGTTATACAAACAATCTTTGTCTTGCAAACTTAAACTGCATGAATTCCTGGTTCAGAAATGCTATTATGCCGTCAGTGACTTTTGTAGACCATATGTGTAGACTATATTAACTCCACCACACCTGTTATATTGTATGGCAATTAGGCTGAACACAGTGAAACTATTGTATCTTAATTATAACAACTGCATTACATGTATACATACTTACCTGTGATTCAGTAAAGATTTAGATTTTGACCGTGGGAGAGCCACGCTTCGGCATGAATGTAATACCACGGCCTCACAGAAAACCGGCGTGAAACAGCATTATGCTGTGTTTCGCTGCGTGAGTGAGATTGGCAGCGCACGTGTGACTCCACTGGGGTCGCGGGTTTTCATAGGCGGCGGCAATCGCTTACCATCAGGTCATCCGTCTGCTCGTCTGCCTACCTATCACATAAAAAATGCATATGAAAACAAAGATTCTTTGTATAACTTCTGATTATATTTTCAATATTGATAATAATGATATCACGCAGTACATGACAGTCTTTACTTGTAACAACTTTTATAACTTTTCACGACGTAATTTCTTGGTAGTTCTAAAACTTTTCTCAACCAAATTATACCTACTATTACCTTGATTCTGATGGTTTATTCGGCTCAGGCGGAAGCTCAGGTTCTGGTATACTCTTCTTGCAAACATCTTTACAGAATTTCCAGTTCCTTTGCTTTTTATAGAATTCTAAACGATAAATGGCAACTAATTCTGCCTTCGCTGCAGTTTTGTATTTGGATGCCATCACGCTACGCACTTTAGATTTATGTCTTATCAGCACTATAAGATTATGTCCTATCTCACTATTAATTTGTGTGTATTAAAGTGATTTTTCTCATCAAATTATTTGTGAGTAAATTGAAAATTGCGGCCATCCATTTTGTTTTTTGGCGGTAGCTGTCAAAAAAAAAGTTTGTGTTCCATTGATCGCAATAATTAGCAATGTCAAAATTCAAAAAACAATGGGAACGCATTCACCCGCGAAGGCGAAGGAAGGAACCCGTATTTCACAAAGAAAGGGCTCTCAATTTTCTTTAAAAAAAATAAAAGCCAATAAAATAAGAAGATGAGGATTCATTTGAAGCTTTGAAATTTAAAGTAACTGTAAATAAGTATTCTTTATTTTAAAAGTATACTTTTTATGTGGGCAATATACTTACTTGAGACCATATGAATCTGATGGGAAGTACCTTTCCTGGAGAAATACCGGCCAAGGTACCTCCGCGGTGTAGGTAATGGTAAAGAGCGTTGGCTCCTGTCCTGTGGTTGTCCCTAACCCGCAAGTCCAGGTTTCAACACCCACCGAGGACATCGCAATGTCTAAATAAAATATAAGCTTGCTAATATTTTATTTATATCTCGCGATTGTCAGAAAGAAACATAAGGAATTCCGTAGGTATTTTGGTGGACACGAGTCACTTAAAAATATGGTCGATAATCTTTCAGAAGTTTCAATATAATTGATTCTCATAACCAAAATATACGGGGCGGCTAGATATAACCACTACGTAGTAAGTACAGGAAGACGAGCAGACGGATCGATTGATGGTAAGCGATTGCCGACGCCCGCGACATCAGTGGTCAAAAGTGCGCTATGAACCTATAATTAAACTTTTCCGGATTGGGCCTCCCTCACTCACGCATCGAAACAGCTCAGTGTTGCTTGGCTGCTTCACGCCGGTTTTCTGTGAGTTCATGATGATGTGATTTTCATGCAAGTTCATTCCGGCTGAAGCGTGGCTCTTCCACGGACGGAGATAAATAAGAATTTAAAATTTTAGTTCCCTGTTTTACCGCGGGACTTCTTTCATGGAGTGAACTATGGAACCAGTAGTAAGAACCAGGGTTGTTGCGGATGCTGATTTTTTTCACATCCGCGGATGAGGATACGGATGCGGATTCCAGGGGGCAAACATCCGCGGATGCGGATGCGGAAGCTGATCTTTACAAAAATCTTAAGTTTTGGGAGAAACATTTAAAAGACAAGTCAAATAATAATCAGTAATTATATATCTTTATTTATTATTTTAATTATAAAGAAGCAAGTCAAGTACTATTAAGTACTAATTATACATTTTAGTAATTAAATTTAAATAAGGGAGCATTATATTTGATAAAAAGTAGAATGGCTGCCTTTTCGGGATCCCCGCCCCTTTCTTTCTTGTCCTGACCTGCAACACATTCGCATCCGCATAGATTTTTGCGGATGCGGATGCCTAAATCGATGGGGATGTTTCGCATATGCGGATGCGGATGCAGATATTCGCAACATCCCTGGTAAGAACCATGAAATTCATTGCTTTAGTAGTATGTGACGCACCTCGCCCCAAAGTTAGGCTAGTATATAAGTTAATTAGTATGTAATAAACGGACAGTCATAACGCATCACTTGTTTTAATTACACGTCCCGAACCTCCGTCATTGCATGGCGACCCTGCCAGTGCTGCCTATAGCGGCTGCGCACGGGCACATGTCGAGATTTTTTTTGTTTTTGTGGAAAATAGAACTTTAATTTAAAGAAACTATAAAAAAAAGCGTGAGATTATCGTGAAAAATGACTCTTATTGTGAACAAAACCGTTGATGATAAAAAAGACAATTCGGTGTAGGGGCGAGGTGCGTCACATACTACACTGTATTTGTAGAATAGAACTAGACCTGAGGCCTTTGAGGAGTTTAAAATACTATCCTCGCTATCCAAAACTATTGCGCTCTCTTTCACATGCATCACAATGAAAGGGACAAAGCGATAGTTTTCGATAGCGGGAACAGTTTTTAAAACTCATGGTAAGGGTGCAGAAGAGATCAATCGTTTAAGCCTCTCTTCGCTAACGAAAAAACAATCAATAAAACTAGTTTTTAATTGGCACATTTTTATTGTTGAACAATAAACAATGTTACTTTCATTATTCTTATTTTATTTTACAAATTCGATAAGGAAAATAGACCGAATTTTGATATTATTGGTACCATTTAACAGAATTTACTTTTGCGTTGATAGGAGCCTCTTAACTTGAAAAGAATAGCAGATAAGAAAATAATAAAATACACAAAATCCACCTTAAAGCTCATGTCATCCCGTTCCAACATGCAAAGTAAAAAGGGGCTGGCACGAATTTTATTCTGAGACAATCCTTAGTTCACGATTTGTATGTATAGGGATATAGTTTTAAAACGTAACCCACAATACACTTTTTCAGTGTCATGATATTTTTAAATTTACACATTGCTGAAGTAAAAAAAAGATAATTTAGTGCTTTGCAAGATACTTTAAGCACCAGGGGTCTACAACGAAACTGTCCCGTTACAAATGAGAACAAACCTGTCGCGACCAGACAATGGAGACGCTAGCGCGTGTGTAAGGGACGGGGATAAGATTCAGGTGTGTATTCCGTTTCAATGTAGGCCCATAGGGATAAACAGCTCACACGAAAACGCTATTTTTTTTAATGTGACAGGTGGCAGACGAGCAGTCGGATCACCTGATGGTAAGCGATTGCCGCTACCCATGGACACCCGCGACGCCAGTGGAGTCACAAGTGCGCTGCCAACCTTTAAACCCCCTTTTCCCCCGGATTGGGCCTCCGGTACCCTCACTCACGCAGCGAAACAAGCACAGTGCTGCACACTCCGGTCGAGCCGGCCCAGATAAGTAAAAAATGCTATTAAATGTTACCATACTGTTAAGGTTTATTCTAATTTGGTAGGATATTATTTATTTTATATCCTTTGCACCTTACCTAACAATTTACATTAAAATTGAGAATAATGTTTATATAGGCAAGGAATAACGCCAGAAAATAGTAAAAAAAAAATACAACCATTTTTCAAATTCATAAAGAAATTACAAAAATAAATTCGACCTTTTTGGAATAGACAGAGCGCGTGCGTTTTTTTTTTCATATAAAAAAGAAGAATTAAAAAATAAATATTTTTATGTACAGAATTATATTATTTTTTATTTATTTTATTACACGTCTCACACTCAGATGGTAAAAAAATTGAATTACTAAAATTTCTGGTCCCACACTGCCTATCTACAAAAATGTTATTTTTAATACGATATTTGGAGGTTAAGTAGAACATTAATACTATTTAATAAGAATAAAATTTATTCACAGAGTAAATAAAACAACGAGACAATAAATGCACAGATTAAACAAGGAACAAAACACGAAATTAGTTTACTCTAGAATAAATTTCACTCTCAAAAAAAATATACAAAAAATCAGACTTTATTTATGGTTATCTCTCCTTCCCTTTTACTAGAGGGAGGAGAGGGGTTATGACGTAATTTGTGACAGGGGGAGGCAGGCAGTGTGGGGCCAGGGGAACGCTATACAACGCACTATTTTCAGAAGAATTTCTTCGCTTGTGCTTCTTTTCTTTCTCTGAAAAAGAAAAATTAAAATGTTTAAAATAGCCACACGATTAAGACAACAGGTAGGACACACTTGCGACGCCAATCAATTTTAAGTTTTAGCTACTAAATCGGATCTATTTTAAACCATTTCGGGGTTACAACCTCTCGGAAAACATTTATACTATTTATTAAATAACCATGCACAAAAGTTGGGTCCAAAGTGTACGCGAAAAACGCCAAAAGCGGCCACTTTTATCGTGAATAAAATTTTCGCGTACAAAAACGGACCCAACATTTGTGCATGGTTATTTAATAAATAGTATAAGGGTTTGGCTAGAGGTTGTAACCCTGAAATTGTTTATAATAGATCCGGTTTAAAAGCTAAAAAATAAAATCGATTGGCGTCGCTAGTGTGCCCTACCCGTCACCTTAATTAAGTCTTAATATTTTGTACTATTCGGGCTTTTCAAGAAAGGTCTCCGCAGAACATCAGCGCCAAGGTGAAATCGCGTGTCCATGGCAGATGCTAAGTGGAGACCTTTTTAAGTGCCTACATGCGGTAAAAAATGATTTTTTTTTGGTCAATAGGCCAAACGCTTGATCACAATCGCACCTGATGGAAAGCCACGATTAATGTTTTAAATAAGATGTAATTAAATAATTTCTAATAATTGTATTCTAATCAAGCTATATTAACATCACATACACTGATCTGACTCCGAGATAGGTATCTCAAGCACCTGTTTCAAGGATATAACCAACAGCGGAATTACAAATATATACATACAGGGTGTATCTGTGCACATTTACATCCCTTTAACCACGTGTTCTACCAACCATTCCGAACATTTGTTCTACGACTTTTCGAAATTAGTCGAAATATTTTTCAACTGCCCATACAAAATGACCAAGTCACGTGACCGACTATTGTATGAGAAGTTAAAATTATTTTATGCGTATTCCCAAAAGTCATAGAACAAATGTTGTTCATAATGGTTGATAGAACACGTGGTTAAAGGGATGTAAATGTTCACAGATACACCCTGTATAATACTTTTCTGTATGTTATTTGATAAATTGGTCGATTGGTACACATATATATACTTAAATATATGTATTTAAGTATATATGTAGGATGGGGTTTCGAATAAAGCCAGGGATTTTCTGAATAAGTATTCTTATATTTACAATCTTTTAGCGTCGTCTTACACCATCCTTCCGTCGTCCGCCATACGTAGTCTCTCTCACTCTCGCACGTCATTCTAATTCAAACATCGAACTCATACACGTTCCTTGGCATGCATCTACCGATCACCAATCCCACATATATTTGTGTTCCTCTGTTGTCTGATATCTGTAACACAAGTGCTTAAGCTACTTAGTCTGGAATCAGGTCAACGTATGAGATGTTGTGAGAGTTATTGGAAATTAAACTAACTTGTACAACGCGTAGAAGAACATGAGCGACAGCTGCGCGGCCACCACCACCAGTAGACCCGTCAGCGACACGCACGACACGTCCGGACACGACGACGGCTGCTGGACCAGCTGCGCCGGCGGGGCCGTCATTCTGCAACACAATGTCGATGGCCAGGATTTAAATTACGTGGGGTTAGGTAGAAACGTAGAACAAAAAAATAAATATTATATACCCACATTACACACACGTTAGGTACACAAAATACACTAGACAAGCGTCCGTGGCACTCACTCAGCTGGACTCACTGAAAACCAGCGTCATGGTCTCTGTCTGGGCCGTGACTTAAGCTGAGTGAGAGCCATTTATACTAGTACTACACGTCATAACACACTATTATTCATTTGGAACTGCCTCGATATGATTGAACTGTATTCTTTGTTTTTATTTATATGTATTTTTTATTGTTTTCTGTTTGTGCCAAATTGTGTTCTGTTTTCAAGTGCTGTATGGCTTTTGTTGTGATGATAATAATAAATGTTTTATTTCTTTCTTTCAAACGGAGTATCGCAACCGTAACCTAAAGTATGTGTTACTTTATTTCTACATGTTCAGGAGATTTTACTCTGTTCAAGAGATTCTATTTTATTCACGCATCATTCAGCAATATGGCGTCGAATTATTCGAATGACGTCAACCTTTTGTCAATAAATACTGAAAAGCAAGTAGAATCGAGAGTTTGTTTACAAAAGCGTCACAGTAAATAAAGCCAATCAAAACTGTTTATGGTCACGTGGTTCTAAGCATAAAACAAATTTATTTTGTTTTTTTTTTTTTGGTGAAAATATTAAATATGTTTTATGTGTTTTATTGTTAATTCCTTTTAAAAGCTATAAACTACGCGGATGACTATTAATAAATCTCTATTTTTCGTACTGTCAAATAGCCTATTGTAACGTGGGCTCTTCTCTTGCTTTCCATCAGGCTGAGGAGAGCCAAAATACTGTCATCATCATCATCATCATCAGCCCATTTAAGTCCCCACTGCTGGGGCACGGGCCTCCGTCAATCACATGAGGGGTAATTGCCATACTCACCACGCTTAGGCAGACGGGTTGGCGAGGGTTTTGATATAAATGCAGAGTTTTCCTTCTCTGGGTGCTGATGATCATGCCAGCAGCTTTACCTTAGTCGCCTTTTACGACACCTCGGTAAGAGTGAGGGTGGCCTATTCTACTCTGCCGGGACCACACGGCTGAAAATAACGGCAAAATACTGTGCCACTATAAAAAAACACTCGTAAATTTAAAAATTCTCACCTCTGTGCTACTCCGTTGACCGTCAGCTTGAGGTGGTTGATGGAGTCGCGCATCTCCGTGAGGAACTGCGGGTTAATACCCGCGCCTGCGCCTGCGCCTGCGCCGCCCGCGGCCAAGATGGCGTCCGACTTACGAGCCACCTCGATAATGAACCCTCTGTCAAGGGGATAGGGGTTATTATAAGTTAGTGACAAATACAAATACAAATGATTTATTTGTAAAACATAGGTAGATTACAGGTGTTGTTGGAGAGTATTGTGTCACTATGCCTTGTCTTTCACTGACGTACAAATTATAAATTTCAATGTTACACTATTATTACAATGTCATAGGAAGTATAGTACCTAATTGATGTCATAGTCAGGTAGTTCATAATAATTAAATTCATAACAGCGCGAAATGTCCAAATTAATTAATTACAATAATACAAATGTCAATAATACAAATGTAATACAAAATAATACAAATGTGACTGAAACTGATCGTGATGTATACTTTTTTGGGTATAGCAAATTTTGGCAATTTATTCTTAAGTTGACGGGTAGGGCACACTAGCGACGCCAATGGATTTTAATTTTTAGCTACTAAACCGGATCTATTTAAAAAAAATTCGGGGTTACAATCTCTCGGCAAACACTTATACTAGTTATTAAATTACCATGCACGAATGTTGGGTCCGTTTTTGTACGCGAAAAATTGAATCCTGCCAAAAGCGGCCGCTTTTGGCATGAATCAATTTTTCGCGTACGCGTTACGCCCAACATTTTTGCATGGTTATTTAATCAATAGTGTAAATGTTTGCCAGAAGGTTGTAACCTCGAAATTGTTTGATCCGGTTTAGTAGCTAAAAATTAAAATCGAATGGCGTCGCACACAATAAATAAATATAAATATTTCACAGCATCACATACATTGATCTGACTCCGAGATAGGTAGCTCAAGCACCTGCGTTACGGATATCAGAATCAACAGATACGCGAATCAAGAGCTACGTTACAGCAGCCGTGGTCACGAGCGGACTCGGGGTCACGGCTGCTGTAACGTAGCCGAAACGTCGAGTAAAATATTTGAATACACAATGTTGTATCACATAATAAATATCGTGTTAATTCCCGTCCTGATTAATTATAGTTATAATGCAATGCGAAAAATTAAAAAGCTAGATATCCTTCTTTATTTTGGTATCATTATAATATCACGAATTTAAGTTGTTGTACTCACTTTAGTTCAGCGACTGTGTTGATCATGATCTGGTTGTTGGCCACCAGCCCGTCCCAGTCGTGGCGGCCGATGGGGAGAGCCGGCATCTACATAAACAAAACCTTTATGTGTCATCAAAAATATAAGAGAAAAAAAAATTCTGCGAAAAAAAACCGCCTTCAAAAACCACGAACTAAAAAGTGTAAAATAATATTTTTAACATTGCATACATTAGACGACACGATTGGAACAGTGGTAGTGAACGCTACCTCTGATACAAGGGTTGCGGGTTCGATCCCCGCACAGTACAAAACATTTTTGTACATGAACATGTTTGTTTGTATTGGTCTGGGTGTTTGCTATGTATTATAAGTATGTATTTACAAAAGAAAAGTATTATATGTATATATTTGTAATCCCACTGTTGATTCTGATATCTGTAACACAGGTGCTTGAGCTACCTATCTCGGAGTCAGATGTTTTGAAATATTTATTTATTTATATTTATATTTATACACTTCAAATAACATTTTATAACAGTACACTCGAGAAAAGGTGTTACCGAAGTCGGCGCCCAATACTATCTTGTAATTTAATACAACATTCAATTATTCAACAGGGATTAGGCGCCGACTTCGCTAAAACCTTTTCTCGAGTGTACTGTTATAAAATGTTATTTGAAGTGTATAAAGTGTTAAAAATATTATTTTACACTTTTTAGTTCGTGGTTTTTAAAAGGCGGTTTTTTTTCGCAAAAAAGCATTTTGCTGTCTCATCAGATCCTGATATCCTGATCATGGTACCAATCCGGGACTATCTACTATCCAACTAAAAAAGAATCATCTAAATCGGTTTATAAATGGGAAAGTAATCGGCGAATGTCGGAGTAAGTCGGTTAATGAGACCTAAGTTTAATTTTACAATGCGTCAATAGGGTATTTGACTTGTTTTAAGGTGACTGGTAGGGCACACTAGCGACGCCAATTGATTTAAATTGTTAGCAACTAAACCGGATATCTTCTTAATAATTTCGAAGCTGCAGACTCTCGGAAAACACTTAAACTATTAATTTAAGACTTATACTTAACTTTTAAGCATCTGCTTATGTACACGAAATTTGAATTACCGAAATTTTATTTATATATGCAGATATATAAATAAAATTTCGCAAAATTAAATTTTAAGTTTGAAAGAAACGAAATATTATCTTCTATAGCAGTATAGAAGATAATATTACGTTTCTTTCAAAACAAACGCCATAATATTCAACAGAATATAATTAATAATAATTAATAATTTTGGACTACAATCTCGTCATGTACATTTTCATGCTACTAAAATAAGTCTCATTGATTGTAATCTGTTTTGTGTGCTATGATAATAAATAAATTAAAAAAAAAAGAATATAGTCGGCGGCAAACAAGCGTCTGGCATGCCAGATGGTATGCCTGGTGGTATGGTACTATGGCATTCTAAGTAACTCTCAAAGTTAAGAAGCATTTGAGTGTTCGCCTGCATCTATTGTACCAGGAGTCCATACCTGTGCTGGAGCTTGTCCCGGCACGGCGGGCGCGGCGGGCTGGCCCTGCGTGTGCGTGTACACGGCCGACAGGAGAGACAGGGAGTTTGTCTGCTTGCCGATCACCTGGGGACGCAGAAAACTAATATTAAAGAAAGAAAGAAAGAAAGAAAATATTATTCAGTGTATAACAATAACATTAAACATTTAAAATAATGACGGTACACAGTAAAACACCGAAAAGGCACATACTCAGCATGTGTCGGGGTGTCGCGCCACCTCGACGCTGGTATTCTGTATGTACCCATAGAAAGAGCACTGCTATAAAAATAAATACAATAAACTAGCGTTGGTGTTATTATACATAGAATTATCATTATAACAGTATTTTATATACGTGTGTTCATGCTTGTCTATGTGTATGTTTGTGTGTGTGTGTGTGTGTGTGTGTACACGAGTGTGTGTGTTTGTGTGTCTGAAACATTTAATATAAAAGCTCTCAGAGGGGCATGGAGGATGGACAGCACAGCTTTAGGTACTACTTAATTTTTGTAGATTTAAAATATACTTTTTGTAATTAATTCGGAATGTATTAGGTCTTCAATTACGAAATTGCCGAGATTGAAAACAGCTATGCGCTCATGGAACAACCGCCCTATGGCTATCAAAATATATAATAAATTACCAATAGACGCACATAGATTGACATTGATTAAATTTAAATTTGACCTAAAAATGTGGCTTCTACACCATTGTTTTTATAGTTTAAGTGAGTATTTTGACCTCAAAAATTGACTTAAAATAATACAATGTGTATTATTTTAATTGTAATTGTATTTCATAATTGATGTTTTAGTTTGTACGTAGGGATGTGTAACACAAATAATTAATTAACTGTATAAATAAGAAACAATGGACAACATTTCAAAATAGCTAAGCTCTGAAACAAAAAATACCAATTCTTTATTTACTTTTCCGTTGCTCAAATATATATTTATTAATTTTTTATATTGCTTATTTACTGAGAAAAAAATTAAAAACTAAAAAACGTAAGATGACGTCATCGGACGGCAGAATGTAAAATATTTCTTTGCTTAGCACATTATAGTTTTAAATTTACGAAATGCCAAACCCATGACATGCAACTGTCAAAAAAAAAGACAACTTGTCAACGTTGAATGAATGAATGACGTTGACAATGTTGACACTAGTATTATTTACCTTTGACAGTAGTACCTTTTTTTTATTAAAACATTGATAAGCAAAGGAATATCGCTGTATTCAGCCGTCCGATGACGTCATTTGGCGCTTACGTCTATTTAGAATATAAAGAATTTCAATAATTATTTTATGCATGAAAATGGACAAATTTTGAAAAAAGAAAAAATATGGGTCTGTTCATTTTATGTCTATTTTCATATAAAAAAACAATATGGACATGTTAAAAATATGAAATGTTGTCCATTGATTTGCATGCCCTGAATGGGTGAATGTGTCTAGCACTCCTAAACATTAATTTGTATGCAACACCTGTAATATTATACCTCATTCTTGCAAATAAAATTCTGATTCTGATTATGAAATATACAGAGCCACTAACCTCGTCGACTTTCTTGTTCAGATCTCTGAGAGAGTCCTGTAGCGTCATCACCCCCTGCCAGATCTGGCGGAACTCGCGCTGCCCGTCCGACTCGAACCAGTCCTCGAACTCGCCCTCCTTGTCCCGCACCTAGGGAAAGAAAGAGATAGAGTTACATTAGACACACAAAAAAAGAAACATAATGTCATTAATATAAAAATAAAATGAATAATTTCCAATTGTAATGTCATGTAATCAATAACAGTAAACATTGTTCGTTGATAAAGTGTAAATTGCAGGTAAATGACACTCATATTTTAAACGAAAATTGGGCTAGGTATTTGATGTATGACGTCATAGTCTTGTAAACAACGCCATGATGCTACGTTTCGTGCAGTTTTTACTCAATTGCACCGGAAGGACGCCGTGTGTTCCCCGGCAGAGTAGAATAGGCCACCCTCACTCTTACCGAGGTGTCGTAAAAGGCGACTAAGGTAAAGCTGCTGGCATGATCATAAGCCAGCCGCTTTACCTTAGTCGCCTTTTACGCCATCAATTCTTCGCGTTCAAAAAACGGACCCAACATTTGTGCATGGTTATTTACTAAATAGTATAAGTCTTTGCCGAGAGATTGTAACTCCGAAATTGTTTAAAATTGATCCGGTTTAGTAGGTAGCTAAAAGTTAAAATCGATTGGCGTCGCTAGTGTGCCGTGTGCTACCCGTCACCTTAACGTCAATCTGTTGAGGAATTCAAGCTGTATATTTTTACTTATTTTTCATATCAAGACGCAAAATAAAATATACTAATTTTAATTTTTTTATACTAGAGGCGACAAACGAGCAAGCGAGTCACTTGATGAAAAGTAATCAACGCCGCCCATGAACATCCACGAAATCAAAGAGATCGCCAACATGTTGCCGGCCTTTTTAAAAAAGAGTACGCTCTTCTCTTGAAGGTCCCTAAGTCGTAGCCGTTGGGGGGTTTTTATATAGAGGTTCACCATTGTCCTTTGAGGTGAATCAGTTCCTGTGGAGCGGTAAGCTCTCGCTAGTGCTGTCGTCCTGGTGACCTGCTGATGATGGAGTGGTTACCTCATCGGGGTGTTCCTTGCGGTACTGGTCCTTCTGCTGCTCCAGCTTGTGCTGGTAGTCCTGGTACTCCTGCGCCAGTTTCTGCTGCTCGTCCGCGCTGATCTGCTGCCCACCTTCAACACAACACCGTTAGAGTCAATGAAGGGACTGTTACACATGCTTATTTTCATGCTTAAAGCATGCTACTTTTGAGCGGGTAGTGTGGCGTGGGAGTGTGGCGAAGTGTGATATTTTTTTTTGTACAATAAATGTGTTTGCATTTGACCTCATCTCACCTGATGGAAAGTGACAATAAGGTCTGAGATGTAGCGTGCTTACCCAGAAGAAGCCTATTCCTTCTCGATTTAACGACCCGTTTGGAACAGTGGTAGTGAACGCTGCCTTTTTTATTTAGTCTGTAGAGTCCCACTGCTGGGCAAAGACCTCCCCCAAGTCTCTCCATTCCTCCCTATCCAATGCCTTTACTTGCCATTCTTGGACATACGTGTTGAAATCGTCACACCATCTTTATTTAAAAAAAAGTAGAAAAGTAAAGGCATTGGATAGGGAGGAATGGAGAGACTTGGGGGAGGTCTTTGCCCAGCAGTGGGACTCTACAGACTAAATAAAAAAAAAAAAATTAATCTGTAGTGGAAAATTTAAATTGCTGATGTATTATTTAAGTAATTTTAGAACAGAGTACTATTTAACAGCTGTATTTTTCCTTAATAAAGAAAATAAAAAATAAAAAATACCTTGTTGCTGGGTGGTGTGCAGCGAGGTGGTGAGGAAGTGTATGGCGTCGTGGTCGTCGGCGAGCCCGCCCGTGGCCGCCGACAGCCCGAAGTAGCCGCCGCGCGGCAGCACCACGTTCTCCGCGCGGAAACAGAGCTCGTAGTCCGCTTCGTTGTTCGTCATGCCTGCGGGGAGATAGATAGATAGATAGATGGGTCGTTCTTCTTTTTTATCGACAATGAGCCAAACTTACAAATCAACATTTAACTTTTATATAACAGACTACAAATGATAAATAGTAATGTCCTAAATATTCGTTAATGTACTACTTTACATATGGACTAATACATGATGTAAAATCTAATTGATAAAGAATACTTTTTTATTGAAATGAACACCTCCGTCACGTCCCCCGAAATTAGTGCGATTTACACCTCTGTCACGCTTTATATATTTTTTTACAAAGATAAATCATGCTAAAGTATCTACGAGGTGATAAAACAATGTCATTATTTCATGGTAAATTAGGAATATCTTGATGGTGTAACTTATATTTTTTATATAATTAATTACTTCATAGGTTACTGAGGACGGGCTCATTGTCGATAAAAAAGAAGAATGACCCAGATACTCTTTATTGCACAACATACGAAACTTAAAAGCTAGGTTTACAGAGATACAATTGGACGTAGTTATGCTACAACGTTCCAATCCACACGAAGGTCGAACTGAGAAAAACGCGTTTTTGTGTTTTTGTGGTACACTTTTTTATGGTAGCATGTAGAACCGAGTAGTGTGTATCATCTATACGAAATAAATAAATATTATTTTATCATAAACCTTTCATTGATAAAAAATAATATTACCCATACAAATTTAAAAAAATTGTACATGGAACGTTTTAACAAAAAGGCATTTTATATGAAAGTGGGATTTAAATTAATCTGAGAAAACGTTCCAAACTGTAAAAGTTACTATATTTGAGTAGTTTATATATATTTTATCGACAGTAAATACATATAAGACAATAAAACAATACCTATTATTAATTATTTGAAAAATATTTATTTAGAAAATCATTCAGCATCTTGGTCGAAATCCAGTTCCTTCCCATAACCGTCAACATCATCAATAGCTTCGTCAGATGCTTTTAAGTTTTTATAAAATTGCAAACAATCTGCTGGAATGAATTTATCTTCTTATTCTTCTTCTTAACTCACTTTTACTATTAAAGACACCCCTCTTCCCAAATTTAAAGTTTCTAGGGTCAGTAGTTTGGGCTGTGGGTGCATTCCTAGTCACCTCAGGTACAATGACTGCAACACCTGTATGTATCGGTAGTCTATTCGGCACCTTTGGAGAGACTGTAGCACGGCCCAGGTCTCGACAGAGTCGAAGGCTTTCTCATAGTCCACAAACGCTAAGCATAATGACAGATTATACTCTTCGGTCTTCTGTATAACCTGCCGCAGCGTATGTATGTGGTCTATGGTGCTAAAGCCTTTTCGGAATCCAGCTTGTTCGGGAGGCTGGAAGTCGTCGAACCTGCGTACGAGACGATTCGTCACAACTCTCGAAAACAGCTTATATATGTGACTCAGCAGCGTGATAGGCCTGTAATTCTTCAATTGGGATTTGTCTCCCTTTTTGAAGAAAAGCCTCACCACGCCAGAGTGCCACGCTTTGGGTGTCTTTCCCTCAGTGATGATGGAGTTGAAAAGCCTCTGAAGGGCTTTAAGGACAGGTCGTCCACCTGCTTTCAGAAGCTCCGCTGTGACTCCATCATCACCCGGTGCCTTACCGTTCTTAAGCTGTTTGAGAGCTATGACAATCTCGTATAGGCTAACGTCCGGGATATCTTCGGTGTAGTGCCGGGTTAATTTGGCTCTTCGCTCAACGGCCTGAATGACAGGTGCGCGTGATGTCGCGTAAAGCTGTCCATAAAAGTTTTCGATCTCAGCGAAAAGCTCTGGACGTGACGTGACGATTCTGCCATCCTCTGTTTTCAGCTCGGTCAGCAAGCTCTCTCCAATAGCCAGGTCTCTGGCGAACACTTTGGAGCCTTTGTTCCGCTCTATAGCCTCTTTAATACGTTCTGTATTAAATCGGCGTATGTCCCGGGTCAGGCACTTGGAGATACGCTTGCTGAGCTGCCGTCGTTGACGAGCTTCATCAGAGGTTTGCAGAACCATTTTCCGCCTTTCTTCCATTAACTTAAGAGTTGGCTCCGAGATTTTACTGGCTTTTTTCGTACGGCTGGGTCTGAAGACCTTTGCACCCGCCGTAAGAACAGCTTCCACGAGCCTGTCATTATATATGTCCACGTCTGAGCAGCTCTTCTAAGCAATCGAAGCGATTTTCCAGCTCGAGTTGAAAGCTCTCGGGGTTTTGAATCTGTATGGCTACAGGGCGGAGCGTAGATTTCATCAGTCGATACCTTTCGGATGTAACGTGTAGATTCTATTAATCATGAAACACTATTGATGAAGTTACGGCATTCCGGTGTATTGAATAACGCACTTGATATGATTCAATCTTATTTGTCTGATAGAATTCAAAGGGTTAATGTTAATGGAATCGACTCTTCTGGCGCTCGTCTATTAATGGGAGTACCCCAGGGCTCAATATTGGGGCTTTTGTTGTTCTTAATATACGTTAATGACCTTCCATACTTTACGAAAGATCTATGTGAAATAGTGTTATTTGCTGACGACACTTCCTTGATTTTTAAGGTTGATAAATATAAAGAATCAATTGACGACGTAAATGATACTCTCTCACAGGTATTGCACTGGTTTACGACCAACAATTTACTTCTTAACTCAAAGAAAACTAAATGTGTAAAATTCACCATGCCAAATGTAAGGCAGGTCGATACAAGTATTAAGATGAACAATGAATCTATTCAAACCATTAATTCCACAGTTTTTCTCGGTATAATTATAGATGCGAAACTGCGGTGGAGTCCCCATATTTCTGCCTTGGCAGGAAGACTAAGTTCCGCTGCATATGCAGTAAGAAAAAACCGGCCAAGTGCGAGTCGGGCTCGCGCACAAAGGGTTCCGTAGCAGCAAAGTCCAAAATTACAGTTAAATCAACCTATCTCAAAAACTATAAGAGATACTTTGATCAAACCAAAAATCGTTGAAAGAGTTAATTAGCATGCATCACCTCTATTTTTTTTAGAATTTTATACCCCGTAGTTATAAAAATAGAGGGGGGGGACATACTTTTTACGACTTTGAGAGCTGATATCTCAAAAACCGTTCACTTTAAGAAAAATGTTTTTTAGAAAACTTTATATCATTTTAAAAGACCTTTCCATTGATACCCCACACGGGTATGTACATCGAAAAAAAAAATTTCATCCCTCAGTTACATGTATGGGGGGCCCCACCCCCAATTCTTTTTTTTACTATTTAGTGTCATATTTTTGTAGCGGTTCATACAACACATATTCCCATCAAATTTCATCACTGTAGTACTTATAGTTTCCGAGTAAATCGGCTGTGACAGACGGACAGACGGACAGACGGACAGACGGACATGACGAAACTATAAGGGTTCCGTTTTTGCCATTTTGGCTACGGAACCCTAAAAATTAGGCGTCTGACTGATATCGAGACGGCAAGACTGGTCTATTTCAGCTATTTCCACAGTGTGATGTCCACAGTGTGGTCTACTATTGTGGGGGCCTGCTGCTGACATACAAACTATTTTTACTTACAGAAAAGGGCCATCCGCGCTATATACAGCCTTAAATCACGTGACTAACTTAGGGAAATATTAAAAGAAATAAATATATTAACCGTGGCTTCCCAATTTATCCTCGACTGCATTATGTATGTACGTAAGAACTTGCACACTTTTCCAAAAAAGTCCGATAGTCATAGTCTTAACACCAGAAATAAACATAGGCTTGCCGTCCCTAAAATCGGTAATTCGTTTGTTGGCTTAAGTATTAAGATATTTAATAAGCTACCACAAAATGTCATTAACCTATCACTGGATAAGTTTAAGTCTCATATTAAAACCTGCCTAATGAAGAAAGGTAATATAGTGTACAAGACTATTTAAATGATAAGGATTCTTGGTCATGTTAATTGATTAATCTTTTGAGTTGTTATTCATAGTAGTCTATTAACTTTCATAATTATATTTTTTTCTTCTCTTCTCAATTGAAACTCTGCAACATCATCAATATTTGAAAAGAGTAACTACTGAGTTTCTTGCTGGTGTCTTCTCAGTAGAAATCGACATTCCGAATCAGCGGTAGATATAATGTACCTATTTTGACATTCATAAGTGTTCTGTGTGGACCTAAATTGAATAAAGATTTTTTTATCTTTTATCTTTATATAATTTTTTTTCTGAGAGCACTATGAGCATAATGTAGTTGTTAATTTTCATTGTTTTTCAGGTCAGTGTCTAAGTTCTTTATTAAGTAACGTATGGAATAGTTTAAGCTAATATAATTTATTATTCAACCATACAAAATCAAACTTTTGTCATTACTCTATTTGTGTTGCATGTGTCTATGGGCGGCGGCCATTGCTTACGATCAGGTGATCCGTCTGCTCGTCTGCCACCTATTACAAAAAAAAAATAGTTCCTTACGACCAATTTTAAGAAATCTAATTATTTTAGCTGCCTTCAAGTTTCAGTTTGTTGCCTAGCAAAATAAATAATACGTATTATTTTTTTAACAAGACCTTATATTATAAGAAATACAAAAGTGATGGATCGTTTCATGACTAGATAAATGTATGTTCCTACTAGTATATACGTTTTGAATCGTTTATTTTTACCATTATAACTTCTTTTCAATTACAAAGCACTTGGAACGTTTTTTAGAAATAGATATTTTCATAATATACATTTTTACAAAACGTTCCAAGTTGACTGGACCATTGTTTTGTCCAAAACGACTTAAAAAATACGATCCAAATGAATTGACACATTTTAAGGATATAATTAGGTCTTTTGGGACGTTTTATCGTTTGGGCGGCTTTATTATTTCAATAATTACTATGGTAAGAGTGTCAGTGTCTTCAGCAGTAGATAGAAGGGTCCTAAATACGTAGCTTGAGCATGAAACTCGATTTTGACCACCGTGTGGATTGGAACGTTGTAGCATAACTACGTCCAATTATGGTTAGAGAGTACGCCGTGTGGTCCCCGGCAGAGTAGAATAGGCCACCCTCACTCTTACCGAGGTGGCGTAAAAGGCGACTAAGGTAAAGCTGCTGGCATGATCATCAGCACCCAGAGAAGGAAAACTCTGCATTTATATCAAAACCCTCGCCAACCCGTCTGCCAAGCGTGGTGAGTATGGCAATTACCCCTCATGTGATTGAGGGAGGCCCGTGCCCCAGCAGTGGGGACTTAAATGGGCTGACGATGACGATGAAATAAATCAATCAATTATGGTGAGAAAGTACGCCGTGTGGTCCCCGGCCAGTATAGAATAGGCCACCCTCACTCCTCCTCACCCACACAGAGCGGACATCTGAAAAGGCCGGCAACACATTAGCGATCTCTCTGATTTCGCGGATGTTCATGGGCGGCGAAGATTACTTTCCATCAAATGACTCGTTTGCTCGTTTGTCACCTCTAGCATAAAAAAAAACTTATAGATTGGTACTATAATAAAAAACGATCAGAAAAAGAAATCCTTTATTTGTGGTACACGAATCGATTGAAATTATTGAAAATCGATTATTAAAAAATATTCGATTAATGTTAAAATCGATTATTTTCACATCCCTATAGACTGGCAAGGGTCTCGGAACTACTAAACGGATCCGAATGAAACTTTGTGGGGCTGAACCAGCGAAGCAAACAAGACTCACCGTTGTGGAAGTATACGGTGAGCGTGTTGAGGTAGTACTCGATGCGCGCGCGCGTCGGGAACGGCTTGTTGCGGAAGTCTCGTAGGCAGCCCGACAGCAGCTGCTGCGATCCCGTCGCTGGGGGTTAGGCAATATACATAAATATTAAATATTAAAATATTTCACAACATCACATACATTGATCTGACTCCGAGATAGGTAGCTCAGCACCTGTGTTACGGATATCAGAATCAACAGCGGAATTACAAATATATACATATAATACTTTTCTTTTGTAAATACATACTTATAATACATACAAACACCCAGACCAATACAAACAGACATGTTCATACACACAAATGTTTGTACTGTGCGGGGATCGAACCCGCAACCCTTGGACCAAAGGCAGCGTTCACTACCGCTGTTCCAAACGGGTCGTCAAATACATAATCATAGGCAATAAATCTATACTATAGGCAACGTTTATAGGTAATCCGAAAATACGAAACGCTTTCGCTTGCGCTATACACTTTCCCTCTTATTCCAAAATGTGGTTTAAAATAAGTAATGGGATTAAAACTGGGAATAACTGAAGAACTAGAATAAACATTATTACAAAAGTAAGTTTAAAGTTATTTAGTATATCAACTATAATACTTAAGTTAAACCACCCGGACCCCTAGTTTGAAATGAGTACTAAAATAATAACCTCAAAACATGGATTCAGTAACCATGACAACTTATCCCTGTGACAGTTCATTTCGTTTTACACTAAAGTTATTTGTAAGAAAGTAGTTAATTTATTTTTAGGATTTTATCCCAAAAATATAAGCAATTCCTATGCATAATTACTTGGAAACCATACTTTGGCCAATATTTTAATTTATTGTTGCTTAAAAACAATTCTTAAACATATTTTTACTTCAGACAACAAAATAAGGTTATGTAAAATGAAATGTCACTGAACGAATGATTGAATGATTCGATCAATTTTGACACTATCCTGCGGTACTTAGTTTTCAATGGTTAGTCGAGGATTTGTAATAAAAATTTAAGTACTAATATTATTCCGTAATAATCATGAACTTGCTAGTTTAGGATTAAAAGCGGTATTAAAGCAGTTTTTTTTGTAATAAGAGGGTGTTTGTTTAGTTAATTAACTAAAGGTAAACAACAAAAATGGCGGAGTTCAGGGATTTTAAACCTTTAATTCGAATCTTGATCTGTCACTTCAAGTAAAGTTCACAGTTGGCATGTATGCTGGAAACCCGACCATGTGAAATATCAGTCAAAAGTGATGCCGCACTACCGAGCGGTATGACTTTTAGATTCAGTAGGGTTGTCCATTACTTTTTTTCATAAGAATGGTTTTGGATAACTGGTTTTTAGGGTTCCGTAGCCAAAATGGCAAAAACGGAACCCTTATAGTTTCGTCATGTCCGTCTGTCCGTCTGTCCGTCTGTCACAGCCGATTTACTCGGAAACTATAAGTACTACAGTGATGAAATTTGATGGGAATATGTGTTGTATGAACCGCTACAAAAATATGACACTAAATAGTAAAAAAAAGAATTGGGGGTGGGGCCCCCCATACATGTAACTGAGGGATGAAATTTTTTTTTTCGATGTACATACCCGTGTGGGGTATCAATGGAAAGGTCTTTTAAAATGATATAAAGTTTTCTAAAAAACATTTTTCTTAAAGTGAACGGTTTTTGAGATATCAGCTCTCAAAGTCGTAAAAAGTATGTCCCCCCCCCTCTATTTTTATAACTACGGGGTATAAAATTCTAAAAAAAATAGAGGTGATGCATGCTAATTAACTCTTTCAACGATTTTTGGTTTGATCAAAGTATCTCTTATAGTTTTTGAGATAGGTTGATTTAACTGTAATTTTGGTTAAGTTATTGTGCTTACACTGAAAACGATGGCTGAACCTTATAAGATAGATCAAAAAATATACTACAGTATTGTACACCTTTAAAAATCCGCGATGATATAAAATCTTTATAATGTATATTTGCTGCTACGGAACCCTTTGTGCGCGAGCCCGACTCGCACTTGGCCGGTTTTAGATCCTTTTTTCACTCTTTTAGAAATCAGTAAAAATAAATATTTACTCTATTGTTTGCAAGCTTAAAAATAATTTTCGCTCTTTTTATTAAACAAAGTGGTTATATAACTGATACAGATTGATAACAGAGAAAATGAGATTTAGATTCAGAATAATATATTTTTTGTTGCGTTTTGTTTCGCAATGAAAAATGGCCCTAAAAAGAACCCCTTTTAAGGTTTGTTTACATTTAGTTAAGTACCTAAACAAATGGAGTATAGTGTTGCCGGATTATCGATTGTACTATCGATTGAATCGATTTTAATTTTTAGTCGATGTAGATATGTATACATATTCCAGTCAAAACTCATAACCGGTCACAACCACTTTTAACTGCGGAGATCTGTCAAAACTGGTGGCTTAATTTAAAGCCGTCCCGTAACGAACGAGAATATACCTACTAATATATAATGAAGGCATCAGTTAAAACCACTAGATTTAATGATAACCCTAGAGACGAGGGCATTAACAAACAAAATATGGACGTGTACTTCTTTTTTGCCTGCAATAAATAGATTATTAATTTATGACAATTTATTTCATGTTACAAATTCTGAATCATGGTTTAAGCGTACCCCGGGAAATTGTAGCTTCGAATACAACTTCGAATACACCACTGGATATTTCAAATACATTTCTCTATTTCTACCATTAGCTCTAAATATGACTATAACTGAGTTCCCTATTATGACTATAACTGAGTTCCCTAATATGACTATAACTGAGTTCCCTGATATGAGTTTAACTGAGTTCCCTATTATGACTATAACTGAGTTCCCTAATATGACTTTAACTGAGTTCCCTATATGACTATATCTGAGTTCCTTATTATGACTATATCTGAGTTCCCTAATATGACTAACTGACTTCCCTATATGACTATATCTGAGTTCCCTATAATGACTATAACTGAGTTCCCTAATATGACTTTAACTGAGTTCCCTATATGACTATTTCTGAGTTCCCTATTATGACTATAACTGAGTTCCCTAATATGACTTTAACTGAGTTCCCTATATGACTATATCTGAGTTCTATATTATGACTATAACTGAGTTCCCTAATATGACTTTAACTGAGTTCCTTATATGACTATATCTGAGTTCCCTATTATGACTAAAACTGAGTTCCCTAATATGACTTTAACTGATTTCCCTATATGACTATATCTGAGTTCCCTATTATGACTATAACTGAGTTCCCTACTATAACTGTAACTGAGTTCCCTATATGACTATATCTGAGTTCCCTATTATGATTATAACAGAGTTCCCTAATATGACTGAAACTAAGTTGCCTTTATGACTATAACTGTGTTCCCTAATATGACTTACCTATCTTTTATTTTACCTTAATGTTTTATAGATAGACGCTCTTTATTGCACATCGTACAAAACTTAGCAGCTAGGTATACAGAGATGCAATGTATAATTTAGGCGGTATTATAGCTGGGAGCGATTTCTACCATTATTTATTTTATTTTAGATGTGTAATTTTGTGTTTATATGTGCCGCTGAATAAATATTTTTCTTTCTCTCTTACCTCTTATGGTCGAAGACCTTGGTCCCGTCATTGAGCACCGCCATGATGTACGGGTTATTGTGTTTGTTGTCGTTGTCGAACGAGTCGAAGATGACCCCGAGCCCGTTCCAGCGGTCCGAGGAGCCGAACACCTCGCCCGTGTAGTCGCCGCGCTGCGTCGTGTACCAGAACGCCTAGGGGGATGGGTGACCGTCAATTATTATTAGGCGTTGGAACAAAGACTGTGGGGGAGCCACGCATCGGTATGAATGGGCTGGCTCGACCGGAGTGATACCACGGCCTCACAGAAAACCGGCGTGAAGCAGCACTGTGCTGTGTTTCGCTGGTGGGCCTCCCTCACTCACGCGCGCATACGGTGTAAAAGAGAAAAGTCAGAGATAAAGAGAGAGTCTGACCGTGGGTAAGCCACGCTTCGGCATGAATGGGACAGGTCGACCGGAGTGATTACGGCCTGATAAAAAACTGGCGTGAAGCAGCACTGTGCTGTGTTTCGCTGCGTGAGTGAAGGTACCGGTGATGCAATCCGGGGGAAAGGGGGGTTTAAAGGTTGGCAGCACAAAAGTGACTTCACTGGTGTTGCGGGTTTCCATGGGTGGCTGCAATTGCTTACCATCAGGTGATCTGCTCGTCTGCCACCTATCATATTGAAAAAATGAACAAATCGCACATAAAACTCGTTTTCTGGACATGTTTTTCAACTTCAATGTAGCAGCCGTGGTCACGAGTGGATCACGCACGCTTGAGTCTTGAGCTTGAGTCGAGCGGACTCAAGCGTGCGTGGTCCGCTCGTGACCACGGCTGCTGCAACGTAGCCGAAACGTCGAGCCAAATTATGTGAGTACACAATGTTGTTTCACATAATAAATATCGTGTTAATCCCCGTATTGATACATTATAGTTATAATGCAACGCGAAAATCTAAAAAACTATATGTTTTTCAACTTGTTTTTGCTACAGGTCTTCGCGAGAATTTCCTGTCTGTTTTTTACAGGCTGTACCTCGGGAAGTGTGCTGCTGCATGAACTCATTCCGCCTTTTTACTACTAATACGCTTTTTAATACTTTAATGAGTCCTTAAAAAAGGCACTCGACGACCCTGTATGCGCCCGCGCCGTCGCTGCGAACCGGTTGATCACGCAGCGCGCAAACAATGTGTACGGCGAGCGAACGACATCATTCATAGTTCCTCGCCTGATAAACAAGTTGCCATCAGATTTGCGGGACAGTTTGACACCTACCAATTTTAAACTTAAGCTAAGGGAATACTGCCTTAGCAATTGCTAGTACAGTTGTATAAAATATTGTACACTTATTTATTAGTGTCGCTCGAATTGCACTTTTAATTCCCAAAATATGGTTTTCAATAAATGAAATAGTATTGAATATAAGTTTGTATATAGCATAGCTCACGATAGCACAAGACAAACCTCTGTGGTTTAATGTGCTGTCTTATTATTGTACATGTATAATTTGTAAAATACTATCGAGAGAGCAGGCGAACTGGGCGCAATTGAGGAATATTCACCAAGAAGGGATGACCTTCGTGGTGAATATTCCTCGATTACGTACAAAGCGCTTTTCCTCCTCCTACGTGATGCGCACAGCCATGGAGTGGAACGCACAGGTGGAACGCACAGCCAAGGAGTGGAACGCACAGCCATAGAGTGGAACGCACAGCCAAGGAGTGGAACGCACAGCCATAGAGTGGAACGCACAGCCAAGGAGTGGAACGCACAGCCATGGAGTGGAACGCACAGCCATAGAGTGGAACGCACAGCCAAGGAGTGGAACGCACAGCCATAGAGTGGAACGCACAGCCAAGGAGTGGAACGCACAGGCATGGAGTGGAACGCACAGCCATGGAGTGGAACGCACAGCCATGGAGTGGAACGCACAGCCATGGAGTGGAACGCACAGCCATGGAGTGGAACGCACAGCCATGGAGTGGAACGCACAGCCAAGGAGTGGAACGCACAGCCATGGAGTGGAACGCACAGCCATGGAGTGGAACGCACAGCCATGGAGTAGAACGCCCTGCCAGCGTCTAGGCTAATTTTGGGTGAGCTCGCTCCACCGTAGGTTTCCTTTCAACTCAGTTCAGGATGAAGCCAAGAGAAAACCCATCTTCAATAAAAAAAAAGCCTTGCAAGCGTAATCCTGCCTTAGCCACTCACCAGTCCGTCAGCCCCTATCCTGCCCCGCCCGGTGACCTTGAACATGATGTCAACCTCCCACCAGTCGAAGCTCAGCGCGTGCCGCGACCAGATCGCGCCCTTCTGGCTGCGCAGCGAAGGCGCCAGGCGGACGCTCTCGCCAGACGCGATGGCATCTGAGAACATAATGATAAATTTGCCAATATAATACGCTTATAATATAATAATAATAAAGCCTTTAAGGTAAAGGCCTCCTCCAAATCTTTCCATTGCTTTCTATCATCCAGAGAGGCCCCAGTGTCTTTTTGAGTTCATCTTCCCATCTCCTTGCTTTCCGACCTCGGCTCCTTTTTATATAAAAATATATAATATATGGCCGTGTGGTCCCCGGTAGAGTAGAATAGGCCACCCTCACTCTTACCGAGGTGTCGTAAAAGGCGACTAAGGTAAAGCTGCTGGCATGATCATCAGCACCCGGAGAAGGAAAACTCTGCATTTATATCAAAACCCTCGCCAACCCGTCTGCTAAGCGTGGTGAGTATGGCAATTACCCCTCATGTGATTGAGGGAGGCCCGTGCCCCAGCAGTGGGGACTTAAATGGGCTGATGATGAATCATCATCAATACACCAGAAAAATAGGCGCCGACTTTGGTAAAACCTTTTCTCGATTGTACTGTTATAAAATGTCATTTGAAGTGTATGATTTGTTTAGGTTTTGAGCGAGATGGGGGAAATATTATTTTACACATTTTGGTTTGTGATGTTTGAAGGCGGTTTTTTTTTTTGTAGAAAAATGTTTAGGGTCCATGTCTGTTATTAGTCCCCAATACCCACATTTGCATTCGCCATACTGCTTTCATTTACTCGGTTTTCTTTGCTAATTTCTTTTATATTTAGTTTTGCCTCTTTGTCTGTAATGTTGTCTTGTGTGTTTAACAAAAAAAATGTTCTTACTCTTTTTAACCCCCGACGCAAAGTTATAAGTTTGTCGTGTCTGTGTGTCTGTCTATGGCATCGTAGCTCCCGAACAAATGAACCGATTTTGATTTTTTTTTTTTGAAAGATGAATAAGGAGGGAGTGTTCTTATTAGCTATGTTGGCTAAAAATCGATCCAAGATGGCCGCCATCACAAAGATTTGGATTTTATTTTTTAACACAACTCCCACGATATGGGTATCATATAAAAGGGCTTGAGTAGCAGAATATATTAATTGTGAGACATTTCAAATCCAAGATGGCCGCCGTCACAAAATGACGAATAACCTATTTGTTGTTCCAACTGCCTTAATATAGGTATCAAATGAAAGAACTTTAGTTGTGTCGGGGGTTTTTTAAATTTTAAATTATTTTTTTTACAATTAACATTTTTAAATACAAATGTCCATCAAAGCACATGCAATGAAATTTAAAGCTATACTACACTGATAAGCTAATCAGGTGTCGTAAGCAGCAGCAGTTAAACTGTTTACCACCGGATTAGAGAGATAAGGATTATGTTAATGTAGCATGTCAATACCCTGTCAGTCGGCAGCCAGGGATCTGAATTCACAACAATCACCTAGTCATTTTTTAAGTGATAGGAGGCAGATGCCTTAGTCTAGTGGTTTAAGTTCCGGGCCGTGATCTCGGGGTCCAGGTTTCGATTCCCGGGTTGAGAAAACGTATGTTTCAAATTTTTCGAACATAGCTCGGGTTTGTGTTCCACATAGGCTAATATGACCTGGTAGCGACATTAAAAACCCAGAACTACCCTAATCGCCTAAAAAGGCACGATATACTCTGGCTACAGGAGAGAGTATAGGGTCACTGGACCAGGATAAGTGTCCTTACTGGAGGGCACACTCAACAAGCCTATCACAATCAACGCAACCATCCATAGTTCAAAGACTGATCGTGGATTAAAGAACAAAAAAAAACAAAAACATAGGCTAATACTTTAGGGAACAGACGAGCAGGTGGATCACGTGATAGAAAGTGACTACCGCCGCCCATGGATACCTGCAACACCATAGGAAGGGAACTTTACAAAAGAAATGCGGTTCTCACGACATGTATAACTCTGACTGACCGGATGGCGCAATTGGTAGTGACCCTGCCTCTTGCGCCAAAGGTCGTGGGTTCGATCCCCACCCTGGACAAACATTCATGCGATGAACACTTGTGTTTGTTCAGTGTCTGGGTGTAATATGTATTTAAGTATATATTTGTGTTCCTCTGTTGTCTAATATCTGTAACACAAGTGCTTAAGCTACTTAGTACGGGATCAGAACAACGTATGAGATGTTGTAAGAATTATTATTATTATTATATAAATATTATTTTACACTATTTAGTTCGTGGTTTTAGAAGGCGGTTTTTTTTTCCAGATTTTTTTTTTCTTGAACATTTGCAGGTCATACTGGTCTGGAAATATCGCAGGCAATAGTTTATAGTTTAGTTGTATGGGGTAGGATTTTTGAGAAACGCACACACATGACACGCATGACATTTGAAGACTAGGTACCATCTAAACAAGGGGTGGAACTAGGGAATGCAATCCCAATCCCTCGGGATCCCGATCTCGCGAGATCTCGTGTAATTTGTCGGGATCAATCCCGACGCATCATATGACGAGATCCCGTTCGAGATTGACGGGATTGGGCGGCAGTGGTCAGTGACGATTTTTAAGAAGTAATTTTCACAATCACTCGTAGGTAACTACTACCTAAGTCCCTTGCAATATGCTTATTGTTTTGATTACCTAATTTACTTAAGTTAATTTCCTTAAAACCTGATAATTATTTAGTTGGTAAGATTAAATTATAAAGTTCTTTATTTTCTATTGTTTTAGTTAACCTCACTATCACAAACAAGCAGTTATTTCAGTCATTCGATTTTTTTTAGCTAGCCGGATCCTGAAAATTCTGGGATCTTGCAGGATAAGAAATATCAATCCGGGATCGGGATCTCGAATTTGCAATCTCGAGTCAGGATGTATAGTGAAATGAAGTCTTATTTAAGCGACACAATGAGGCCTAAAACTGATGAATAACATTTCAGACACAAATAGGTAGTATGCCACCTTTCATGAGTCTGGCCGATCAAAAACGAATGTGTCGCCAGTGTCTACAGGGAAATTATGCTGCCCTAAATAAGGTGTTAAATAGGGAATGTATGTATTGACGGTGATGCCAATCGGTTCCATTCATTGATCTAAGTACTGATACAATGAATGTCAGTCTACTTAGATGGTGGTGCCAATCAGTTTTGTCGTTGTCATCATTATAACAACATGTCAGCATATAAGTAACCTACATATTAATAACAATATGTTCGGCATTTCGCACCTTCATGCCGCAACATGGAAACTGTTGAACAGTACAATATGCAAAGTGAAACAAAATTAGCTGCGCTTTATGCATATTAACTCGTGATGAGAATTTTAATCTTATGCACTTACTATTAAGATTGATTTTGTTTTACTTGCATAATATGATGTGTTATATTTTTGCACATCTATTTTTAATTCATATAGAACTTAAACAAGTTGTATTAAGTTTTAAAATTGTGTAACATGATGAATAGTGTAGAATAAATTGTTCTGCAAATTAGATGTATTATTAAAAGACGTTTCTTTTCAATTAGTAATTAAGTGTAGGCATTTAGATTTCTAGCAATAAAGATTAACTTTTGGTATTCCATTTGGTTGAAGTAATATTATAATTGATTTTTTAAGTAAGAAAAGAAATTATTTTATTAATAGATATTTACTTTAAGATTAGAATAGAATAAAAAATCAGGAATGGTAGAAAATTACTCTCGGTGTAAGCTGGTACCAGTCTTACTTAAATACCGTGCTTAAATAGTAATTTAAAGAGAATAAATAATAATATTTTTATAGTTTTTTTACATTTCTAAAGAAGAGAAGTTCATTAACTATCTTAAAATCATATAAAGGTAAGATACATAAACAAGTTACATGGTTTCTCATTTACAAGAATAAGTTCTCAAAAAATTTAGGGTAATTCATACAATTTCACACTCCAAGGCTTTCTTGTATAGCTGCCGTCGTGGAACCAAAAAACACGATTTTTTGACAATACCACTATATACATATCTCTTTCGCACCCATCTAATTAGGCATCAACCTATCTCTTTCCAACATGACAGATTGTACTGACGTGTCGTTGTCACATCCCGAAAACCGAAACAACATAATGTTTTATTATTTTTATTCAACTTTTATAACATAAAAACCACATTAAACCTACTCGACTGCAAACAAACAAGTTTTGCAATCATTACCAATCGCAAATTAGGCTGTGGTAATGGGAAATTAATTGGAAAATGAGTTTTACTTACTGCCTCCATACTCCCAGAAAGGAACAGATCCATCTTTTTGTGCTAAATAAGGCGGCTTGAAGGAATATTTGTACTCAAAGCGTCTATGCACTGTCTGCGTGTTCGCATGCACAAATAGGCACGATATTAAGGAAAGCACTAATAAATTTAATATTAACGAGGACATCGCGACTTCGGGCACACCGCACACGTCAAAAAATTTGTTGATCGAGACGGGGTAGTGACGTGCCTTTCTTGATAAGTGACAGAGAAAAACCGGTTACGGAAAAACCGTCTTTAGAATTTATTAAATATAAATAGTAATTTATTTAAAATCAGATTGTATTATTGAAGAAAAGAAGCATTTTACACGCTAAGATTATTAAAATCTCGTGTTGAAAATCAACCAAAATGTACACTCGTTTATTTTTTCAGTTCTGCGCTACCTAGTGTTGAATAGCAGAACTAGATTAGATGACCAGCTTTGATTTGATGTAGCAAAGCTATAAGATTCTAGATGGCGCACAAAGTTAATATTTGATTTATTCTAGCTATGTTACGATAGACGGCGTACACCAATAAAATTTAGTAAAGTTTTGCTATCTACTGTGGTGGTAGCCATAGAGTAAAATGTAGATCTGGAGTCCAATTCTCGAGCTCGTGACATTTCTTTTCATACGACATATATCACTAAAACATAGTTTTTTTTGTATGGTTTTCAGGTGATAACCGCCATGTTTTTTTCATATCGAAATCCCGAGAATTGGGCTCATGAAGGTGGTAGCTTTGAAACAGACAGAAACAGAGAACATTGAATTATATAACCTACAACCCAAAGAAAATTCGTAATAAAGCACATGATTTTCAAAAATACTAGATATCGCTGTAATCGATATTTTTTTATTATTTTGCAAATTAATTTAAATAGGTATTTTATGCAATTTAGATGCTTTATTATAGGTATTATTTGATTGAAAAAAAACGGTCGAAATCGTTAGTCATAAGGTTTAATTTAATTCAGTGGATATATTTTTTATATCTTTAATTCTTCTCAAACGGGTACTGCGGATGATCCAACCATTTCAGCTGCGGTATGGTCCTGTATCCCTTGTCGAAGCTCCTAAGGAGTTCCTTGTCTTCCTCTGAGAGCGCGAAGTCGAAAACATCAATGTTTTGCGCGATGTGCTGTGGCTTCAACGCTTTTGGAATGGGTATAACTCTCAGGTCCAACTAAAAAAAGAAAATCACATCAGCGGGTAGTAAAGAAACTAAGCACCTTCATTTGACTGTGGGAGAGCCACGCTTCGGCATGAAGGACCGGCTCGGCTGGAGTAATACAGCTTTCTCAGAAAACCGCCGTGAAGGCGCGTGTGTGCTGTGTTTCGTTGAGTTAGGGCACGGCCCATTTGGAAAAAGGGGTTTTAAAGCTTGGCAGCGGACTTGTGGCTCCATTGGTGGTAAGGGTGTCCATGGGCGGAGCAATTGCTGGTCTGCCACACCTAACACTTGAAATAGTGTTGTACGGGACTGTGGTGTGCTGGTTAGGAATTTAGGGATAAGGGATGAAAACACTGGATGAAACGGAAAACTATGTATCAAGCAAAGTATAGAAAAATAGACCATTAAGACAGCAAAACAAAAGACATATCATAGACAAACTTACATAAACTAAAATAAGGTGCATTGTGCACAAGTGTTTTAGTCTAAGACTGCTCATAACTGTAGCGTGAAGTTTTGACAGAGTATACACCGAATAAGTGAAATAATAATCATAATAAGCGAACAAAAATCTTCCATATAAAAAACGCCCGACAAAAGCAAATAGGTTATTCATCATTTTCTGACGGCGGCCATGTTGGATTTGAAATTTGTCACAATAAATATATTCTGCTACTCAAACCCTTTCATATGATACCCGTATTGTGGGAGTTGTGTTAAAGTGACGGGTAGGGCACACTAGCGATGCCAATCGATTTTAATTTTTAGCTACTAAACCGGATCTATTTTAAACAATCTCGGGGTTACAACCTCTCGGCAAACATTTCTTACTATTTATTAAATTAGCAACAAAAATGTTTGGTCCAACGCGTACGCGAAAAATTTAGTCACGCCAAAAGCGGCCACTTTTAGCGTGAATCAATTTTTCGCGTACAAAAACGGACCCAACATTTGTGCTTGGTTAATAAATAGTATACGTCTTTACCGAGAGTTTGTAACCTCGAAATTGTTTAAAATAGATCCGGTTTAGTAGCTAAAAATTAAAATCGATTCTCGTCGTTAGTGAGCCCTACCCGTCACCCTTTGTGACGGCGGCCATCTTGGATCGATTTTAATCCAACATAGCTAAGAACACTCCCCCCTTATTCATACATGTTCACATTCGTAAACCATAAAAAATAACGGTGTAAATAAGTAGATAAAAACAGGTATTTCCCTCACCAAATATCTCAACACGACCTGCGTCACACTCTTGCCGTACTTCTCAGCCAGGGCCACCAGCTTCGGATCATCGACCCTGGGGGGAGGGGCGTCTGGCCTGGCCCTGCCGTGGAACAGGGACCCAAAGGGCGTGTAGCCCATCACGGCGATGTGCTTGGACCGGCAGTAGGCCAGCAGTTCTGGCTGCTGGAGGTTCAGGTTTATCTGAGAAGATATAATAATAATATGATAAATAGAATGGATTCTTTCAAAGGAAGCGTAAAGAAGCATCTCGCGGGCCAGTATGGCGGTGCAACGTAGGTGATGCCTGACATCGCGTCCGTTGTAATTGCAACGTGGACTCTCATTTCACACCATCAGGGTGAGGAGAGCCAATATGTACACTGTGTTATGAAGTAAAGTATCAGCCTGTAAACTGTCCCAAGGGCAAAGGCCTCCATCATAGAAATCAAGTTATCGCTAATGACTCTCTGTGAGTCACCTGTATGTCCCTGTGGAGAAGCTGATGAAACTCGGGACCATGTGCTGTCGGAATGTCAGCTGTATGAAGAAGAGCGGCAACAGATGCTGAATGACTGGAACAGGAACGAGATAGGACCAGTATAGGTACCATCAAGAGATGGTCAACTCTGCAGAAGGTTTTCGACGGTTGCGTGCGTTTGCACACAAAAGGCTTAACATTAGGAAGGAGATTGATTGATGTGGAACTAACTGCCCGAGTGCGAGTCGCTTGTGTTGTGGTGTTTCACGCCCCATTTGGGGAGAAGTGACATTGAGATGGGACACAGACACAGACTTTGTAGGGAGTGAAGAAACGCACCGGGGAAAGAGCCCTTAGCAAGTACCTGGTGAGCGTCTCCCAAGATTCGGTCCGTATGCCGAGACGGTAGAAAGGACCATGGGCTGGTGGAGGGACTTATCGCTAATGTTGGGATTAGGCTTAATCACCACGCCCCTAAGGCGGTTTGATGATCACAAACCCGAGCTATGTTCGAAAAATTCGAAACACACTTTTTGATCGACCCGGGAATCAAACCCAGGACGCCGAGATTACGGCCCGGTATTTCAGGTGACGGTTAGGGCACACTAGCTACGCCAATCGATTTTAATTTTTAGCTACTAAACTATTTTAAACAATTTCGGGGTTACAAGCTCTCGGTAAACACTTACACTATTTATTAAATAACCATGCAAAAATTTTGAGTCCAACGCATACGCGAAAAGTTGATTCACGCCAAAAGCGGCCACTTTTAGCCTGAATCAATTATTTTTCGCGTACAAAAACATACCCAACATTTGTGCCTGGTTATTTAATAAATAGTATTAGTGTTTGTCAAGAGGTTGTAACTCCGAAATGTTACTTAAAAAAAATAGTATACTGTGTTACTACGTATGAAAAAAAAAACAAGTTAATACAACGTCTTAAAGAAGTAGATAGTTTATTTTAAACGCTTTACCATGATGATGTAGGTAGGTCAGTAGAAAAAACACGAATAGTTAAAAAAAATCGTTAATTCTCCGGGGGCACAAGCTTCGGGGGCGCGAAAATACGTACAGTGGCGGACAGGTCAAGCTATACAAAACTGTCAAATTTCCTCAATCGATTTCGAACTCAATGTGTAACAATATAAAGTTTATAATCGAATGAAGAAATTTGACAGTTTTGTATAGCTTGATGTGTCCGCCACTGTACTTCATGTGGTTACGTTTCGGATAGTTTCTCAAACTGTGGTTTCGAAACCTTCCCTTCGATTTTGAACGTGTAACCATAATAATCAAGTTGATCAGGAGCCCAATTCTCGTGCTCATGACATTTATTTTCATACGACATATAAATAAATAAATATTACACAACATTACATACATTGATCTGACTCCGAGATAGGTAGCTCAAGCACCTGTGTTACGGATATCAGAATCAACAGTGGGATTACAAATATATACATATAATGCTTTTCTTTTGTAAATACATACTTATAATACATAGCAAACACCCAAGCCAATACAAACAAACATGTTCATGCACACAAATGTTTGTACTGTGCATATATCACTAAAACAATTTTTTTTTGTAAGGTTTTCAGGTGATATCCGCCATGTTTTAAAAATATCACGAGCACGAGAATTGGGGTCCTAGTGCCTTTCTAAGGGTTGCGAAGATCAGACGGCAGTCGCTTCACTGACTTTCCAAATTTAGGATTTAATCTAAGAGGTTTTCTTGGCTTTGACACCACCCGGGTTTACGCTGAGATATTTTTTTTATGTGATAGATGGCTGACGTGCAGACGAAACAACTGATGGTAATTGGCAAACGGCCATAGACACCCGCAACAACGGAAGTCACAATTACACTTCCAAGCTTTATCCCTTCCTCCTGACTTGGGCCTGTACCCTCAGTCTCTTATGCTGAAGAGCGGAGTCTCCTGGCACAAGCTTCCTTATAGGATAAGCTTATAGGATAAGGAGACTCCAGCCACTTGTGATTGTAATGTAAGCACTTTAGTGAATAAAGATTTTATTTAAAGGTTTTATTTTATTTTATTTAAAGTCTCTCGGCGAAACAAAGAGCAAGTGCTGCTTCACGCTGGTTTTCTGCGATTCCGGGTATCACTCCCGTCAAGACGGCCCACTCATAGCCAAAACGTGGATCTCCCACAGTCAAATGATGATCGATAATCTACTTCACTTTATATACTTACTTCCACTTGCAACACAGCTGGTGCTTCCAACCCACTCTCTAAGATCCTGTCAATCTGCCGCTGGTTAAAGTTTGAGACGCCGATGGACCTCGCCAGGCCGAGCTGCTTCGCCTCCATCATGCCGCGCCAGGTGTCTAGGGTGTCAGTCAAATCATAGCTCAGGTTGGCCTGAAAAACATTAACATAAGATAGTATGTCATTCAAACAAAAGGTTACAAGGATCCTACTAAAAAAGAGCTACTACAGTGTTAATGACTACTTATCTGATAAAACGTTATATAATTTATTATTGTGACATTAAAATAATGGTCTAATTTAATTTATCCCAATGTAATTTCAAATATAATTTAATTTAAATAAATAATAAATAAATAAATATGTATCCCATATAATATAGCGTAATCAATTCAATTTAATTTACTTATTCCTAATAATAAACATTGGCCCAATTTTGCATGCCGTCTTTGGCCAAATATGGCGAACCATTGTACAAAACTTAACAGCTTTTATACCTACGGGTCGATCAAGTTGTATAGATCTTAAATATTAATGATACAATATCAGTGTTATTTATGAAACGGCAAGTTTGTGAGGAGAAATCGACACTTGTTTCCTACTATCTCCACCAATCAAGGTTAGCGCCCCCCCCCCCCTCCGGCATGGTGATAAATAAGTGCTCCTACCGTCCAAAACAGCACTAAAAACAATAGTTTCTTCTGTAGCTCCTAGAATTTTCAACAAATTGCCAAATCCCTTAGAGGCTCATGACAATTAAATATTTAAGCAAAAATTAAAAGCTCTCTTCATATAGCTTATTATACACTGACGGAGTTTTTACACTGACAAACTATAATACCAAAATTGTATTTTGTAAGAATGTATATAAATGATTGAATATTCTTTTTTTTAAGAATGTGTATAATGAAATAGTATTGAAATCTGATAAGAAGTTAATCTGTTCAGAATTCAAAAATTAATGATATAAGTAAGCTTTACCTCATCTATACCTATATTTGTATTTGTAAAATGAGGTAACCAAGTGAGTCCTGTGGATGAGCCAACCGGCAGTCCTAGATTAATGCACCAGATTGAAACCTTTAGTTACCCCGTTGACCAGCCAATGATACTCGGTCATGAAGATGTAATAATGATGACGACCCATTTGGATCAGTGGTAGTGAATGCTGCATCTGGTGCAAGGTTTGTACAAACGCACAGTAAAAACATTTGTGTGCATGAACATGTCTGTTTGTATTGGTCTGGGTGTTTCTCTATGTAAGTATTTTAAGTATGTATTTACAAAAGAAAAGTATTTTGTGTATAAAATATATGTAATTCCGCTGTTAGTTCTGACATCCGTAACACAGGTGCTTGAGCTACTTGTCTCGGAGTCAGATCAATGTGTGATGTTGTGAAATATTTATTTATTTATAAGTTAACTTTACAACACAAGTGTACTCTATTCCCTTACCCTCATGTTCTGATGGGACACTAGCGTGATACGACCGGAGAGGGATCGGGCGCAGGACCAACCGCTTAACGTGCTTTCCGAAGCACGGGGGCACAATACCGCCAACTTCCAGAATCCGGGCTGTCACTAAGAATTTCCTACCAACAACTAAGGTACAAATTGCCCGATCCGGGGATCGAACCAGGAACCTTTTTTTTATGTGATAGGTGATCACCTGATGGTAAGCGATTGCCGCCGCCCATGGACACTCTCAACATCAGTGGAGTCACAAGTGCGCTTCCAACCATTAAATCCCCCTTTCCTCCGGATTGGGCCTGTGCCCTCACTCACGCAGCGAAACATAGCACAGTGCTGCTTAGTGACGGTTTTCTGTGAGGCCGTGGTATCACTATAGTCGAGCCGGCCCATTCATGCCGAAACGTAGCTCTCCCACGGTCATTTTGCGCTGCCGTCGCTACCCACCCACTAACCACTGTGCCGCGGAGGCAGTCGTGCATCATAAAACCTAAGCAACTACGGTCAGCATTGTTTGGCAACATTTAACATGACAATGTTTTTGGTAGGATTAACTTACGAACTGTCCCACAGGCCAATGTATGAGGTACAAATCCACATAGTCCAGCTGAAGTTGCTCCAGCGATTTCCGGAGCGCTGGCACCACGGCGTCACGGGCGTGCTGGTCATTCCAGAGCTGAAAGATGTATATCAAAAGTTGTAGTGGGTTTTTGGGTCATCATCATCAGCCCATTTACGTCCCCACTGCTGGGGCACGGGCCTCCCTCAATCACATGAGGGGTAATTGCCATACTCACCAGGCTTGGCAGACGGGTTGGCGAGGGTTTTGATATAAATGCAGAGTTTTCCTTCTCTGGGTGCTGATGATCATGCCAGCAGATTTACCTTAGTCGCCTTTTACGACACCTCGGTAAGAGTGAGGGTGGCCTATTCTACTCTGCCGGGGACCACACGGCCATGTTTGAAATATATAAATATATTCTCCCATTTTGGGGTACGCTAACAAAATTGCGGGCTTTTGGCCAAGCAAAGTTGTAGAGGAAAAGTATTATGTTATTATGATGTCAGGATCCGATTCAAGCTGTAAAAATTTGCGGACTATCTTGCAAGTGTTAAGAATCGCTGCTTTTTGGAGAGTTAGATAGGTGAATTTTGGCAACTGTAAATTGTTAAAACTAATATGCAACTGTTTAGGTATGACGCCAGTGGTGGACACTACTATTGGCACTATGGTTACGCGATCCATCTTCCATACTCTTTTTATTTGGTTATTATTATTATTATTGCTTGCTTCAA